>CM053786.1:506553337-507078337 GCA_028749045.1 Cupressus sempervirens
TGTGGAAGATATAGTATATTTTTCATGGATGACTATTCTTTGCATTTAAATTTTTTTGACATAAACCAATTTTAGAGGTTATCAAGTGATAGAGGCTTGTAGGTTACAAGAGCCTTTTAGGATCTTCTTTTTTACTAGTTTGGTTGTTTCTTATATTGAATGTTTTCTTTATCTCAAACATGGTTCATTTTGATGTCTTCTTATGTGTATTAAGTAATTTTGATGGTGGGGTGAGGGTTTGAAAACATCCTATGATTATGAGATCATAAGAGTCTTTACAAATATATGTTTTGAATGCCTTGACATTGTTTTTCTTAACTCAACATCCTATATGGAATATGGGTAAATTGGGATCTTAGGTGAGTGATTCACTATAGGTGCTAGGAATCTGATTAGTTTCTAGTAAATCCTATAATGTAGGGAACTATGCCCTAAGTTGGTCATTCAGATGAATTCAATAAGTGATTTTCTAAAGCAAGTGGAAATACTAATAAATATAATTGAGAAAGGGGGAATTTGGGAATAAGCACATAAAGAAATAAAAGTTGTTTGTGAGTTTGTGTATGTATTTGGAGTACCAGGGTCACATGTAATTGTTAGAAAGGGCCCAATGAGTAGGTACCACAGTTCATGACCACTAGGAATAATCCCAACGGGAAGTGGTATGCAATGACACTTACCTAGCTAGTATTCTAGAGCCCTTACACTAGTGTAGTGTTGTTTTGGCACTTTATTTTTGTGAGTTATGAATTTACTTTCCTTAGAAGTATTATTTCGGGAAGAGATACTTCATAGCCTTAGATTACCTTATATCTTGTGTGGACCTTAGTTCTATCTCCTAGCTTGGGGGAGTGGACCTTTGTGATTTCGTGTGCTTGGATGGAAAAATGTAATCAAGGTAATGTTCATGGTTCTATGGATGATTTTATATATGTTTTACTCTTGGATTTAGTTGAATCCCTTTATATTTCATCATGTAATTCATAATTATGTATTAGAAATGCATTGATTTTATGTGAACTATTCAAAGAGGACTCAATATTTAATGTAAATTATGTCGTGAAATAAAAATAAATTTAGGAGAAAGGGGTATCTCTAGGTGAAAATAAAGGAAACGTTTAACATGTTGTAATATCTTAGAGTCTTTAAAGATATGGTTGCAATAATGGTATTTCTCTAAAGTGTTTCATCATTTTTATGAATAAAAAAAAATAATCCTAGGAATGATATGCTATGATGTATCTAGGATAAAAAAAAAATCCCATATCTTAATTGAATATTTAAGGAAGTGTTATAAATGATAATTATTAAAAGTTAGATTTGTAATTAAGAAGTAGAGATGACATTACAGATGTTTTCCAATTAGTTTAGATATATATATGATGATAAACATGTTGATCTCTTACTTCATCTATCTAAGTAAATCAATTCAAATAATAAATTATTGGAGAATACATTAGCCTTTACTATTCATGTTTTGAAATAAATAGGTAAAATGGGCTAAAAAGACTATAAGTTTGGAAATAATAAATAGGCAAATATTGAATTGGTATATGTAATTAATTAATGAAAATGGTTAAAGTTCCCTATGTGGTTATATTGGTATCATTGATTTGATAAAGATAAAGCTAATGAATAGATGGCTTACTTGAATGATTTGGTAACTACATTAGGGAACTTGAAGGGATGTATTTATACTCAATAATCCAAGCTTTAGTCCTTAGTTTAATATATAATTTATACATTTAAGTAAATAAAGTCTTTATAGGTATACACACACACTTTCTCAAAATTTACCCATAGTAGTGATCTGCAACTACTATGATTCCAAACACCTTGTCTCATGTGTTAGTTGAGTTGGTTTATACCAAGCTTTCCTCATACTATGTTCCATTTTTGTATTTATTTTCTTCATTGTTAAGCTTCCTTTTTGGTTTGACTACCTTGTATTATGTTAGTTAGTTTGGGGTTTCTTTGATCTTCCTTTCATGCCCTTGCTTTCTTTTTGTATCCCCCCACCCTCATTTAGTCATGGGAGATTTAGTGGATAGCTCTAAAATTATTGAGAAGAAAAGAAATAGAAATGACCCTAGAGTTATTATGGAAGATAGTGGACAGGGTGGTAATGATGGTATGGGTCTCTCAATTTAAACAACTTTAGACTTGTCAAATCTAGGTATTAACAAGCCCTCTAACCAAGCTATTGTTATAGAAGAAACATTTGCTATTTTTTTGCCTACAACTTTCTTTTTAGGTGAATTTTTTTAGGGATTTAAATATGGAAGTCATATAATCAAAACCCTAAGTGATGAAAGTAGATGCCTTGATGGATGGCATGTCACAATTATGGATGCTAGAGGAGGGGAGAAAGGCAATTCTTTATCCCATGAATTAGAGACCCTCTCCCTCTCGTTGAATATATATATATATATGATAAGAGTTATTCAAACTAATCAGTCACATCATAGGGATATTGCAATTTTCTTTACTTATTTGGACAACAATTCTCTTCCCTCACAAATTTTTTTTGATGATTGGATTTGTAATGTTGGTGGAAAAATATTGGGATGCATGTAACCTTTTGAAGATTGATTTTAAAAGGAATATTTGTTTTGTTTGTGAAAACACATAATATTCAAGATAGAATTCTTAAGAAAAAAATGTGGAGCATGGGTAAATCCCTTTTTTAGGATTTTTCTTGGTCCCCTAAAGGAGATTTTGAAAAAGTTGTTAAATCATCTCCCAATTGGGTAGAAATCAAAAAATTCAATGTCAAATCCTAATCTCTCTCATTCATCAAATTTTAAAACCTATTGGTTATGTCCTTTATGATGAGAATTAAAAACTACTATTACCCATTTTGATATCTCTTGACCTAGGTGTTTATTTTCAAAAAGTAATTTCTCTCGATATTAAAAATGAGACATTTTATTAGGATATATATTTATTAGAAAGCTTGGGTTCTTATTTTCATTCCAAAAGGAATAGACATGCTAGGAAAGAATTCCCTTCTTTTATAAAACCTTAATCAAAAAATTTAAATATCTTTGAGGGCCCTAATACTAACAAAAAAAGAAACACTGTGTTATTAATTATATTATACCAATTATAAAAGATAATTCAATTTCTGTGATGTTAGACCTAGTGGGGGATAGCTATTTTAAAACTAATTTTATTCCTCTCGAATAGGAATTTATCATACTAGATAACCCACTCTTTGAGTCTAATCTTTTAGTAGTTTCAAGATATACCAATCATGGATCTAAACTGTTGACACAAAAGCTTGCACCCCTGTCTAAGGGAATACTTCTCAGACAACCTCATGTAACATGGAAACAATCTTGAAAGTGTGGGACTTTGCAGCTTGAGATTGAGTCTCTAGAGAAGGTCGACTTCCTTTACTATCAGGATGCACCTAACTAATCTTCAAGAGGAAAAGGGAGAAGGAATACACATAAGAAAAACTACCTAATCTAATTTAGAGGGTGATGCACCAAATAGTATGTGGATCTACTTCTTTTCCAATGAATGCATTAAAAACAAAATAGATTTCCCAAAATATACCATTATCTATACCTTTCCAATCTCTATATCATAATGAGCCAAAGATAACATAATCAGAGAAGGAATACAATGGATTCACTTGATCTAATCAGCCACCAAGTATGAACATAATTATATGATATTTTGATTATCAAATACATTCAACAAGTGAGGCCACAGGGATATGCATGCACTTGGCTAACAAAGAATGGATATAGAAAAGAAGATCTCTATTAAGCATAGAAAAAATTACAAAAGAGCTCTAAAAATTTGAAAATAAAGAGCACTTTGAGAATTAGAAAAAAGAGAAACTTGAGAAAACAACAAAACTTTCTTTTTATAGTTTAAGCATAACTCACCATTGCTTCACAATTTCATTCATGCATATAAGATTTTCAAAGGATGATTGGATGAAATTTGGGTGATATATTGGATCTGATACACTTTTAGAGTCATGGAAATCATCAACCCTAACTAGAAGAACCCTCATTCTAACATGAAATAGTGTCCTTAAAGAAAATCTCCCCTCAAAATGGATAACGAGGAGGTAGGCAACATGTCTTTCACATCTTTTTAGCATGGCCATAACACTAGAGTGGTTGGAATCTATCATAGAGATCAGATCATGTAGGAATGCCATTACTCCCTCCCCGTTGACTCGACAAATCAGCTAAAATAAAAAATTCAACTAAGTCATACAACCAAGATGAGCTACATGTACCAATGGTTTATATCTTTTCACCACCCTATGGAGTCTTTTAGTGTTGACCATTATGATCTTACGATCACTAATAATGTCATAGCATTAGGCATGTATCCTTTCTATTTCATGATCTTATGGTCCCCTTTGGTGCTATGACCATACAATACTATGACCCTATGATGCTTATGAATACCATAACATTGGTAGCTCCTAGAACTATCTTCACGATCCCATGCCACATCGTAAGATTGAAGCATAGAAAACTAGTCATGGCATTGTAGCTTAACTTTTCATCCTTGCGATCCTATGATAATTAGGAACTAAAGAAATGGGCTTACCTGGACACATGGTGGAACCTCGCTATGTTGCTATAACTAAAATACTTATAGCTTTTCATAATGACATAGCAAGGTTCGTTGATCTGCCATCATCTGATGGAGAAAATAGAAACTAAGAATGTGTGGCCCACCAAACTAACCATGTCAAAGACTCAGCCAATGAAATGCCAACCATATAGTAGCTCAGTCTGACTCATCACCACCTCACCTATGGCTCACAAAAAAGATAGGACCCACACACCACACATCAACATCTCACTTTTTTGCCAAGGATAATGACCTTGTAACTTCACATAGTGACAAGTTTATAACCATAGATTATTTTAGATTTCACAGTGGGTAAAAAATGGGCATGTAAAGATAATAAATCGTGCAACACTTAGGAAAAAGGGGGATAACCTAAGTTTAATACAAAGTATTTTTGTGCCCCATATTTGAATATTTGAATATTATGAACATTTGGGTATGCTTAGGCCTTTGAATTCAAATTTTGGTGGGAAGGCCTTTTGGTTAATAATTTTGGTAGCTCAAGGGAGGATGTAAGCCTTCTATGCATAAGACTAGTAACCTAAAGCATCCATTGGATTGTAGAGTCAACACAAAAACTCATCCAGCAAAACCCTAAGATTGTAGAGAGACATGCCCAAGAACCTCAAAATTTCCCTCTGTACTACAAAAAACCAAGAAGCAAAATCCTCTACAACCTTTGCAAAAACACATGTGCTTATGCACTTCTTGGAAAATGGGAAACCATAAAAAGGAAACTAACCTAACTATATACATGAAATACTCATCTTTTATCAAAAGAAAAGCTTAAGATATATTCCATTAACTGGAATACGTAGAATTTCATCATTAGGCCTACTTAATTGAAAAGCATTGGTCTGTTTGCAATTAATAACCACATAGGGACCACTCCTTAATGCATCAAATTTTGAGTGTCTCCCTGGCTTTGCCCTATCTGCATCCCATTTGAGAACAAGATTCCCTTCCTTGAAAACCCTAACTTTGGCCTTTTTTTTAAAAGACCCTTTCATATGCTCCTAATGTGTCTCCAAGGTTTACATAGCTTGTTGCTTCTTTTCCTCTAACTCAATCAATTCTCCCAATCTGATTGTCATGGGGTCATATTCTTCTAGCTCCAATTGATGAGCTAACTCAAGAGAGAGGAACTCTAATGAGATATGAAGCTTGGATTTTTTCCCATACACTAGCATGAATAGAGAGTTCCCAATGGCCCTCTTAGGTGTAATTTTGTCAGCCCAAAGGGTTGTCTTTAGCTTTAGCATGCCAACACCTTTGATTACCTTCACTTATCCTCTTCATGATTCTAATGAGGTTCTTGTTAAAGGATTCAGCCAAGCCATTACCTTAGGGGTAATAATTTGAGGAGGTGCTCAAATATATTCCATGTTCTAAAGCCCAAGAGTAGATATAAGCTCCAATAAAAGATTTAGCATTATCAAATATAATTGTGGAAGGGACACCAAATCTGGTTATAATTCCATTAAGGAAATCAACCATAGAATCTTTTATTGTATCCTTGAGAGCCACTACTTCTATCCATCTTGTTAAATAATATGTGGCTACTAGGATCCACTTGTGACCAGCACTAGAGGGTGAGTTTATTGGACCAATAAAATCCAAACCCTATTGAGTAAAAGGCTAATCAACTTGAATGCGATGGAGGGGAAAGGTAGCCAATCTTTGCTTCCCAAAAAAGAAAGCTCATTTCTCACATTTCCTTACCCATTTATTAATAGTCATTAAACAAGGTTGGCCAATAATAGCCAACCCTCATTATCTTCATGGTAGTAACTTTGGCTAAGAAATGGCCACCAGAAGGACCATCATCAAAATCCTTCAACAACCTACTAACCTAATCAATACTAATGCATCTTAATAGGACTCCATCATAATCTTTCCTAAATAATATTCCATCTACCAAGATGTAGGGAATATATTGTAACCTTAATTGTCTCCTCTTTGTTCTATTTAAGTCTTGAGGGTACCTTCCTTCTAACAAGAAGGTTATCATGCCCTATGACCAATCATATTGACTCTCATTACCTACTAGTTGCTTTCCTTGAATCAAAAGGATATTCTCCTTAGGTATCTCAAAAGATGAAGCCATTTGCTTGCAAAGTCCTTTACCTCTTATCAACTTAGTGAACTTTATATCAATGTCATATTCCATGACCTTAGTAATCCATCTAGCCCTTTTTTAATTAATATCTTTATTCAAGAAGAAGTCCTTCACACCTACATGTGGAACTAAAAGCTAATTTTTGTTATGAGAAAAGACATGCTTGAACTTCTTGAGAGCTCTTACAATAGCAAGGACCTTCTCTATACAACTATATATATCCTCATAATCATTGAGTCTTTCACTAAAAAAATCAATAGGTTGTTCCAAGTTTTCATCATTTAGTTGTGTCAAAACCATTGATATGCTTGATTCTCCTCCAAAGGAGTAAAAGATGAAATCTCTGTCAAACTTGGGGTTAACAAGAGTGGAGGCTGAGGCAATTGATTTATTGATTTCTTCAAAACTAGCTTCCCCCCTTAGTCTAGATGAAGTTTAAATTATTTTTTAACATGGTTGTAAGGGTTTTGACCATAGCAGCAAGGTTTGGAATGAATCTTCTTATAAAATTTATCCTACCAAGGAAACTTTGAAACCCTTTCTTATGAGTAGGAAGTGGGAGAGAAAGAATTTCTTCTACCCTCTCTAGATCTATCCTCAATCTATCTCTTGATATAATATGTCCTAGGATCTTTCCCTACTTAGTGGAAAACACACACTTCTTAGGGTTTAGGGAAACACCATATTCTCTACATCTAACAAATACCTATCTCAAATGATCAAAGTGATATGTTGCATGTTTGGAGAAGATATTTATATCATCAAGATACACTAACATGAAATTCTCCATTACACCTTTGAAAGCCATCTCCATTTCCTTCTAAAATATGGCACTTGCATTAATTAGTCCAAATAGCATCTTATAATAGGCATAGGTACCCCATTTAGTAGTAAAGGTTGTCTTATGTCAGTCTAATTCCTGGAAAAATACCTAATTATAGCCTTAAAAACCATCCATGAAAGAAAATATTTATGAACCATTAACCTTGGATAGGATTTGTTCCATAGAAGGAAGAGGGTGGTGATCTTTAAGAGAAGCCCTATTAAGGTTCTCTAAAGTGTACACAAAGCTTGATTTCTCGACTTCTCTTCCTAACAAGAACAAGATTAGCTACCCATGAGGAATGTTTAATAGGAAAAATAATGTTAGCCTCCATGAGTTTTGACAACTCATTTTTCATTAATGGCTCAATCCTAGGATTAACTAGCCTTTGTTTTGTCTAACAAGCTTGGCATCTTGGTTCAAATCTATAGTATGTTGAAATAAGTTTGGGTCAAAACTCTTTCAGTCTTCATACATCCATGTAGTAGCATCATTAAATTATTGACATAATTTAATGGAAACTTCTTGTTTGGATTCAATACATACCTTTCAAAAACTAAGAGTCTTTACATCAACAATTGTGATGGGTGTGTAGTCATCTTAACTTGGAGTCAGATTTGAACCCTTGCTCCTTACTTGATCATCAGAATTGAAAATCCACTCTAAGGTAATGAGGCCCTTAGGTAATTTGTTAGAGTTCAAATTCATGATCTGATCCCCATATTGACTTTGGATTTTTGATTGGATTTTACTAGAGAATTTCACCTCATTTTGCAAAAAAATTACAATTTGCGCATCGCAATCAAACACCTGGTGTTGGTAAATAGATTTGTCCTTTCTTATTTCCTATGAAAATATGACTCTTAATTCCCAAATGATGAACAATATTTATTTACAATAGTTTAAAAGCCATTCTCTAATTACCAACTTCTCTCTAAATTGGTAGGTATAGCTCCCTATGTGAATGATGTTCAAGGAACTATGTTTTGTTCATAAAACTAATGCATGGTATGCTCTTAACCTGAGATCAGAAGAGCTAAACCAAATCAAGCCTAAGTAGAACTTAATTCAGGTAGGGTAAACTTTCTATTCTATGAACCAAATGATAGAATTCACACATCCTATGAATCCATGCACTCAGCATTCAACTAATCTACAACAACTATTAACAGAGATGTAAATAGAATAATAATAAAAAGGGTCTAATGAATCCTTCTCTGAATATTTCATAGCACATCCTACTGGGTTTATTCACAACTCAAAACAAAGGAATGAAACAACCCTTTCCTTCCTACTGTAACTAAGTTTAAGAGAAAGAACCAACTAATTAACAACTATCTACTTACTGGAACAGGAAATAATTGACATAAAATACTCTTCAATTGACTTTGCAACATCAAGTATCCTACCCCAAAATTTTCCAACCTTTTATTAATCATTCAACTTCATACATATAGAGTTGAGAGATGACCATTACAATAGGAAATTTAATCGGTTCATCTTTCAAGGATGACAAATGGCAAGATGCCAATTTATCATATTACAAAATTTACAAAATTTGCAAAATTTACATTAGAAAACAAAAAGGGTGTGTCAACTGAATCACTTGAGCTTCTTTCCCTTTTCAATTTTTTCTCTATATGCTTTAGCAGTGACTATAACTGGAATCATTTCTTCATGGTTAGGCACATGTACATTAGTGAATCTTAAGAGCCACTTAGAGTGCTCTTGAACTAGCTCCTTCACTACATTTAGCTAACTTATCAATTCTTTGGAAGCCACATGTACGTATCCACCAAGCATCTACAACTCTACCACTTTGTTTTGAATGCTTGAAGTCATTCCAGATAGATTACTCAAGTATGTGGAGAATTTGTTTTTCATTACTTCTACCCCAATGAGAGCTTTCCCTTTCCCACTGGTTTATGGGTCAGTGTGTAATCCTCGCATGAGTTTGAATGCTTTGTCTTGAGTCTTCCTCACTTTTTCTCCTATTTCTTTGAGTCCCTCTTTAGCCTCCTAAATCATCTCCAGCTTAAATTGCATCCTTTGAAGCCATTTGAACAGAGGCTATATCCCTTTCTTCAAAATCTTTGCTTCAACTGCCTCTTTTTCCTTCATTTGGCTGACCATTTTCAAGAGAGAAATACATTCATCACATCTTTCCTTCTCTACAACCAAAGTGTTGTGATTAGATATGATATTATCCTTCTTAGTTTCCAATCAAAGGATAACATTTCCAATTTGATCAATTAGAGAAATTCCATCTGCATTAAGTTTGTCAATCCATTCTCTTCTTATCTAACCAAAATGCCTATCTTCCTAAAGCTATGAAAGCTTGCACTTCTTCTAATGTGGGGTTCTCAATAGTAGGCCCACCAATAATGGTTGCCAATGGAACAACTAACTTCCTGATAAATCTTTTCAATTCTTCAATCTCGGCCTTCATCTTGATTTTTGACAATTTGAGGCTCTCCAATTGTTCTTCTATCACCTCATTACTTGATCTCCATAGGACCACCTTTGTATCATGTCTAGACTCTCCAAGATCAATTAAATGTAGATTGAAATCATTAGGTGTCATGTCCTTAATTCTCCCTACTTTGTTTGGCTTTACTACCTCCATTGTTAAGTATCCTATTTTTGGATCTTGCCCAAGTATTGATAAAGTCTTCTACTTCTTTGCTTTCACTATTGTAGACCCATAGTGAACTACATGAGATATAGTATCTTTTGTAGGAATGATCTCCTATTTCCTCTTTATCTTCCTTTCTAAAAGTTTCTTCTAGCTAGGACTCTGTACTAATCACTTTAGAAGCAGCTCCAAGTGACTCTATACTAAACATTTTCTTCTTCACTAGAGTCACTACCATTGTAGTTGTAGAAAAAGGATTCTAAGGATATTGAAATAGAAGCTTAGATGAACTCGAGGCTTTCTCTTCCTCTTGAGTGTTCCTTGTAGCTTCATTAGATTCAGTGGACTCCCTGCTACTACTCTGTTCATCTTTGATTTCTACAATCTAAATGGGGGAACCAGTTGGCTACAAAAGGGGAGCACTTGTAGATGGACCAAGGCTATGATGAGGAGATGGAGTTGGAGTAACGTGAGGAGATGAGACTAGAGCAGTAACATGAGGAGGTGAGACTAGAGTAGTAACACCATTTTTTGACTCTTCAGTCCTCTTTTCTTTGGTGCTAGCTTGGGTTCCAATAACTGGTAGAGGACCGCCTTGGCAAGTTGGAGCTATTGAAATGTTTTTCTCTAGGGGTTGGTAACCTCCTCTTGCAAATTGAGCAAGTCCTTGAGCAGCCGTAGTTGTAACACTGGGTGTGGCACTTTGAGAAGAAGTGGAAGTAGCAACAACTAGAGAAGCTTGAGTAGTCTTGCTCCTACTCTGACCCTTTTTTGCTATCCACTCAACCCATTTTTTGGTTCTTTTGACAATTTGTGCCATCATAACATCAAGGTCTTCTTCGATATCAACATATGGCTCGAAATTCATTGGAGTATTTCTCAATTTGGTCAAATATGTATTACTATACATATTTTTTCCATCATCTTCTAGCCCTTTCACATCTAATTTAATGCCATATGTCTTTATTTGATCTATTGTCAATCTAGGAAAAGCCCAATCCTGGCTTTCCAACTCATCTTTACAATTCGCCCAATAATCTTCCATAGTAGCAACATGCTTGATCATGCTTCCAATTTGAAGCACATCTCTGGCATGCCCATTTGGTTCAAACATAGGCATCTGACCGGGACTCACAACTGTAGGCCTGAACTTTTATGGGAAATTTGTATCCCTTTTTCCTCAAACTAGAGCTCAACACATTCACCTGGATTGCTTGTCTCATGATCTCAATGAGCACAATCATGCCATTCAGATATCTAGGCAGCTTCAAGGGAAATCCATTAAAAGTTGCAAGATGTAAATATGAAAAGGATGAGAATTGGATGAAATAACTACCAAACTGACTAATGTTACCATTGCTTCTAGGTTGAATCTCCTCTCTGAACACCCTTGGAGTTCCCTGCAAAGCCTCATTATAAATGCATCATTAACTCTGATATACTTTGCATAACTATTTTTTAATTGCAAGCATGGGTAAAACTCATAACTCTTTACATCATCTAGAAAATTCTCTATTCTCGGAAGGCTCAGCCATAATTGTAGAGAAGCTAAAAAGAATACGTATAAAATGAATTGTAGAACTTAGCTTTACTAAGAGACCTAGATAGATGTTCACTTCCCTCATACGCCCAATCAACATATTGTGTATCCAAGAAAATAACTTGTACCAGAAAGAAATATTATTCTACAAAATTAAGGGCTTCAACTTCACGTTTCAATTGATGTAAAAGAACTAGAATGTCTACAATCTTGAATGCCAAAAAGGGTTTTAGGAACTTTACTTTTAGCTCCCCTTGGCTTTTGGAACCAAGAACTCATTATCTCTTTCTGCCACACATCTTCTTCAGAGAGAATTCAGACATAGCTCCTCCAATTGTTAATTCAGAGAACTCCTCTCTTTCTGGAATCTGTAGACAATTGACTACTACTTACCTATCAATTAAGATTAACATCATTTGATCAGATAGTAAGATTTTCTTTGTATCTAGGTTATAGTGATTGATACATTCAATAATTAGTTTCAGGGCTTGTACTGCTACGGGAAATCTTACTGCTTCTACCAGCCCACTTCCTTAGAGTTTCTCTATTATGGGATGGATTGGTTCCATCCTCAACCTTCTTTGGAAATCTTGCATGTCAAAGAAATGGAGTGAAGTGTCTGTGATATTCTATCATGTAGACTTGATTCCACCCAATCCATCAAACCCAGCAAATCTTGTTGCCATCTCGACTAAGGTAGAGATAAATTGGAAATCTTAAAACTCAAAATAGGATAGAGAGTAGAACTTTGTAACTGTGGGAATTTTGGAATCAATAGTCAACTCAATGGCATAACAGTTCAAATAAGTAAGCAGTAGTTTGAAAATGTGTTATGTTAATCTCTATATAGAAACTCCAATCCACCCGTTAATCTTTAAGATCCATGCCACACAAATGAATTAAATGATAAATCTATTAGATTAGTAAATTTGGAGGTTACAATGGATTATTTCTTATCTTTTCACGATTTCTATTGGCCCAATGGTTACTTTTCTTTATTATAGTTTTACTTTCCAGTTTTTCACCAAGCTGCGGAGAATTAAGAATGGAGCTGTACTCTATGAGTAAAAATCTGCTCAGCCAGATTTAGAATAGAATACCTTCCTAAATGTGATCAACATGCTTCCCTTATCTTTTTTAGCCTCCTATAATTGATTTTTCAAATAACCATGCTTGCAAGAGTGATTTTTCGTTGGATGCAAAAAATTGCTTTCAAGGGTAGAAAGCTTGCAGAGGAGAAGGTGATTTCCACTTTTCTTCTTGTGCCCTTGTTTTACCTTTTCTATCCTAATCACTTTATTTTAAGCCTCCAAAAAATATAAAACTACCTTCGCAACTAGAAGATGGGACCCACTAACTCACTTTATTCTTTCACAAATGCTCTTTCAAAAAATTGACTTCTTAGTTCGAAGCCCACCGAGGAGAAGTTGTTTCTGAGTTTTTCGTCGATGCCCTTTTTTATCATCTTAGTGAGTTTTGAAGTGTTCTCGTAGTGAAAACATGGCAATACTTGAATGATCTATCCATAACATAATTCGCTTCTCTTCATTTAAACTCACAAATCGCATTTGTGCATCTCAGCAGAGTTTCACCTTCGGGGTGCGAAAACTTGCCAAGGAGAAGACGAAACTAAATTTTTTGCCAATTGAACTTTCTATATGTTTGAAACAAAATGATTTGTAAGTAAGTTCATCTAAAGTAACATAATTTAAGAATCTCCATCGAGAAAGGTCCTAAACTACCCCAAAGATTCATGATGATAAATAAAACCCACCCGACCATACAATGCAAGAGAAGGGAAAAGATGAAAACCCGATGGAAGTAGTTATCACCTGAGGAAGAAAGGATCAACTGACTTGACTAAACTAAAAAAAATACAAGTTAATCTCCACTTTTCAAAATTGGTACATGGTGAAAAGTGGGGCAATAGCTAGCTCTGACTAGGGACTTGGGTAGAGTATACCCAAGCAAGGAATTTAGAATCTTTGGTTTCGCAAAGGAAATAAAAGGTGGAAATACAAAAATAATAAGGCCAAACAAGGAGACAAAATAGGAAGGAAAACCTAACTAGGAAAACACAGACAAGAACTAAAATGCAATTATAATACAATATAGGGGTTACCTATTTTTAGTTTGCAATTTGATAGAGCTTGAGATCCTGACCATTATAATTCAGGGGTAGTACTTCACCATCTTCATATGCCAACTTGAAAGAATTGTTTTCAAATGCCTGTTGAATTCTAAATGGACCCTTCCACAAAGCGTCAAACTTCTTATGCATTCCTTTCGAAACCTTTCTTTTGTCCCAAAGCAAAACCATATCTCCTACCATAAACTTTCTGTGTCTTGTCCTTTTATCAAAAAACTCTTTCACTCACATTTGGTGTTGTGTAATGTGGTCTACAATCTCTCTCCTTTATTCTTTGAGTTTGCTCAGTTATAAGATCCTCTTTCCTAGACCATCCTTATAGATATCATCCTCAATTATTATTCTGAGTTTTTTCGTGGCTAACTCCAAAGGTAGAGGCAAGTTGGCTTCAGTTCCATAAACCAGTTCAAAATGGGATATACCAATTGCCCTCTTGGGTGTCACTCTATCTACCCAAAGTGCCTCATGAATCTTTTTGTGCCAGGTTTTTTGATTATTTGAGACTAGCTTCTTAACAATATTAATTAAGTTCTTATTGCTAGACTCTACCTATCCATTCCCTTGAGAAAAATAATCAGATGAATGACCAACGGTGACCCCATACTCAAAACAAAAATTAGTAATTTTGATTGAAGAAAAATAAGATGCATTATCCATCACTAATTTAATAGGAACACCAAACCTAACCAAAATGTTTTCTTTTATGAATTCACATACCACCTTGGAATTAGTCTTCTTTGTAGCCTTAGCTTCTACCCATTCAGTGAAGTAATTGGTTGCAGTTATTATATACTAATGACCAGCACTGGATGTAGGGCTAATAGGACCAACAAAGTCAAGGCCCCATTGTTTAAAAGGCCCTTCGATGATAACAGGTCTCAAAGGTAAAGCAGCTAATTGAGGACATCTAGAAAACATCTTACACTTTTCACACTTTGCTACCCATGCATATGCATCTTTAAACATCCCAAGCTCGTAATAGCACTACTTTAGTATTTCAAATGTTGTGACTAAAGAAGAGAAATTTCCTCCACAAGATTCATCATGGAATGTCTTCAACAACTTTTCTTACTATTGTTTATCTACACATCTAAGGAAAGTACCATCAATAGCCTTTTTGAAAAGATTACCATCCCATGACATACTTAGCTACTTTTAGTTTTAGATCTCTTCTTTGCTTTGCATTTAGGCCCTATGGACATTCACCATATGTTAAAAGGTAAGAGATGTTTTCAAACCATGGATCGTAGAGACCTATAGCTAACACCAATTGCTTTTCACCCGATTCTTCTGACCTTCTAGTGATTTTGTTTTCTACAATTGCCTTGCATAGTGAATTCCCTCTTATCAACTTGGTAGGTTTAATCTCTATATCATATTCTTGTATTTTTGCTACCCATGCTCCTCTAACATTGTAACCTATATCTTATTGTGTCAGTACACTCTTTACTGCTACATCTGGGACAAAAACTATTGAATGTGAATGTAGGATATAGAACCAAAAATGTTTAAGAGCCTTGACCACTGAGAAATCATGCTTTTCAATTTGTGAATATTTGAGTTCATGGTTCTTTAAAAGTATGCTCATAAAAGCAATAGAAGCTTGTACTCCTTCATCATTCTCCTAATTAAGAATAGCTAACAATGTATGTTCATAAGCATAGCAATAAATGATAAAGTCCCACTTATAATTTGGATGACTTAGTACTGGAGCATTAGCAATAGCAATTTTTATATCATGAAAATCGCATTTCCCTGCCTCATTCCATTTGAAATTTGAATTCCCTTTCATCATATCCACTATATGTTTAGTAGTTTCTATGAAATTAGGCACAAATCTTCTAAGAAAATTCACCTGCCTAAAGAAAGATTTAACCCCTATTTTGTTTGAGGGTAGGCTTAGTCTTTGAATAGCTTCCACTCTTTGAGGGTCAACTCTAATGCCTTCCTGGGACACTATATGGCCAAGTAGCCTTCCTTCTATCACACAAAAAATTGACTTCTTTGGGTTGAGAGATATTCCAATCTCTTGGCATCTCTATAATACTTTCCTCAAATCTTCTATATGATCTTTTCTTTTTCTCGAGAACACAGTGAGATTATCCAAGTATATGACTATAATTCAATCTTTCAAATCAGTGAATGTATTACTCATGCACCTTTGGAATGTAGCACTAGCGTTGATAAGACCAAAAGGCATTTTGTGATATGCAAATGTACCCCAAGGGGTAGTGAACGTCATCTTATACTGGTCTTTCTCTTCTCCTTCAATTTGATTATAACCCGAGAAATCATCAAGCATAGAAATCATTTCAAATCTTGCCACTATTTGCAATAAATGGTCCATATTAGGAAGAGAAAAGTTATCTTTCAAGGACACTTGATTTAGATTTCAAAAATCAACACAGATTCTTATTTCTTCGTTCTTCTTTATGACGAGTACTATATTGGCTATCCAGGTGCAATATTGAATGGGATAAATAATTCTTACTTTTAATATCTTATCTACTTCTTGGAAGATGGCATCAGTGACTTTAGGATTATAGTTTCTTTGTTTCTGCCAGAAAAGGGCTGCATTAGGCTTCAGTGGAATTTCATGTTTTACCTTCCCATTTTTATAACTTTTCAAATCTTCATAGCTCCAAGAAAAACCATCTCTATATTCCATAAATAAATTCTTTGCGGCCTCTTTCTCTTTGGGTGAGCAACACCTCCCAATTTTAATTAGTTTGGGATTATGAATATCCCCAATGTTAACTCCTTCATATTCACCCATTGTTGGCCCCTTTTCTACTTTCTTCTACTTTATGTAAGCATCATGTCTATTAAACAGTTTTTCTAAGGCCATGAAATATGGTGGAATAATGTTACCTTTCAACTAAACTTCTCCATTTTGACCTAGTTTATCAATTGCATCAAAGCTTTCATGGTCACTTCCACTAAACTCATGTTCAAAACTAGACTTGTCATTTTCTAAAACCATCTGTAAACTCTTGTCGTCACTGAAGGCTTGATAGGATAATGTTTTATCTGGGATAGTGGATCGATATACAATTTCAATCTGATACATTTTGTCTTTGAAATCTAGATGAGGGAGTAATAAAGAGGCAGAGACTACTAAGGAGTCAACTTTAGTGTTCATCTCTCTTGGAACTACTTCAATAGAGAAGGCATCTAGACCTTCAATCTCATCCCAAACTCTGTTCCTGTAATTTTTCAACTTGTGATTTTTAACAGAATATTGCCCTTTTACTTGCTTTACAATAAGCTCTGCATCACCTTGGGCTTTTTAAATCTTTATTCCTTTTTCTTTTGCTTACATTATTCCCAGTAATAAGGCCTCATATTCTACAGTATTATTTGTATTCCCAAATTCCAATTTGAAAGCCATAGGTTCAGGTTCTTCTGGGGATATCAATACTACACCAACTCTAGATCCTGAAGAGGCACAACTTTCATCAAATTCAAGTGTCCATATGCTTGGTACATCTTTATTTTCATTGGAAATTTTATCACCTCAATTTTCATCTATTTGTTCATTCATGCCTTCTTTAGTAAACAACATATAGTTGCCAAACTCTAATTCTTGATATAGGATATGAGCTTTAGGGTCATTTGATTTCAACACTGTGAACTTTGCCTTTTCTTCAGGTTCTATTTTGACTTTCTTATTCCCAATAGGTATTACTACTTGGGACCAGTCCAATTTTATTTCTCCTCCTAAATCATGACAGAAACTTCTACTTAATAGAAGTCCATAGCTTGTTGGGATATCAGCTACTAGGATAGTCAATAGGAGCTTTTTTTCTGGATGTGAAGCTAAAGCTACCTGAGCATATTTAATCTGTCTGAGTAAGGGAACTTGTTTGGCATCTATTGAATAGCATCTTCCATTCACTTTAGTAAGATTGAGACCCAAACCTTTAGCTACAGAATAAGGCATAACATTATCTGATGCACCTTAATCTATTATACAATTACTGAGTTTACATCCATTGATGTAGACTTAGATATAAAAAGGTTTAGGCTTTTTCCCAGCAGGGGTTGCTAAAACTATGGAATCTTCTTGATTAAACAAACCAGATGTCAAGGTTTCATCTTCTTTTTCAACCATTACATTACAATTAGCATTTGATGTGTTTCCTTTACATCAGTCTATAAGCCTTTTTAACTCAAAAGGATGTGACTTTAAATAATCAATAGTGGAAATTTGAATTTTTTACTCTTCACAAAATTGAATGAAATCAAAGGATGTATTGTCCTTTCCTGTTTGTGAAGTAGATGCTCCTTGATTAGTATGTTCATTGCTTGTTGAAGGACTAAAGTCATTCCTATGAGTGTGACTAGAGGTTTGGTTCTTTAACCTTTTTCCACAAGTAAGCACTGTGTATGAAGTTCCATCAATAGTTGCATAACACTCACATTTTGATTCAGAATTTGATTTGTATTCTAAAAATAAATTTCTAGAGTCACCATTTGAATAAGAATTAGGCTCTGAAAAAGGAGACAGAATGTTTAATTCATTAGTAGATAACAACTACATCATACAAGTAGTCTCTAGACAATTCTCATTGTCATGATCTGTGGTCAGATGAAAGACGTACATATTTCCTTTTTTTGGCGTTGCTTTGATTTGCAACCTAGGTTGTGAACTTCTAAGCTATGGAAATCTACTTTCATTGCTTCTTCCTGGTGAATTTTGATAATTCTTCTGACAAGAGCTATTGAATCTGGGTAACTGCTTCTTCATTGCTACTAATGCATTAGACAACTTCTGAATCATCTCTTTTGATGATGTGCTATTACTAGGAATCCTTTTAGTTTGAAGTTCTCATTTCCATTTTCTTGCAAAAATTAAATCATCCTCTCATTCAATAGCTTTCTTCTATACGTCAACTACATCAATGGGATGTTCTCTTCTTAGATCATAATTGATATCTGGAGGCATAGCGCTAATAAAGAAAGTTTTTAGATTACCAGGTGTGGGCCTATTAGCAGTAGGAATTCTACTATTAATCTTATTGAATTTGGTAATGAAATCCCTCATGCTCATAGTTGGTTGCTTCTTAATTGAATTCAACTATGTTAGCAAAGCATGTTCATCATCTGCAATTTTGAATCTTATCTAAAATTTAGTTCTCATTATATCCCAATCATTTATTGAGCCATCAGCTAGATGATAAAACCAATCTGCCATACTATCTATGAGGGTTTCTAGGAACAATCTTATAGCAACATCTTCATGCCCCACTCCTAAGATATGAGTAGCCGCAAAGAAAGCTTTAATGTATTCATCTATAGTGACTTTCCCATCACCTAAAAATTTAGAAAAATTCCTCCTTGAACTAGCCAGAAGTGGATGGTAAGCATTCAATGCTAACAGCTTAGTTGCCACAGCCCATGGAGCGGCCATGATTGTTCTAGCGATGGCAAAACATTAACAACCAGAGGGGCAGTAACTCTGTGAAGTGCTAACACCTGACAAGTGGAATGTGAAGTGCTAGCATCCTGATTTCTAATAGGGGAAGGGGGTCTACTTTGACTTTTACCTTCACCTTTCTTCTTTGGGATGTCTAAAATAGGAAAGCTGAGCTCTACAAGTTTATTAAAGGTGGAATCCTGCCCACCCTGTTCCTTGGTACTTCTGAGGAACCTAAATTGTTCCAGGATGCTAGGTCTATTTTATCTCTAAGCTTGTTGTCTTAATTGTCTTTCTACTCTCTGGATTTCTCTCCTTTTAATAGCTCTTTCAAAAGCTTTAGCTCTTCTTTCTTCTTCCTCTAATACCTAGCTAGCATTTCAATAATGTTCAGTGTTCCTTCTATGCCTCCAAATGAATGTGTTATGGGATGAAATTATGTCCTCTTGGTCATCTTGAAAACCAAGGTTAGGCTGGAGCAATAGGATTATGTTTTCATGTGGTAGTACCATTTTCCCTCATGACATAGGATTTTTTGATAAAGCAACTATTTGTATTCCCCAGAAAAGTCACCAAAAATCTATTGGTAAAAAAATTTGTCCTTTCTTGTTTCCTATGAAAATATGACTCTTAATGCCTGAATGATGAACAATATTTGTTTACAACAATTGAAAAGCCATTCTCTGATTACCAGCTTCTCTCTAAATTGGTAGGTATAGCTCCCTATGTGAATGATGTTCAAGGAATTATGTTTTGTTCCTAAAACTAATGTGGGGTATGCTCTTAACCTGAGAGCAGAAGAGGTAAATAGAATTAAGCCTAAGTAGAACTTAATTCAAGCAGGGTAAACTTTCTAGTCTATGAACCAAATGATAGAACTCACACATCCTATGAATTCATGCACTCAGCATTCAACTAATCTACAACAACTACTAACAGAGATGTAAATGGAATAATAAAAAAAAGGGTCTAATGAATCCTTCTTTGAATATTTCATAGCACATCCTACTGGGTTTATTCACAACCTTGAAACAAAGGAATGAAATAATCCTTTCCTTCCTACTGTAACTAAGTTTAAGAGAAAGAACCAACTAATTAACAATTATCTACTTACTGGAACAAGAAATAATTGACATAAAATACTCTTCAATTGACTCTACAACATCAAGTATCCTACCCCAAAATATGTCGACCTTTCATTAATCATTCAACTTCATACATATAGAGTTGAGAGATGACCGTCACAATAGGAATTTTAATTGGTTCATCTTCTAAGGATGACAAATGGAAAAATGCCAATTTTTCATATTACAAAATTTACAAAATTTGTAAAATTTACATCAAAAAATGAAAAGGGAGTGTCAACTAAATCACTTGAGCTTCTTTCCCTTTTCAGTTTTTGCTCTATATGCTTTAGTAGTGACTATAACTGGAATCATTTCTTCGTGGTTAGGCACATGTACATTAGTGAATCTTAAGAGCCACTTAGAGTGCTCTTGAGCTAGCTCCTTCACTGCATTTAGCTGACTTATCAATTCTCTAGCAGCCACGTGTACGTATCCACCAAGCGTCTGAAAATCTACCACTCTATTTTGACTACTTGAAGTCATTCTAGATAGATTACTCAAGTATGTGGAGAATTTTTTTTTCATTACTTCTACCCCAATGAGAGCTTTCCCTTGCCCACTAGTTTTTGGGTCAGTGTGTAATCCTCACATGAGTTTGAATACTCTATCTTGAGTCTTCATCACTTTTTCCCCTATTTCTTTGAGTCCCTCTTCAGCCTCCTGAATCATCTCTACCAAAAATTGCATACTTTGAAGCCATTCAAATAGAGGCTCAATCCCTTTCTTCAAAATTTTTGCTTCAACTGCCTCTTTTTCCTTCATTTGGATGACCTTTTTCAGGAGAGAAATACATTCATCACATCTTGCCTTCTTTGCAGCCAAAGTGTTGTGATTAGATATGATATTATCCTTCTTAGTTTCCAATTGAAGGATAACATTTCCAATTTGATCAATCAAAGCAATTCCATCTACATTGAGTTTATCAATTCATTCTCTTCTGATCTGACCAAAATGCCTATCTTTCTGAAGCTATGAGATGAAAGCTTGCACTTCTTCTATTGTGGGGTTCTCAATAGTAGGCACACCAGTAATGGTTGCCAATGGAACAACTAACTGCCTGATAAATCTTTTCAAGTCTTCAATCTTGGCCTTCATCTTGATTTTTGACAATTTGGGGCTCTCCAATTGTTCTTCTAACACCTCATTACTTGATCTCCATAGGCTCACCTTTGTATCATGTGTAGCCTCTCCAAGATCAATTGAATGCAAAGTGAAATCATCAAGTGTCATGTCCTCAATTCTCCCTACTTTTTTTGGCTTTTCTACCTCCATCGTTAACTGTCATGTTTCTGGATCTTGCCCAAGTATGGATAAAGTCTTCTGCTTCTTAGCTTTCACTATTGTAGACCCAAAGCAAACTACTTGAGCCATAGTATCATTTGTAGGAATGCTCTCCTCTTTCATCTTTCTCTTCCTTTCTAAGTTTTCTTCTAGCCAGAACTTTGTACTAATCACTTTAGAAGTAGCCCCAAGTGACTCTATACTGAACATTTTCTTCTTCACCGGAGTCACTACCACTGCAGTTGTAGAAAAAGGATTCTTAGGATCTTGAAACAGAAGCTTAGATGAACTAGGAGCTTTCTCTTCCTCTTGAGTTTTCCTTGTAACTTCATCAAATTTAGTGGACTCACTGCTACTACTCTGTTCATCTTTGATTTCTACTATTTGAATGGGGGAACTAGTTGGCTTCAAAAGAGGAGTGCTTACAAATGGACCAAGGCTATGATGAGGAGGTGGAGTTGGAGTAACGTGAGGAGATGAGACTGGAGCAATAACATGAGGAGGTGAGACTGGAGCAGTAACACCATATTTTGACTCTTTAGTCCTCTTTTCTTTGGTGCTAGCTTAGGCTCCAATAACTGGTAGAGGACCACCTTAGCAAGTTGGAGCTATTGAAATGTTTTTCTCTGGGAGTTGGTCACCTCCTCCTATAGATTGATCAGGTCATTGAGCAGCCGTAGTTGTAACACTGGGTGTGGCACTTTGAGAAGAAGTGTTAGTAGCAGCAACTGGACAAGCTTGAGTAGTCTTGCTCCTACTTCTGCCCATTTTTGCTGTCCACTCGATTGATTTTCTGGTTCTTTTGACAATTCAGGCCATCATAACATCAAGATCTTCTTCCATATCAACATATGGCTTGGAACTGATTGGAGTATTTCTTAATTTGGTAAAATATGTATTACTATACATATTTTTCCCATCATCTTCTAGCCCTTCCACATCTAAGTTAATTCCATATGTCTTTACTTGATCTACTGTTAATCTAGCAAAAGCCTGATCTCAAATTTCCAACTCCTCTTTAAAATCTGCCCAATAATCTTCCACAGTAGTAACATGCTTGATCATGCTTTCGATTTGAAGCACATCTTTGGCATACCCATTTGGGTCAAACATAGGCCTCACCGTTACATATTCTTCTAATTTGGACTTGTTCTTGAATGCCTTGAGCATGTTTTTAGCATCTGACCTGGACTCACAACTGTAGGCCCCAACTTTTATGGGAAATTTGTATCCCTTTTTCCTCAAACTGGTGCTCAGCACATTCATCTAGATTGCTTGTCTCATGATTTCAATGAGGATGATCATGTTATTCAGATATCTGGGCAACTTTAGGGGAAATCCATCAAAAGTTGCAAGATGTATATATGAAAAGGATGAGAATTGGATGAAATAAATACCAAACTAACAAATGGCCACCATTTCTTTTGGGCTGAATCTCCTCTCCAGACATCCTTGGAGTTCCCTACAAAGCTTCATTATAAATGCATCATTAACTATGATATACTCTACATAACTATTATGTAATTGCAAGCATGGGTAAAATGCATAACTCTTTACATCATCTAGAAAATTCTCTATTTTGGGAAGGCCCGGCCGTAATTGTAGAGAAGTCGCCATATATATCAAGAAAGAAGACATATAAAAATAATTTTAGAACTTAGTTGCATTGAGAGCCCTGGACAGATGTTCACTTACCTCATACACCCAGTCAACACATTGTGTATCCGAGCAAATAACTTATACTAGAAAGAAATATTGTTCTACAAAATTAAGGGCTTCAACCTCAACTTTCAATTGATCTAAAAGAACTAGAATTTCCATGATCTTGGGCTTGAGATCAGTGCCAAAAAGGGTTTTAGGAACTTTACTTTTAGCTCCCCTTCGCTTTTGGAACCAAGAACTCATGATCTCTTTCCACCACACCATCTTCTTCAGAGAGAATTCAGACATAGCTCCTCCAATTTTTAATTCAAAGAACTCCTCTCTTTCTTGAATCTGCAGGCAATTGACTACTGCTTGCCTATCAATTAAGATTAACACTTTTTGACCAAGTAGTAAGATTTGCTTCGTATCTAGGTTATAGTGATTGATAAATTCAATAATTAGTTATGGGGCTTATACTACTATGAGAAATCCTAATGCTTCTACCAACCCACTTCCTCAGAGTTTCTCCATTATGGTATGGATTGGTTTCGTCCTCAACCTTCTTTGGAAATCTTGCATGTCAAAGAAACAGAGTGAAGTGTCTGTGATATTCTGCCATGTAGACTTAAGTCCACCCAACAATTCTTGTTGCCATCTTGACTAAGGTATAGATAAATTAGAAACCTTAAAACTCAAAATAGGATAGAGAGTAGAACTTTGTAATTGTGGGAATTTTAGAATCAATAGTCAACTCAACAGCATAATAGTTCAAATAAGTAAGCAGTAGTTTCAAAATCCGTTATGTTCATCTCTATATAGAAACTCAAATCCACCCATTAATCTTTAAGATTTGTGCCACACAAACAAATTAAATGATAAATTTGTTAGATTAGTAAATGTGAAGGTTATAATGGATTCTTTCTTTTCTTTTCACTATTTCCATTGGCCCAACGGTTACTTTCCTTTATTACAGTTTTACTTTCCCATTTTTCACCAAGCTGCGAAGAATTAAGAATGGAGTACTCTGTGAGTAAAAATCTGCTCAGCCAGATTTAGAATAGAATACCTTCCTCAATGTGATCAACATGCTTCTCTTATCTTTTTTAGCCTCCTGTAATCAATTTTTCAAATAACCATGCTTGCAAGAGTTATTTTTTGTTAGATGCAAAAAACTGCCTTCAAGGGAAGAAAGACTGTGGAGGAGAAGGCAATTTTCACTTTTTTGCTTGTGCCCTCATTTTACCTTTTCTACCCTAACCACTTTATTTTAGCCTCTAGAAAATATAAAATTGTCTTTGCAAGTGAAAGATGGGACCCATTGATTCACTTTATTCTTTCACAAATGCTCTTTCGAAAAACTAACTTGGTTCGAAGCCCGTCGAGGAGAAGTTGTTTCTAAGTTTTCTACCGATGCCCTTTTTTATCATCTTAGTGAGTTTTGAAGGGTTCTTGTAGTGAAAACATGGCAATACTTGAATGATCTATCCATAACATAATTTTATTCTCTCCATTTAAACTCACAAATCGCATTTGTGCATCTCGATGGAGTTTCACCTTCAGGGTGTGAAAACTCGCCAAGGAGTTCTTTTTGATGTTCGAGTTCCTAACTTGATTTACAATTAGCTCACTATACCCATACACCTTTAAGATTTTAACACCTCTCTTTCATGCTAGTTGGAGACCTTATCGTAGGGCTTCATATTCTACTACATTATTTGTGTGGCTGAATTGGAGCCTATAAGAAAAGTGATACTTTTCTAATTTAGGAGAGATCATCATAACCCCAGCCCCTGAACCACTTTTGTTTCTTGAACCATCAAAGAACAACTCACACAATCCATTTGTATCTTTTTTTTTTTATTAGATTGTAGATAGAAACACCTTCATTGATTATACAATAGGTTCCAAGACCTATCTCTTCAACTTCTTGTATTGGATCAAACTGATAGGTTGTGGCCCACTCATCAAAAAGAAAATTAGGGACCTCTACTAATGAAGTAGTGGTCTCATGGAATCTATACACTTCTTCATCCTCCCTAATTGTATTGTTCATGTTTATAGGTCTTGGAGTATAAGTCTCTATTGGTTAAGGGCTAAAGGCTCTACCCTTAGGGAAGCTCTTTCCCTATATCTTGTCCTAAAGAAAATACATGACCAATCCACTACAATATGACCCCCTATTTGAGTAGTGAAATCTCTAGAAAGATAGATAACAAAATAATTTTCTACTTCTACTATTGATATATCTTGGGTTACTGTGCAACTAGGACAAGCATGTAATGCCATCTTAACATTTTTAAGGACTCCTATAGTCTTGATAGAACTACCATCCAAATAAATGACATCCTCAATCATGGGCTCATATTTGATACCAAGGAGATCAGCCACACATTTGGGCATTGTGAAACTGCTAGCCCCTAAATCTATCATACAATGGTGGACTAGTTTATCTCCTATGATCAAAAAAACATAAAAAGGAGGAGGCCTAATTTTCTTACTTATTTCTCCTCCCTCTATTGTCTATGCCAAGCTTGTTGCATTCTCCTCTCTAGGTAGTTGATCATTGGCCTCTATGTCCTCTAACTCCTTCTATAGCAATTCCTTTTGCAATGGTATGGTGACAACAGTATCCCACATAGAGATATTTACATTAGTCCTTTTAATTTGATCTACCACATTAAAAGGAGTGTTGACTGCCTTGGTTGAAGCTTTGGGGATTGCATGGGTAGGTGGCTAAGGTTGAGTAGCCTAGGGTTCAACAAGGTCTTTGTTACTTGTGTTTTGCTTCTACTGAGGAGTAGCATTGGATTGGGCATTCATCACTAGCACTTGAGGAACAACATTTGAAGTGAAAGCCTTATTGGGTGATAGGGGCATAACATTTTCAACAACTCTCCTTTTACCTCTGGTATTATGAGCTATCACATCATAACTATGATGACAATGTTCCTCAAGTTGATGGTTCATAAAAGAAAACTCATTTTTCTATTGTAAATAAGATATATTAATAGGTTGACTAATATTATATGGTTTCCCTACTATAGGCCCTTGGGTAGGTAATGCCAAATAAGATTCTACCTTCTGGCACATGCAACAAGCATACGAATAGTTGCAAGAAGGGCAGAAATCTTGCTCTTGAGAAAAATTATTTTGGGGAGCCAAGGTTCTGTCCTGATTTGTATTGGTAGTAGAAGCATGATCATTAGGTCTATTTTGATAAAGGGGGACATAATTTGGATTCTAGTTTGGAGGCCTACTATTCATAGGGGCTTGATATTTCAATTGAGGAGCCTTATTCACTTGAGCTTGTTGTTTATCCAAAGTCACCACTTTATTTCTCACCTATTGAATCACAGAGAAACTATCCTCCAACTGCTTATCTTGAATTTGCAACATTTTTCCAATATCTTTCATTAAGGCCTTCAAATCTCCTACCTCACTAGATGATGTGGAAGCTTTAGGGGCTAGAGTAAGAGATTATAATATGGAGGATGTGGGAATCGAGGCCATTACTAGTTGATGATTTAGCATATCAAGGAAGAAAGGTTTAGGAGGCCTTAGAGCTATCTTACCTCCCTAGACCATAATATTCTCTTCCCTTATGGCAATCTCATAAGAATTAGGTAAGGTATCCCTTCCCAAGGTTTGGATTGTAGTGGAAATATCACTATTAAAAGCTCTAAGGTAATGTAAGAAGGCATTAACAGGGGTAGGCTTTATTGAAGTAGGTATTCTATCCCATGTCTTTTGAAAAATATATATTTGAAATCAATTATACATTCAAGGGGGGCTCTTTTTATGGTAGTTAGTTGTTCTAAAAGTGAAAAATAGTCACTTCTATCCTCAAAATGTTTACATAGTCTTGCTCCTAAACTATCCCAATCTATTATAGAACCATGTGATAGACCCCTATACTATTATAGGGCTTTCCCTTTTAAAGATGAAGCTAGGAGTCTAATGTCCACATCATCTTCTATAGTACCATGGATATTGCAAAAATTTGCAACCTCTTGAATATGTTCTAAGGGAGATATAGAAGTTTTACCAGTAAATTCAAGTATAGTTTTAAGTGTAGCTATTGGTATGTCATGTCTTTGAGCTAGCAACAAGGGACTTCCACCATTAATGGTGGAAAAAGTGTGAGCTCTATCCATACAACTAAGTGGTATATTAATATGAGTTAATGCTACTCTAGGTTGAGATTTAACAACAAGAGGAGTGGAAATTGATCTTGCAGGTGTATGGATTTCTTCTATACTCCTAAATTGTGATAGAGACAATCTAGTCTTTCTTCTTCTAGGATTTGAAAATGAAAGCTCTTGATACTAAGATTTACCTCTAGAAGATGCCCTTATTTTAGCTTTGGGCATGAATCATAGCCACTTTGGCCTAGAACTAAATATGAAAGGTGTAGATTTGCCAAGTGCTTTGTGGAAATAAGCCTCTTGAAGGCCTAGGATATTGAAAGCAACACTATCTTCTCAGCATCAATTTTAAATTCTTCTCTTTTGACACTAGTAAGCTTTGGAATGTTTTGAATATAGTCCCACTAGGCATGCCAAATACTATTGACATAAAAGCTTACACCTTGGTCTAAGGGAATCCTTCTCAGATAGCCTCATGTGACATGGAAATAGTCTTGAAAGTGTGGGACTTTTCAACTTGAGATTGAGTCTCCGAAGAAGGTCAGCTTCCTTTACTATCAAGATGCACCTAGTTGATCTTCAAGAGAAAAAGGGAGAAGGAATATACATAAGAAAAACTACCTAATCTAATTTAGAGGGTGATGCACCAAATAGTATGTGGGTCTAGTTCTTTTCCAATGAATGCACTAAAAAATAAATAGATTTCTCAAAATATACCATTATCTATACCTTTTCAATCTCTATATCATAATTAACCAAGGATAACACAATTAGAGAAGGAATATAATGGATTCACTTGATCTCATTAGCCACCAAGTATGAACATTATTATATGAGATTTTGATTGTCAAATACATTCAACAAGTGAGGCCATAGGAATATGTACGCACTTAGTTGACAGAGAATGGATATAGCAGAGAAGATCTCTATTAAGCATAGGAAAAATTATAGAAGAGCTTTGAAGCTTTCAAAAGAGATAGCTCTCTGAGAATTAGAAAAAAGAGAGCCTAGAGAAAATAACAAAACTTGCTTTTTATAGTTTAAGCATAACTCCTAATTGCTTTACAATATCATTCATGCATTTAATACTGTTAGAGGATGATTGGATGAAATTTGGGTGATAGATTAGATCTTATGCACTTTTAGAGTCATGGAAATCATCGACCCTAATTAGAAGAACCCTAATTTTGACATGAAATGGTTCCCTTAATGCAAAGCTCCCCTCAAAATGGATAACCAAGAGGTAAGTAGCATGTCTTTCATGTCTTTTTAGCATGGCCATAACTCTGGAGTGGTTCGAATCGATCATAGACCTCAGATCACATAGGAATCCCATTACTCCCTCCCCATTAGCTCAACAAATCAGCCAAAATTAGCAATTCAACTAAGTCATACAACCAATATGATCCACGTGTACCAATGGTTTATATCTTTTTTCCACCCTATGGAGTCTTTTAGCGTTGACCATTATGATTTTATGATCACCAATAATGTCATAGCATTGGGCAAGTATCCTTTCTAGTTTGTGATCTTACAGTCCCCTTTGGTGCTATGACCATATGATTCTATGACCCTACAACTCTTATGAATATCATAACATTGGAAACTCTAGGAACTATCTTCATGACCTCATGCTGGATCATAAGATCATAGCATAGAAAATTAGTCATGGCATCGTAGCTCTAACTTTTCACCCTTGTTATCCTACAATAAATAGAAACTAAAGAAATAGGCCCACCTGGACACATGGTAGAACCTTGCTATGTCACTATAACTAAAATACTTAAAGTTTTCCATAACAACATAGCAAGGACCATTGATCTACCATCATCTGACATAGAAAATAGAAACTAAGAATATGCATCCTAGCAAACTAACCATGTCAGAGACTCAACCAATAAAATGCCCACCATATGCCAACTCAATCTAACTCATCACCACCTCACCTTTGGCCCACAAGAAAGATAGGACTTGCATGCCACATGTCAACCTCTTTCTTTTTTGCCAAGGATAATGACCCTAAAAATTCACATAGCAACAAGGAGACAACCATGAATTATTTCAAATCTGATGATGGGTAAAAAAATGAGCCCGCAAAGATAATAATTTGTGCAACACTTAGGAAAAAGAGGGATAACCTAAGTTTTAAAAAAAGTATTTTCATGCCCCACATTTGAATATTTGAATATTATGAACATAGGTTATGCTTAGGCCTTTGAAATCAAATTTTGGTGGGAAGGCATTTTGGTTAACATGAACCTCCTCCCATTTCCCTACCTGGATGAAATCTATTAACTATTTTAAAGCTAACTCTAAGGCATACACTAAAACACTAACCCCTTTAAGCTCAATGCAAAATAATTAGCTCTAGCAACTATTGCAAAGAGGGATGAGATTGTTGAGATCACCATTTAGATGTTGTCTAAGATGAACAAGACTTTGGATGATATCATGTCTTCCATGACCAACATATTTACCAATAAAGATGCACCCTTCACTAAAGTGATCAATAAACATGCTTAGAAGAAAAGGAAAGATGTTGATAGTTAAAATGTGCCTAATAGTAGTGGATAGAGAAATAAGTTGATATTGCAGAGACCTAAATCTCATCACATAATAAGTAATCATATTTAGTCATTTTCTAAGGCATTATTGATTAAATATTTTATATTTAATTAATTTATGTTATTCCCAAATCAATTTATTTAATTAATAGACTATAGTCCAATTTATAATCAAATAACAATAAATAGTCTTAATTGTTAATGTTAAAACTTCTTCCTCTATTTAATTAAATAAATGAACAACATATTTTAATTTTATTCTAGTTTTTCCTCATCTATTTAATTAATTTAATTAATTAAGTCCCTCAACCACAAACTAACCCTTCACCAAGCAGTTAGCCTAAACCTGACTCATGCACTAATAATTCCAATTTTTAATTAAATGATTCAAAATCCATTCATCATCCAATACCTCACCTCAACCAAACTATGTCACCCCCTTACCTATATCAAACTACCTCCTTCAGATCACTTGGAAAAATTAAGGTAGGTATTAAGGCTTCCTGACACAAGCTCAAGTACACTCTCCTACCACATTTCCCCTCCCACCTTATAACACTAAAGTGTATTTCACATCTCTTTCGGTTAACTATCCATCCACAAATCCTATATCCTTACAATCATTCTCATTTTGATACCTTTTGCATGGCTATGGATTTGGGAAAGCACAAACCATGTGCTCATTTATCCTTTCATCCTAGCCATCCCTCACAATCTTCTTATTTTACATCTTGGTCATCCATTTCTCCTACCCTTGGCCTATAAATTGAACCTTCCATCCTTAAAAATTCATCCACCAATTTAGTGAAGTTATTGTGATATTTTGAGAGGTAGACACTATCAAAGCACCATTTCTATACTCATATTTTCATACATCCATCCATCCTTCATTTCACATCATTGAATCTTGAAGATCCTATTGAGGACACATACATGATCATTAGACCACATCTAAAGCATCAAGGAGGTTATGAGGATTCATAAGGTTTTCATTTCTATTGTATTTGGATTTCTTTCATTCTTATCATATATATTGTTTATTTTTTTAGATTTTTAGATGTTTATAGTTGGTTTCATATATTTTTCATCCTAATTCAATAGAATATATTTGACACACCCAATGGGATCCCATAATAGGGTCATTAATCTATCCTAAATTACTTTTTTCTTTGATAAATGACTAACCAAATTATCTAACATTCATGTTTGGAGTGCTTTGGTAGGTTATTCTTTGGTTTTTAGGTTAAATATTCAAGATTTTTTTTTGGCAGCACCAGTACATGAATCAAAATTTACACAAGGAAAAAATCATATCTAGATTCATGATCTCATGATTGTAATAACACTCCTATTCACTAGTGGGAATTTGATCTCACGTCTATGAGAACAAAACCTAAAACTGTAAATATTAAAAGTACATGCTTCTTTATATTCTTCTAACTTCAGACATTTTGTCCCATTCCCACCTTTGAAGGAATGTGAGTTGACTCGATAGGAATGTGAGTTGTCCCAGTGAGAATGTGTTATGTACCTACATGAGGATACCTTTTTCAGAATTCTTTGTGAGAATTTTTCATGTAAGAATCTATTTTTTGTTCCACTATTTTATTTGGCATCTTTTGGCATGCTTTCCCAATCTACAAAACACTATCCTACAACTATGGGAACACTTTTTTTCACTACAGGAATGCACCTGTTTATTTTCTAACTTGTTCATCAACGGCGTAGGTACCAACTTTCATAGATGATATCTTTTAAGTCTTAAAAGTTTACTCACTCTTCAATTGGAATCTTAAAATGAACAATGTATGCATGCACATCACATAATCTTGAATGCTTAAAGGAGAACAAACAACACTATTAACCTTTGGATTTGGGTTTAAAAAGAAGTAATCAAATATTGAGTGCACAATGGTTAATGAATATTGCAAATCAAACACTATATTTTGGATCTATAAAATGAGAAATTGATTCTCAAATGCCTAAAAGAAAAATGTCCTTTTATTCCCTTATTTTTCAAGCTTTTATGTTCCCTTTTCAAACACATGTGTATTTTACTTTCAAAGAACAAACCTTGCATGCTAATCATGAGTGTCTTTTGTTGTAGATAGAAAAACACTAAAAATATCAATTTGGAATGAACAAGTGTTTGATGTATTTGTAGCAATATTTCTCAAAAACACTTATGTAGGCTCATTTATCTTTCAACATAATAGATCTAATTAATTAAATGACATGTGTATCAAAAAAAATTTAGTAAGATTATTCACAACAACTATAGGAGCACTTCTAGAGAGGCATGTCCTTTGGGAAAACCATGTCCCCATTAGAGAATAGCCTTAAATTGGTAAACTCCCAACTGGTATGTAAACAAAGTTCTTAGTAAACTCTTGCTTCATCCCCTCAATCTTGGGTGATGCGTGTTGATGGTAGTCTGAGGTAGGAAAACTTTCCTTTGATTTCAACATGATCAACTAGGCTCTTTATTGAGTCCATAGATCTCATTAAGAACCAACTCTAGCAAGCCACCCTTTTATCTTTGGTATTTTATTCATGGTGTAAGAGAATATAAGGATTCTTCAAAGATACTCACCATATTTTTATTCCCTAGTATTGGCATAAGGATACTTGGGCTTCATTTCCAAGAGTCTTGGACCCCACAAAAAGGGGGTTTATGTTTTCATACTTTCAAGGTTTAATGATGTGTAATTTTTTTTATCAACTCTTGTATCAACTCACCTCTTATATTGAGGGGGACATGATGCAAGCTTGGACTCCTCCATGTGGGCATATTAAATAACATATTAAAGCCAAAATTCTTCTAGGGATAGCATATGCATGAATTATATTTATTTTACATTGACCTCATATATACATTTGTTGAACATACACACTATTGGTTCTATTGAAATTATTTTTCCAAAAGATATCAAATATTTGTCTCCCTTGAAGTTGTTTTATCCCTCAAGGAATTGTTTGCTCACTTGACCTATTTTATCATAAATTTTTATCATGTACCAAGAATTTATTAGCAAGATCATTTGCAACAACCTTAGGAGAAATCATAGAGAAAAATGTCAACCTAAGTTAGGGTATACTTATCTTAGTCACTACCTACATCTGAAAGTTGTTTTCCAAAAAAAGCTACTCAAGAAGAGTCCTCATATCATATCAGCCCAAACCTAAGTGCACAAAGGTAAAACTCAAACCATCACTAGCATACAAAGATCTAGAAGTAGTATGCAAGAGATTAACACCTAAACTAAGAATTGAAAAAGAACTTCAAATTAAGAAGTATGGAATTATAGGGGGATTAAAAATCCAAAACATGACCCTTAGGAGTGGATTCAATCACTATTTTATCAACTACGCAAGCCACAACCATTACAATTAGATTCATTTATCTTCCTCACACACTTTTGCACTTACCTCACCCTAGAGTTCTTATTAGGAGCTATTATATAGATCCTCATCCTTTACGTGTTTTTAGATCCATCATCCTTAGAACATGTTCATAATCCTTGTCCAATCACTTTTTGAATTAAATATTTCATCATATCTAATCCTTTGTATCATTATCTTAGAAATTATCTATCCTACATCCCATATCCATCAGATTACGATAACTATACTTAGTCCTAACACATCTATCTAGGGAAGTTCATCTTGTCACTTGTGTCCCTCATCACCTTGTTCTATAGCTTGGGCTCCACATTTTACTATCCCAAATCTTCCAAATGGTTGTTACTCTACCCCAAGTTGGCACATCCACCATCCTCTTGAAACCTCAACATAGATCAAATCTCATCCAACTCTGATACTAAGGTCATCCTTATGATCAAATAACCATCATGCCCTTAGAACTAGTCCTCCACCATTAGCCATTTCATCATCCCTTCATCCTACCTAGTATTACATTAATCACCATAATCAAATCTTTAGAAAATATGTGCATCATAGGTTTTACATGATCCTTCCATCACTAGAAGATCTTAGACTTCACCTTACAATGTGTATCAATCACTATATCCTTTTTACATTCTATATTTAGGTGTAGTATCATTTCATGCCACTAACCACATGTCTCAATAGAAACAAAAGGAAGAAGAGACACATGGATCCAAATCCTAGTGGTGCTCCATCTAGGAAACAACCCAACCTTGAGACATTCATGGTTATGCATGACCCAATGTTTCAAAATCCAAGAACAAGCATTGAAAAAATACTTATTTCAAGGCCTACAAAATATCCCTTAGAGGTTTTCATGGATCAACCTAGAAATTTAACATTTTTCAGTGCCATCATTGATAGGAATAAATATTTTATCATCTAAAATTTGCAAAGAGATCATTTTGGGTCCTTTGACTTTGGAAGAACACCACCACCCATCATTATCACAAACCCCTATCATCCGCTCTTTGGAATGTCAATATCATGGGGGGGCATAGACCCTAAACATTCCCTTCCCACTCTTAGAGGAGAAAACCAATTAGTGATACAAAATGTTATAGACCCAACTACAATATCTACCCAAATTAGTTTCATCATCCCCAAAACAACCCATCTTTCATCATGTAGTCTTTGATCCATACCACACCACAAGTCACATCCACCAATATCTCCATTGCTGCTACTATTTTCACACAACTTATAACCACACCACCAAACATTATAGGGCCTACCACCACCCAAACACCTAGCCAAAATATCACCAACCAACAACCTATATTTGTCCCCAACATCCTACCTACTATAAAGACCACCATCCCATCTCAAAAAGGCTCACAATTAGTCCCAATATACCATAGGGGTTCCATCAATGGGTCCTACTACTCAATTCATTCCACCATGTAGTATTACTACCAATTTATTTGTAATAAGTCAGGTCATGTCTACATCATTTCCACTTACACCATGGGAATTTAACCAGACATAGATGTATGCTATAGGAATCCCTATTGTCACCCCCATTGTACCAAGTCAACAAAAGATAACCTTTCACACACAAAAAAAAATCACCATCACAACCAACTACATGCACATGCCACCTCTTAGATGTAGCCATAATATTCATCGATCATAGTAACATCAGATAGGGGTGATCCTTGCTATCAACTATTTTTTGTCACCCAATATCTAAATACCTTCTTATATAAGTGCACATGCAACATATTTTGGTTAACCAATCATGTTTTAGCCTAATTTCTAGTCTTATCCACCCAAAAAATAGCTATCATAGTTGTACATGTAATATATTCAATCACAAACCAATATGTTTGTACAAGATTCACCCTCTCACCTAGCACTGCATTATGCAATAAATCCACCCCTAAAACAATAATATATCTAGCCACACTCATAAAAAACATTGAATAATCTTCAAGAAGTGGGGAAATAATCATCCCAGCCACTTTATTTCATGCAACAAAATCTCCATATTCACCTACTCTATCTGATACATATTATACACCAGGGGCACTTGGGATGGGGGCACTTCCTATAATACTTTTAAACTTAGAATGAGAAGAAATCAGGAATTCTATTAAGGAGCTAAATATTGGTAATGAGACTAAGACTTTAAAATTTGAGAATGTATACCCATATCATTTCAATGGGTCTATCATAACAACACCCTTCCTAAAATACTTTGAAATACCAAAATTTGACAAATTGACCCTATGACATACATGGAAGAATTCTACATACGTTGTTGAGAAGTAGAATATAGTGACATACTCATGCACTTGTTCCCAAAAAGTCTTGGGAGCCACTCTAGGATGGTTCTATCAAATATCTTATGGAACCATAAATACATTTGTATAATTTTCTAAGACATATGGTTCACAATATGTGCACCTAGTTGAGATAGAGTTATTACTAGTGGACCTAGTCCACACAAAATAGAAGGGGGATGAAAGCCTTGCTGACTTCTTTAAAAGATGTAAAGCTCTTACAAATTGAGTATCATGCAACCTTCCAAAAACAAACCTTGTTAAAATGTTTATTAGAAATACACACCAAAAGCTTATGATCACATTGTTGGAAATAATTGAAAATCTCATGATTGAGGAGTAATGGAACTGATAAAGAATGTTTTCAATCATTGTTTGTCATTGATGTCAAACTTGCTACTTGCAAGAATGACAATTTCTTTAGTGGTCCAATACTATAAGTTGGTTGATTAACAAGGAGGTGGCAATCAATAAGATGTAACTAGAGTACCTAGACAAAGGTTGAAGTTATGATGTTGTCATGAAGTATAAGGATCAGCTAAGTCATTGATGAAATAGTCAATTGATGACATACTCTAAGACATAGAGGATAGACACACCAAGACATATCAAAGATTAAAGGTTTAGCTAAGCCATTTGTATAGCCTAACTAAGTTCATAAGAGAGTGTCAAGCAAGCTAGTTAGTGCCGAACAGATTCTTAGCTGAAGCTGAGAAAGTTCACCTTTAGAGTGTGCCAAGTGATCTTCAAGTGCTGAGTAAATATCAAGTGTCGAGTAAATATCAAGTGTCGATTGATCTTCAAGTGTTGAGTAAATATCAAGTTCTGAGTGAAGATTAGATGTCAAGTAGAATACAGGAGCCGAGTAATATAGAGGGTGTCGAGCATCAGTAAATCAATAATGCTGAGTTGCTGCATTATTTTGAAAATCAAAGATTCACCAGATTTGAGCCAACATGGTTGTTGTCTAGAATTCTATGAATCAGATAGGAGATAAGAATGATGAGTTAGTGGCATAAAACACTATGTAAATCATTTTTGGCAAATACAATTGGATTCTAGATGAAGTTTCTAGATAAGAGAAAAATATAGGATAGATACATTGTATCTTACCTAATCTATTGAAACCCTAAAGTTGGAAAGGGAGAGTCAAGTGGGAAAGGTATTCCAAATTTCTATTTAAGGAGTCATAAGGTCACGAAGCAAAGAAGCAAAGGTGGTCAAGCATGAAATCATGAAGTGCTAAAGAAGGTGCTAAGGTGAAAGAGAGCATAGATACTCTGCTTCAATAGGTGACCATAGATATGATTGCATTGGTATGATGAGTAAGAAGACTCAAGGTGATGAAGCTTGAGATGACAAGCTGACAGATCTAAAGTCATTAAAGCCAAGAAAAGGATTGAACTGAATTGTGATCTGTAATCTGCAAGATATGTTGTAAGTAATATCAGATCAAAAGCCATTTTTGTTACTCTTTGGCAATTGTAACAATTAAGATAAATCCTATGAACTTAGGTTGGTTTAATAGCCATGTTATAAATCCATTAATAGGGTGACATTCCAAGTGAATGTTCCAAATTCCTTTAACCAGGCCCATTCCTAATAGTCTGGTGAAATCCTCTAACAAGATTACATTTAATAATGTGTTATAGCCTTTAACAGGGCAGGCCTTTAATAAGGCAGACCATTAGAAGTGGTTGAAATCAATTGTGCAGTTATTTTGTGGGTATCATCCCCACCCCAAATTTTACCTTCTTATTCCTAGAGGGTTTCTGGGTTATCAAATTCTTAGTGTTATGGTGTGATGCATGTCTACTTTTCATAGTTGTTTAAATGTTCAAATTACTTGCATGATAGTTTTAGTTATGTGCTATTGAGGATTTTTTTTTTTTTAAATGGCATTGGACCTTGAATAACTGATTCACCCCCCCCCCCCCTCCTCTGAGTTATTCTAAAGAATTATAACAATTGGTATCAGAGCCTAGTTGCTAACTTAGTTTAAAGGGACTACAAGCAGAAAAGATCAAAATGCCTAAAAGAGAAGTTCCCAAGCTCAACAAAGACAACTTTGTTGCATGGCAAAGCTTGATGAAGTTACATCTTGGATCCATAAGAGATTATGCCCAAAATTAAATTGTTACTAAACATGTTGATCCAACTGGTACTCTTACTACAGAAGATTTGAAAAACAAACAGGAACACAATTAGACAATGTTGGAAATTGCTTCTGCACTCAACTATGTTGAATTTGATGACATCAAAGGATGTGATACTACATTCAAGATGTGGAAATCCCTATCAGACATTTATGGAGGAGATCAAAATGTCCAAAGAGCAAAAAGAGAAAGTTTGAGAGGAAAGTTCAATGATATGAAAATAGAAGAAGGTGAGAATGTTGTTTAGTATGCTGCCAGAATAAAGGAAGTGGTAAGTGCAATAAGATGTTTGAGTGGTCAATTAGATGATGATATTGTTAATAGTAATTTTTTGAGAACTTTAGTCCCTATCTATGCTATTAGAGTATCAGCTATACAAGAGCTAAGATGTGTGCCAGGAAACAATCTAAGTTTTGAAGGTATAGTGGGTAGACTCATTGCATTTGAGTTATCTAACTTTGACAACTACAGACCTGAGAATGTTGAATCTGCTTTCAAGGCCAAGCTATCACTGAAAGATGTTGATCAAGTGAAACCAAAGAAGGGAAGAAAGATGAAATATGTATCCAGTGATAGTAGCACTGATGAGGAAGATGTGAAACAATTGGAAGCATTGCTAGCTAGAAGATTCCACAAAGGAAAAGGAAAATTCAAGGGTAAGCTGCCTATTATTTGTTTCAATTGCAATGAAGTAGGACATATTGCTGCAAGGTGTACATAGAAAAAGGAATACAAGGAAGGTAACAAGTACAAAAATAGAAGAGAAGATGATAAGAGAGATTACAAAGACAAAGGCAAGAAGTGTTATATTATTGAAGAGGATTCTGATGATGATGATGATGAAGTCATTTATGTGGCCATGAAGGACCAATCTAATGAAGAAGAGCTTATAGCACTAGTAACATGTATGAACAAGAATGACAGATGGATCATAGATAGTGGATGCTCACATCACATGACAGGAGACAAAAGTAAGTTTGTTATCTTTACTCAGTATGATGGAAATAGTGTTAGATTTGGTAATGATGCTCCATGTCAAATCAAAGGAAAAGGTTCCATTAAGCTTACAAAGAAAATCTCATGTGATAATGCATACTATGTTGAAAGACTAAACTACAATTTGCTAAGTGTCTCGCAATTAGGCAATGTAGGTTGCAAAGTAGAATTTGGAAATAAAACTGCAAAAATCTATGATATTGATGGTAAATTGATAGGAAAAGGAGATCAAATAGGAAGTAATCTATTTTATCTTGATATGGAAAATACTTCTTGTCTTGTTGCAAAATTTGATTTATGGCATAGAAGGAAATGGCATGTCAACTTTGATATTCTGGTCAATATCAGCAAAATGAAGAAAGTTAGAGGTTTACCTAAACTGAAGAAGCTTGACAATATGATGTGCAAACAATGTCAGCTAGGGAAGATGACCAAATCAAGTTTCAAGAGTAAAAACTATACATCTAAAGAAGTACTTGAGTTAGTCCATACTGACTTATGTGGTCCAATACAAGTACAAAGCTACAAAGGAGATAAATATATAATGTTGTTTGTTGATGACTAATCTAGGATGATGACTGTTATGTTCTTAAAACAAAAATTTGATGCTTTTCAAATGTTTAAGTGGTATGTGGCTAGAGTTGAAAAAGAATTAGGAAAAAGTTTGAAAAAGAAATAGGAAAAAGTTTAAAATGCTTAAGATCAGACAGAGGTGGTGAATTCACATCAAACAAATTTGAAATATTGTGAAAAGACAAAGGAATCAAGAGACAAACATCAGCTCCTAGAACTCCCCCACAAAATGGAATTGCTAAGAGAAGAAATAGATCTATGATTGATTGTGCCAAAACATTAATGATGGAAAAGGCTATTGCTCTGAAATATTGGAGAGAAGCTATAAGTGTGGTTTTTCATATACTAAACCAAGTACAAGTCAAGAAAGGTACTAATGCAACACATTTTGAACTATGGTATGGTCACTCACCCAATATAAAGCATTTCAAAGTATTTGGTTGCAAATGCTTTATCCTTAAAGATGATAGAAATGGAAAATTTGATGCAAAAAGTGATGAAGGCACAGTCCTTGGTTACTCCACTAGAAGCAAAGCATACAAGTGTTTAGTACTAACACTGACAAAATTGTGGAAAGTGCAAATGTAAACTTTGATGAGCATGCAGATGTGCAAGTTGAAAAACCAAAGAAAATGGATGACTACAGAACCTTTGTATATTCTTATGAAGGAATGCCTATTGACGAGGATACTATCAATCAAATTGGGATTCAACAAAAAACTTCAATCTTAACCAAGTCACAACCAGTGAATGTCGAGTTGCATTCAGAAGCTGAGTTATAGAATGAAGAAAATACTCATTCTAACTTTGAAGTTAGTACAGATGACAAAGATGTAGAACTACCTGACAACGAAGTACATAGTGATCCTGAATCTGAAAGATCAAAAATGGAAACAACAACAGAACCAAGATTGTCCAAATATGTGAAGAGGCATCACCCTATTGAATAGATAATTGGTGACAAAGATGCAAGACCAATGACATGGAATAGACTAAGAAATGAATCATGTCTATTAAGAAAATTTTAACCTAAGATAGTATATGATGCATTACAATATGGTGATTGGTATAAAGCTATGGAAGAAAAGATTGATCAAATAAAGAAGAACAAAACCTAGAGTTTGGTTCCCAGACCAATTGACAAAAATGTGATTGGTACCAAGTGGGTATTTAAAAAAAAGCTAGATGAGAATGGAGAGATTACTAGAAGCAAAGCTAGACTAGTATGTAAGGGTTATACTCAAGAAGAAGGATTGGACTATGGGGAAACATTTGCTCCTGTTGCAAGAATGGAAGGAGTAAAAACTTTACTTGCATATGCTACATATAAAGGTTTTAAAGTCTATCAAATGGACGTAAAGTCTACTTTTCTGAATGGTATATTGGAAGAGGAAGTCTATAGTGAACAACTAAAGGAATTTTTTGATGAAAATAACAGGGATATGGTTTGTAAACTACATAAAGCACTCTATGGTCTAAAACAAGCACCTAGAGCATGGTATGAGAGACTTCACAAGTATCTAGTGCAAATAGGATTTGAAAGAACTGACGATAACAAAAACATGTGCATCAAATCAAAAGAAGGTAAGGATATTATTGTATCTAAAATTTTTGTGGATGACATAGTGTTTGTGGGAAAGGAAGTGCTTTGCAAAATTTTTGCAGACAAAATGAAACATGAGTTTGAGATGTCTATGTTTGGAGAAATCAAATTTTTTGTTGGTTTGCAAGTACATCAATTGAAACATGGTATATTTATGACACAATCAAAGTACATCAAAGAGATACTTAAAACATTTGGATTAGAAGACTCCAAACTAGTCAGCACACCTATGGCAACAGGACACAAACTATCCAAAAATGATGTATCAGTTGAAGTTAATCAAAAAATGTACAGATCCATGATTGGAAAACTACAATATGTTGTACATAGTAGACCAGACATAGCATTAGTAGTTGGAATAGTGGCTAGATTCTCTGCAAATCCTAAAGAGAATCATCTCATAGCAGTAAAAAGAATAATGAGGTATCTCAAAGGAACTGATGATTTTGGCTTATATTATAAAAAGAATGAAAATTTTGAGCTCAATGCATATACAAATGCAGATTGGGGAGGCAACATTGATGACAGAAAAAGCACAAGTGGAGGAGAATTATTTTTAGGTAAAAGACTAGTTCCTTGGACTAGCAAAAAGCAAACATACACATCTCAGTCCACTGCAAAATCAGAATATGTGGCACCAGCAGTCAATTGCACAAACATTGTGTGGCTCACACATCTATTGAAAGGAATGAAAGAAGAGGTAACTAAACCTGTGATATTGTATTGTGATAATACAAGTTCTATAAACATATCCAAGAATCCAATAGTGCATGCAAAAACCAAGCATATTGCAATCAAGTATCATTATGTCAGAGAATTGGTAGAAGACAAACAAGTGAAGATGAAGTACATTCACACAAAGGAACAAACTGTAGATATCTTCACCAAACCATTGCCCAAGGATGCTTATGAATATCTTAGAGGCAAGTTGGGGGTAATACCCCTAACTCAAGTAGTTTAAAGCAACAAAGAAGCTGCCCTACATCAATAGGAACAAATCATTAAAATATCAGAAGAATGATGCAAAGGATGACAGCAGGAGCAGGAATTCCAAATCAGTCACAAGCATGGTGATAGAGGGAGAAAACATGAGATGCAAAGCTTATATTTCACATGTTAAAGATGCTACATCTTTGGCATTTATGTCAAAGAGGGAGAAATATGCAAGAAACTGATCATCAATACAAAGTAAGAGGCAGATACTTATGAGGGAGATATATATGAAAGAGGGAAAAGCTCATGAGTTTGGTTGTAACTAAGTCGGTCAAGTGATCAGTTTGGTTTTCCATCAATGCCAAAGAGGGAGATTGTTGGAAATAATTGAAAAGATCATGATTGAGGACTAATGTAATTGATAAAGAATGTTTCTAATCATTGTTTTGTCATTGATGTCAAACTTGCTATTTGCAGGAATGACAATTGCTTTAATGGTCCAAATACTATAAGTTGGTTGATTGACAAGGAGGTGGCAATCAATAAGATGTAACTAGAGTACCTAGACAAAGGTTGAAGTTATGATGTTTTAATAAAGTATAAGGATTAGCTAAGCCATTGATGAAATAGTCTATTGATGACATACTCTAAGCCACAAAGGATAGACACACCAAGACATATCAAAGATGTAAGTTTTAGGTAAGTCATTTGTATAGCCTAACTAAGTTCATAAGAGAGTGTCAAGCAAGCTAGTTAGTGCTGAACATATTCTTAGTTGAAGCCAAGAAAATTCATCTTTAGAGTGTGCCAAGTGATCTTCAAGTGCCGAGTAAATATCAAGTGCTGAGTGATCTTCAAGTGCCAAGTAAATATCAAGTGCCAAGTGATCTTCAAGTGCTGAGTAAATATCAAGTTCTGAGTGAAGATCAGATGTTAAGCAGAATATAGGAGCCAAGTAATACAGTGGGTGCCAATCATCAGTAAATCAATAATGTTGAGTTGCTGCATTATTTTGAAAATTGAAGATTCGCCAAATTTGAGCTGACATGGTTGTTATCTAGAATTCTATGAATCAGATAGGAGATAAGAGTGATGAGTTGGTGGCACAGAACACTATGTAAACCATTTTTGGCAAATACAATTGGATTCTAGATGAAGTTTTTAGATAAGAGCAAAATATAGGATAGATACATTGTATCTTACCTAATCTATTGAAACCCTAAAGTTGGAAAGGGAGAATTGAGTAGGAAAGGTATTCCAAATTTCTATTTAAGGAGTCATAAGGTCATGAAGCAAAGAATGAGAGGTGGTCAAGCATGAAATCATGAAGTGTTGAAGAAGGTGCTAAGGTGAAAGATCGCACAGATAATGTGCTTCAATAGGTGACCAAAGATATGATTGCATTGGTATGATGAGTAAGAAGACTCAACGTGACGAATCTTGAGATGACAAGCTGACAGATCTGAAGTGATTAAAGCAAAGCAAAGGATTGAACTGACATGTGATCTTTAATCTATAAGATATGTTGTAAGTTGTATCAGATCCAAAGTCCTTTAACCAGGCCCATTCCTAACAGTATGGTGAAATTCTCTAACAAGGTCACATTCAACAATGTGTTATAGCCTTTAACAGGGCAGACCATCAGAAGTGGTTGAAATCAATTGTGCAATTATTTTGTTGGTATCATCCCCACCCTAGTTTTACATTCTTATTCTTGGAGGGTTTCTGGGTTATCAAATTCTCAGTGTTATGGTGTGATGCATGTCTACTTTTCATAGTTGTTTAAATGTTCAAATTACCTGCATGATAGTTTCAGTTATGTGCTATTGAGGATTTTTATTAAAAAAAATGGCATTGGACCTTGAATAACTGATTCAACCACCCCCCCCCCCCCCCCTTCTCAATTATTGTAAAGAATTATAACACACATAAACATGAATTGTGTGTGAACATGCAAGGTATCAGAGAAAGAGGTATGGATCTAGACTAAGGACTCATTAAAGATGGGGTCATCAAACTATACAAAGAGAATACCCAATCCCAAAGTCACCCCAACAATAGATCATGATAATGGAACAAAAACAAAAATGTGATGATTGGTTGTGCTACTAACACAAAATATGTCCATGTGCTGAGCACTCCACAATATCAACATAACCTTATCAAGAACAACCTTTGTCAACAAAACCACCTCAACAACAACAACTATATCAATAACAACCACATCAACAAAAAATTAATGTACCAACAACATGCATATCAACAATACGCACAGATGTACACTCAACATGTACCATTAAATTAGACCAATTATATATCTATTGTAGTTAGATAGAAATCACATATCCAAAATGACCCAAATCAAGTTTACACTCCCCTTGGGGAATCTTTGGATGTTATATTTGAAAAAATAGTGAAAAAAAACCTTGGATCCTTTTCCTAGATACAATAACTAGATGAAAGCATACCTAAACCTACATGGTACAAAGAAAAATAATTTTATGCCTATTATCAAGTAAAATGACATGCCATAGTCAAATGTATGAAGCTTATGTATAGAAACTCATAGATAAAATGGAAATAATGATGGGGGGAAATGTGAAAACCTCTCCAAACTAGGATTACAAAAATATCAAAATGCATTTCCACTACACACCTGCACAAACATCCAAGAATAATAATAATAATACGATAAGTACAAGTAAGGTGATTTCCATGAAAAAAAGAACTACACCATGTCCTACATCAACAATGATAATATAATGGGTTGTAGATCCTAAAATGAGCCCTCTATCAATATCATACATATAAAGGGCTTGGAAAATCAATGTGTTATCACAACTTGGTGAGGTCTGATGTATGGCATTGGTCCACTTGCAACTACTCCCATAGGAACACAATACAACATCTTGGAACACCTTGGGAATACACCAACTTAAATCTCCATCTTGGATCACCAACACACTAGCCCACTCTAAAAAACTCCTCAACAATGCTCTCTATGAATCTTTCATGTCCATGGATATCAATGCAAGAGAATTCAAAACCTCATAAGACATTTGTTTGTGTCATGTTTCCTATCATTCAAAACCTCTAACTTTTCTATCATTGACCTAGACCACATCCTTCCCCTTTGCATAGTCATTATGGTTACCAATTTTTTCACCAATTAAGTCATGATAATGGGTTGGCCCTAAAATTTTTTACATCAAAATTAATTAAACAAGAAAGGTATACTAAGGCAAACATTATGAACAAAGTTATCATAATCAAGGAAAATTTAACTTAGAAAGAACATTAGAAGGAACTATATTATTTCATATCAGGGTTGGTCTAGTTATTCAAGAGATAATATACCATGTGGTTGATCTTAACCTCCCATAAAACATACTCCTCAACTAAATTTAGATTCATTTAATGAAGTTTGTCCCATCCACATATCTATGGTGCATTAAATTTCTACATTGGAGAACTAAAATAACCATTCATGGTTATCATGAACCTTTTGCATATTATCATGCATTAGATACAACTTGCAATAATTATTGCCTTGAGATCAAAATTGGAACTCTTATAGCTAACTCTTATAGCAATTACCATGATCCATGCATTATTCTAGCCTCCACATTATCTATTGTTAAGATCAGCCACCAAGGTTGTGGTGAATACAACCAAACATATATATTTACAATTGCAACCTTGCCCCTTAATGCACATACGCAAGGGTGTTTGTCACATCAAAGCCAAAAGAATGATAAAACACTTCAACTTAAGAATATTGGACCTTGCATCTTTGTCTCCAAAGAAATACTAAATGGAAAGGAGATGTCTCAAGGCATAAATACTTGATTATATAAAGATCCACCTCTAAAGGATGAAGGATTACTCAACAAATAAACCAATTCACACCAACTTTTTATAGAACAATAGGATTACTGAGGATGTGTCTTATACAAAGAAGAAATAGGAACATGACAACATGTAGAGGAATATAATCAAAAAAACACAAAGCTCTTTCTTTTAGACTCCCCAAAAGTGGGGGCACTAATGAAAATGGTCATGTCTTCATAAAACTCCAAAATAAATGCATACAGGTCGAATAAATCCCTATAGAAGATGAAAAGAGAGCCTATGGTAACATCCCTAAAGATAAAATCTTCCTAGGAGACTCTATGCTTTGTGAACTATCTATTAACCTCATTGATCTTCCCCTTGTCCATCATGAACTCATGATTGTGACCAACCAAGAATACTTCACATTGATGAGTTTCCTAGAGAGGACACACTCTTGAGAAATGTAAGAGCTAAAGTACGACACGCACAAAAAAAGGCCACCATCTTCTTATATCTATAAATTGGACCCAAAGGGATAATTCAAGGAGGAGAAAATATTTAGTCCCAAAGGTCAAAATAAAAGTAAAAATCACAAAAAGAAAAAAAAGAGGTCTCATGGTGAAAACTTCTTTGGAGCACCATCAAACCCAATCAAAAAAGAAAAGAAAAAAGATGTATCTAATGGTGAAACCCTACTTGAGGTGCCAGAAGATAGAGATTTCATCATCCCTTACAAGATCACATACTAGAGGTATCTGTAAACACCTAAAAATGGTCATCTAGACTATTAGCCCCCTTCTCAACATTTTGGCTAAATTAATTAATTGTTCCCCTAGGCCAAATTACTAAAAATAAATTTATTTAATTTTAACCTATAGTTTGGTTATATTATCCTAAGTCCACATTTTATTAAAAGGAACTTTTCCCCTTTAATTAAATAAAAAGATCCCTTTCACCCTTTAATCCTAAGTTGCACATATAAAGCATTTTCTCCAATTTAAAAATAAAATAAAAGACTTTGTGTCTCACATAGAGATGCAAAGTCAACTCTCTCTCATTAATTGACTTGACCTTGCACATGGATCATGCCAAAAGTCAACCCCCACTCTTGATTATCCATTTCTTGATCTTGATCTCAACCAGCTGTCTACCATTAAAAGAGAGAGCTATCTCCCTCTCTAAGGATCCCAATTTTGAGCTATTTTTATGATGCAAGTTTATAAATAGATTTCTTGGAGCATCTTGTGGAGAACTTCTTGTTTCTTATCTCATTCTTTGCATATTCATTTTAGCATAATTCATTTTCAAGTAGCTTAGTTTTCCTTTACAATAGCATAGATCACTTAGCTTAATTAGCATGCTTGTAGTGCTTCCATGTTCTTAGCTTATTTGCATTCTTGCATTCAATTCTAGTCTAGTTCATCCTTGCATTGCATATTCAAGAGTTTCTTTGACACTAGCACTCTTGCTATTGTCTAGAGAAATCTCTCATTTCATGGTTTACTAACAAGGGTTGCATCTCTAAGGCTCAACTGAGAGCTCTATATATGCTTATGCACACACCTTTGCACTCCATGACTAGGGAGCTCTAAGCCTCTATTCAAACTTTCTAAACTATGGAAAATCTTGGATAGAATGGTTTAGAGAAGTGCACAATTCTAGCGTACATTTTTGGCACCCACCATGGGGCTAGAACTAGTTTCTAGCTCTACAGTCTTGTATTTAGCATTTTTTTAATTTTCTATGATTACAGACAAAATAACACTTTTGTGTAGCATTTTGATACTTTCATACTCCATTTCAGTGCTTCTACAAGTTCATGTAATGCATTTGAACTCTAAAATAGCACTTTTTGTTTAGTCTTTTAGTACATTTAACAAGATTTATAATGCTTTTGTAGACTCTTGTAACAAAACTAATATATTTGCAGTGTATTTGAACATCTAAACAGTGCTTATGAGTATTCCTCTAATGCTTTTGAGCATTTTTGTAGTACTTAGCATTTTTGCAGTGCATTTACTTTGTATGTAGTCATTTTCCTCCTACAAGGTGTTTCATGCATTTTGAAGAGTTTTAACATATTTACAAATTTCTTTTACGCATTTGAATATTTCTATTGTGCATTTAAAACTTTATGTAGTGCACCTGAATATTTATGTTGCGCATTTGAAACTTTTTATTGTGCATTTGAATATTTATGTTGCATATTTGAAACTTTCTATAGCAAATTTGAATTTTTATTTTGCACATTTGAAACTTTATGTTGCGCATTTGAATATTTATGTTGCACATTTGAAACTTTATATTACACATTTGAAACTTTATGCTGCATATTTGAAACTTTTGTTGCACATTTTAAACTTTTTGTTGCGCATTTGATTATTTTTGTTGTGCATTTGAAATTTTTTTTAAAGCATTTAAAACATCTTGTTGTGCATTTGAGACTTTATGTTGCACACTTGCAACTTTCTGTTGTACATTTGAATATTTTTGTAGCAAATTTGAATAATTCTATAGCACATTTGAAAAAAGTGTTCTAAGCATCTTTCTAATCATCTTGCATATCTTTTTGTACCTTTGGTCTCTATTCTAGTGCATTTGAGATTTGTTTCAGCACTTTTTCTTCTTTTTGTATTGCTTTTGCTAGTTTTTATAGTGCTTTTGTTGCTTTCTATAGTGTTTTTTCTACTTTTATTCTGATGTGCCTTATTAGATATCATATTTCTTTCATTTAAATTCTCTAATTTTCTGATAGGTACTAACACTAATTTTTACAAGGATTACATTCAATTTTCATTATCTTTGATACCCTAACTTGGTTTTTTTGTAGGGTTTCTCTAAAATTGCTTGCTAAAATTGCTCTAAAAAGAATGCATGTCAAAGCTTCAAATGCAAAAAGGGCTACTAATGATTGTTTGTAGGGCTGCCTAAAAGCATAAAAACAAAAAAGTGTGCTTGTATTTTCCCTTATTTTTGTGTGTGGTAATACTACTAGTTCTCCATCTTTGATAGGCACATAAAAATTGCAATTAGGATAGCTTGGTGGTAGGAAAGTATGCTCTTCACCCTTGTGGTGAATCAAAAATCTTGACCCACCTTTATATTTTGAAATTAAGTGGGATAATTAAACTTTTTTGATGTGTCTGGGGGAAACAATTGGGATAAGAGAGTATGCTCTTCACCCTTGAGGTGAATTAGAAATCTTGACCTCCAAGCGTGGATCTAATTTATTTAGTCTAAAATCCTTTAAAGGGCCTTCTCTTGATAAATAAAGAGGAACAATCTAAGTGGGGACAAGTAAACCTAGCTATTTAGACCAACTATATACTCAAGGTTATCAAGGACACAAAACCTTGGTAGACATAGTGTTTTTCTTCGCTTAGTGTGAGTGCTTGTGGGATTGGGACCATAAGAAAAATGCTAGGCAAGAATGCTTAAGATACTCGTGTGGTCATGAGGTCTATTACTTGTTGTGAGACAAGGTGTCTCTTAATTGGGTGCAAGAGGAGTACTAAAAATGGAATCCCTTTCTAAACACCCTCGGTTAGAAGCTACATTATTTTTCCGCTCAACATCTTAGTGCAAGGGTTGGTCCTAATGGATTACCTAGATCACCCCAAGATTTTACACTCACGAATTATGTCCCCTTTGCTATGCTAATGGCATCTCCATGTTAAATTCAATATCTCTTGTGGGTAACCACTTGGTGTGAGGCAAAGAGGCACTTAGTGTGGGCCAAGTTATTGAGTAATAAACTATGACTCTTAGGTAGATCTTGCTTGGCATGTATTTTCAAATGTGAATAGACCTATGTGAACATTCTTGCAAATCAAACATCTCATTAGCATTGGTAGGAATTTACTTTGATATCACAATTATGTGTTGGCAAGATTGCTTTGTCCCTTGTCCAACTTTTTAAGACATGCAAATTACCCTTTCTATTTGAAAATATATTTTTCTTTGATGAAAATTAAGGTCCTCTACTATCTGCATCACCTTCTAATCTAAAAACATTCAACAATCAACCTGAAACATAGGATTTTCAAGCTCCAAACTACATTTTCTACACTTCACTAGTCCTAATATCACCTGGTTCTTTAAGAAATATCACCCAATTTATATTGCTTACTAAAAAAAGTTAAAATTGTGTCTTAGCTAATTTAGTGGTGTCTTCACTTCATCCTACCCAAATCTGATCAAAAATATCCATGTTAGACATTGTTCTAAGTTGAAAAGATGGGTCTAGTCCATCAAATGTAAGCTAAAAATTTCACTAATGGTCACTTGTCAAAATTTGATTACCTTTCTATGTTAGTTACTTAAACTCTACTTCAACCTTAGAAAATAAATGTTCACATCCTTAAAAACCATGGTTGAAAGTGCATACCATATTGAGGATGGTTCTATTAGAAAAGGTGACATTGTATTGAACAAAGACAAAAATGGCAATGGGAATGGTAAAGAAAAAAAAAGCCTTGGAATAAGAACAAATATGTTGTCAATGATGGGGTAGTGGATGCTCCTAAGACCAAGGATTTGGCCTTTAATATTTCTAATGCTATTTATGCTACAAAACAACAAGAGACTTAAAAGTCTCAAATGTTTGATAAAACTAAAAAAAAATCTAAGCCAAGACACATTTACACACCTATGGTAGAATCATATGAAGTGGTCTTGAAAACCTTGCTTGCAAATAAACATATCATGCTTCCAAACAACTCATGGGCCTATTACCCACCCATCATACCTTATTACTAGAGAGAGGACCATGTTTGCAATTATCATAGGAGCAAAGGCCATAACACTAAAAATTTCTTCAAACTCAAAGACATTATCCAAGATCTCATCTATTCTAGAAAATTTGTAATGGATGGCTTAGGAATAAAACTTTGATCACAAAGCCTTCAAACAACCGTTAATAGAATATGAAAAAGGGGAATCATCTAAGGCTAACAAGAAAAATCTTGATGAAAAGATCAAATACACCTACACTGATACTAACAACATCATAAACATGCTAGAACCTATTGAATATCTTTGTATGATGGGTCCTAAATTTGACAAGGAACCCAATTATGGTATGGATGATGAAAGACCTAAGGTAGTCCTAAAAGCTTGTAGTGCTCAACAAAATCATAAGGACACTAGGCCTAAGGTAGTTCTTATAGTGGCAAAACCTTCCTCCTTGCATGGTGAGACACTTAATGTTGTAAATAGGGGGAAATCTAAAGTTGTCCTTAAAGTTGCAAATGATCCTAAGAATGCATCATCATTCAAACAAGCAGCTACCCCAACCAAGGTATTTTTTAGTGGCTAATATTCGTCAATTGGATAATTTTAGAAAATTTTGGTTGGTAATTTGGCTAATAATTTAAGATTTAATGCAACCTAAATTGCCATATTTTTATAAATTTTAGCTCCAAAATATTTAAAATCACTCAATAATTTATTTTATAAAAAAAAATTATGTTCAAAAATTTTCCATAATATTTGATATATGATTGATTTCATTCACCTAAATATTATATATTATTGGAGAAATTAAAATTAATTCAACAATAATTATCATAATTGTTAGTTTTTAATTAAGAAAACTAGGTAGGGATCCTAAAACTTGAGAGTTTTTACATAATTTTTGACATAATAATTTAAAATAAATTCCAGAACCTATGCATTTGTCTATAAAAAGCCATAATAAAATAGGCCCACAGCCAAGAAACAAAAGCCAGCTAACCTAAACTGAGAAACATACTATCTTTGGTCTCTTTCATTTCTCCCTTAGTCTATCTGAAGTCTGTGCTGGCCTTTTCTTCCTTTTTCCCACGAATTCCTACATTTTTTAGCAATTTTCCCAGGCTATTGATGTTCTCATTTAGAGTGTTCAGAGTGGAAATCACCTGATTAGCTAGGTTTTGGTTCGATATCTCCATCATTTGCACCCTTTTCTCAACCTTAGAGAGATGGTCCTCCTGGTCAACAAGATATCCCTAGTTACTACTCATCCTTTGTCCTTCCTCCTGGCTCCTTTTCTCCTTGAGCTCTTCAATCTTGTTAAAATATTTGATATATGATTAATTCACCTAAATATTATATATTATTGGAGAAATTAAAATTAATTCACCAATAATTATCATAATTGTTAGTTTTCTATTAAGAAAAATTGGTTTTACAGGGATCCTAAAACCTGAGAGTTTTTACATAATTTCTGACATAATAATTTAAAATAAAGTCTAGACCCTATGCATCTATCTATAAAAAGCCATAACAAAAGACAGGATTGTGGTCAAGAAACAAAAGCCAGCTAACCTAAACTGAGAGAAGGATGAAGCAAAAAATAAGACCTCTTACTATTAGTTCTCCCTATCTAGATCCTACAGATTTTATGCTACTTTGTTGGCACTTTGGACTTCCATGCCCACATGTTCTTGGTTTAGGTCATTAGATCATTCCATCGAGCCTCTAGTCTCTTTCGTTTCTCCCTTAGTCTGCCTGAAGTCTGTGTTGGGTTTTTCTTCCTTTTCCCCATCGATTCCTACATTTTTTAGCGATTCACCTAGGCTATTGATGTTATCATTTAGAGTGTTCAGAGTGGAAATTGCTTGATTAGCCAAGTTTTGGTTCAATATCTCCATCCTTTGCACCCTTTTCTCAACCTTAGAGAGATAGTCCTCCTGATCGGCAAGATATTTCTGGTCGCTACTCATCCTTTGTCCTTCCTCTTGGTTCCTTTTCTCCTTTTCTCCTCGAGCTCTTCCTCTTGGATCCTTTTCTCCTTGAGATCCTTTTATCATAATTGTTAGTTACTTTAGGGATATATCACCAATATTTAGTTTTCACAATTGATATAAAATACAATGTAATGATCCTCATAATAATCCATGAGTTACAAAAATCATCTTTCATTTATGATTGTTCGAATTACAAGTGGCAAGAGAGTAAACTTTAGAGAGGGGGGGTGAATTAGGAGTTTAAACTTGGACCCATAAAACTTTCACCAATCATTCATCACATGAAATAACATGTAAAACATATGCATCAATTACATAAACATGTAATCAAATATACACACATAACACGATATATGTGTAGATGCTCAAAAATGGTTCACATCTATGACCTCATCACTTTTTTATACTAATTTGTCCCATTTTCTCATTCTACTAACTTCGATCTTTTGGCCAGATTGACCATATTTTGTCATTTGTATCCCCTTTCACATCAATTTCAAATCAACTCGAAATCATATCAAATCAACTCAAAATCACCCCAAATCAACTCAAAATCACTCAAAATCAGTCCTAATCAACCCAAAACATATCAAACATCTCAAATCAATCATCATTTATTTTCTCCTAGGCATTGTTGTGGCTTTCAGTGCCTTGGAAACCTATTAACTTATCAATCTTATCAATCTGACCTTAGTACTGTCATGGCTCTCAGTGCTAGGTCAAAATATCATTCATGTCATTCAATCTTTGATGTTTTTGAGGCTTTAAATGTTATATCATGGCATCATCAACCATTTTAATAATATTGACAATGTCCGTCAGTGTTATTATGATCGAACCTTATCAATCAATTTCAATCCTGTAGCATTTACAATGTCGATTAAATGTTACATATCAACCAATTCATGTCATGTGTCCTTGGCATGTTATCAACTTCAATCAATCAATTTGACCATGGCTTTGGTCTACCTTTTCATCATCTTATTCCATATCCATCATTGTCACATTTTTGTCAAAGGATGTGGTCGCATTCATTTAATCAATTTGACCAATCATTTGCTAACTTTCTCTATAGGATTAAATAACCCATAATTTAAACCTATTATTTCTAATTATTCTTCCTCAATTAATTAATTTTATTAATTAATTGATTCATTATCTACAAACCATAGAAATTATTAATTTCCTAAGTTCCATTTTTCATCATTAAATCCATTTTCTACTAATTCTTATTTTGTGGAATAAGAGGATTTTTATTTCAAATATTCCATAAAATATTGCGTCATCATGACACTTAGATGTGACACCTCGTGGATCCTCCTTTAACACTTGGCTGAGATTTGTCATAATCAAATATTATTAACTCTTACGCATGTCCCTATTTGGCTTCTTTGTCATAGATTCTTGGCTTTAAGTGGGTTGAGGTGTCTTATGACGCATCATAGATTCTCTTCCACATTTAGCCAAGTTTGACTTGCATGTGTCATAGAATCTCACAATTGGCATATTCTGTCATATGCATCATAGGAATCTCTTTCCACATCACACATCTATGGGTGACAAATCCAATGCCCTCACTTTGAGTGTTGATTATAAAATGAACACTCTTTCTCTCATTTTGGGTCCTGGGATCGGAATGCTTAAGTTTTGAAAATCCAAATCTTTGAGTCTTTGAGTCTCTACTTCTTTGTATGTTGCATTCTCTCTCTCTCATAAAATCACACTTCAAGTATTCTCATGGCATGATCCACATCATAGGCTTTGGCTTCAACCTTGTGTGCACTATAGGCGAATTGGAGCTACAATCATTTGGAGAAGAAAGAAGAACATGGGAGCTACAAACGAAAAAGGGGGTTTCTATTGCTTTCTCTATTAGTTTGGCTTTCATGGTAGACTAGTGGGTGCTAATATATGATTATTGAGTTTTGTGATTTTCTCATAGTATGTTATGCATTTTAACCCATTTTTTTGGTCCAACATTTTGGTGAACCCGACGTGAACATGCATATCTAACTTGGGTTTTCTTGTTTTGTGCTTGTAGGTGCAAGGAAGAAGCTCACTTGGAAGGGTATAATGACTATCTTATCTTCATTTTCACACCTAGATTAATTAGGGGGTCTAGTAAAATGCTTATATACTCTTGTTTCATGCATTCTGTTAGCTTGTTGTCCTAGGGCACACTCTGCTCTGTCAGGGCGCACTTGGGACCCCTAGGAGCAATTTTAGGAGCCAAGAAGCCACCAAAACCTCTTTCTGTTGTTTTCAAATTACCAACTACACCCAACTGGGCCCCAACTATTTCATTGACATATTTTTCACTATTTGGGCACACTTGGGAGTGTAGCTTTGAAAATTTTAGTTTCTAGGTCTTGAGTAGCCACCCATTTCCCCACACCTTGCACCTAACTTCCCAACTGTGCCCTAAAACTACAAACTATGCCCAACTGGGACTCAACTATGTCATTGATTTAGTTGGCACTATTTGGGTGCACTTGGGAGTGTTCTGAGCCATTTTGGCCTTTTGGGGTGCAATCTGCTCTATCAGAGCACACCTGGGTTCACAATAAGCACATGCATCAATCAAAATTTGCATCTAAGGTTCCTATCACTCTCTCGGACATAGATTAGGTGATTTTTTGTTACTAATGGTCTATTTGCAGCATGTGGCAATGGTTGGATGAAGATATGACCATAACAAACTACTGATGTGTGCTTTGCAGGACGTTGTTGAAGACTTTGTGTGTCTTTCAAAACTATGTGTGTGGATTTCCTAGATTAGATAACATTTTGTTTGGTGCCTAAAAAGAACTTTTTTCTTTTCTATCTGGCATGTCTACGATGTTAAATCCCTAGGAGTTTCATTGGACGTATCCTCTCCCCTCGCCATTCGTGGATCTTGGGTGTAAGAGAAATCTGTGTAACTTCTATAGGAGGCCTGCCTTGGACCAAGATACTTGATATTGGGTATGCCAAGGGACGACCTCAGAGCGGTAACGGGCCAAAGCTAGGTCAAAATTATAGCCAGTATATAAATTTTGATTACAATGAAAGCTATGTTGGTGGTATTGTTGTGTGATAGCTCTCCTCCAGTACCCTTGTGGTGCGTCAAACCCCGGTTCTCGGGGCTGGGAGACCTTCGACGAAAGTTTATCATTAACTTGCCGAACGGAATGCCCTTACTAAAAAGCATGTTTTAGTGTCCAAAATCCTTTCTATCCACTGGCTCAAGGGGTCACCCATGCCCATGAAGACATCCTACATTCTCGCGGTCCTTAGTAGAGGCAACAGTCCCTTGGGAAGTCATGCCCCTTGGGAAGCAGATCTTGGTAGTCTCGAGAAGTGAGTGCACTGTAAGGGGGAGCCTGTGGTGCCCAGATCCTAGGTTGTCTTCTCTAGATAAGCGTGGCTAAACTTTGGTTCAAGTAGGAATTCAGTGGATATAGTCTTAAAAGCCTAGGTTGTGGTGTGTTTGTTAACTTTTTACAATAGCTATTCTTGTCTTAATGTGTCTTGCGTGTGTGTAAAGCATAATCAAGATAAAAGCCAAAATTTTAAATTTACACCTTGGATATCATTTGAACTTTTCAAAACACCACACGTTTCCAAAATATTTCAACCTTTATCAAACTTTGCAAACATTGATTCAACACACTCGAACCTTGGAAAACATGTTGACTTGTGCTCCTAAATGTGCTTGGAAAAACGTAGATCTCACACTTGCATAGACTTCATTTGCATTCACCCTAGTATAGGCCTTATTCATGCATCATATAGACTTCATATTGCACCTTTTAGTTCTTGTTTAGTATCTATTACCTTTCATATTACATCCATTTAGGTTTAGTTTACTTTCCTTAGTTTTTGCATTCCCATCTCAAAATTAGCACTTTGCATTCACCACCTTGCATCCTTGTATACCTATTCATCATCTTGACCACTTTAACCCTCATTTTTGGTGTCCTAACCATCATTTTGAGCATTCAAATTGGCCCTAACACTGTCCTCTACCATTTACCTCTCTGTGACATCAATCCTGAAACCATAGCTTCTAGAATTGCCTCAGTTTCAGCCCAGCTTACCAACTACGCCCAAAAACTACCAATTGCACCCAACTAGGCCCCAAGTACATCATTGACATAGTCTACACTATTTGGGCACACTTGGTGGTCCTGAGATCTAGTTTTGGGTTCCAGATAACATTTTGGGGCTTCAACAGTGTCCTTAGGTACCAAGTTAGCTCCCCTTGCACTAGCTTGCCCAGATTTGCATTCTACAGCACCTAATCATCATCACCTTAACTTAAGACATCATTCTATATTTCATACCCTTCATTTTTCATCTCCCAACCCATCCTAACATCAACCCCAACATCCTAGCTTCCTGGCATGTCAGTTTGGTAACCATACCCCTCAGAATCAACAAACATTCTTCCTAGCTTACAAGTTGCGCCCAGAAACTACCAACTGCACCCAAACTAGCTCCAAGTGCATCAATGATGTATTTGGTACTATTAGGGCACACTTGGTACTGTTAGGGTTCACTTGGGGACTTGCATGACCATTTTGAGCCTCCAAACTAAACTTTAGGACCCCAAAACTGCATCTAGGAGCCTCTAGACCTACCCATTCTGCACTTGACCCAAAACCGTATCCTGCACCCAAAATCCCCTTTTGCATCATAGGAATTGTTCGTATCACATATCTGTTCAGCATCACCATCATTTTGATTCCTCAAAATGTCATATTGAACCCCCAAAACCTTTGAATTTAGTCAAAAATCTAAACAAAGTATGAGTCTTAGAGTATCTCCTAGTGTTGACGGATAATGGATCTTGACTAGTCTTTTTATCTTTTCTTATCATTTTATTTGGTCAAACACTAATACATTTGGTACCAAATTGCAATGACAGTGCCGTTGTAGTTTTTTCGTCACAACCTTGTCGTAATCACAATTGCGACGGTCTATCGTCGCAATTGTGACAACAACAAGGTTGTGACAGAAAAATTGCAACAACACTGCCGTTGCAATTTGGTACCAAATGTATTAGTGAAAATTTGTCTATGTCTTGATAGATTTGACCTTTTCATCTTTTATCAATTTGATATTTTCATCTTTTATCAATTTTTGGTCAAGATTCAAAGTTCTTTATCACAAGGTTAAACTCCTAGACAAAATACTTTCTAAAAGGTTTTACCTAAGTTCAAAACTTTCCATATACCCTTGTCATAACATAATCATATCCCTAGCATCCCCAAAATTTATTTTTACTTACCCTAGTGGTATATCCCCTTCATATTGCATTGATCAAAATCCTTAGCATCATTTTCACTACCAAACCCTATCAAATTGTCCATCAACCAAATTACCTTCTTGAGCATTTACCCTCATTTTTCATGTCCCAAACATCATTATGAACCCTAGAACATCATCCTTTGCATGATATACCTTGCATACATCAACCTTTAGCATCTTAACAAGTCCAAAACATAACCCTAATTGTCATTTTGCATAATATCCCTATGAAATTTTCACTTTTCACATAAAAACCATAATTCATTTAGCATTTCCTCACATTTCATAACATTCCTACAAAATTAAAAATCCCAAAAACACTCATATCTTGCATACCCACCACTCTAAAATCACCCAAAACACTCAAAAGTTCCATTGCATTTGCACTCTTAGGTATCATGTCAGCACTTACTAGGAGACAATCAGCTCAAAGACCTGAGGAACTCTATCAACCTTTATTTTTTGAGGCACAAGCACAACCAAAACCTCATCCAAGACAAAGAAAGAGCAAGAAAATCCAACAAACCTTTGACGAAGACCAAATTGAGGCATCACAACCATTACTAGCAGACCCCTTGAACATGTATCCACAAGATCCTCAAGCTATGGCACAACAAACCTTGAAAAATACACCTACCATGAGATTTCCTCCAAACACTTCCCCCACACATGGGATGGTTCAATGGAGTCTTGATTTTGAACCTATATTCGTGCCAATGCCACTAGGAGGAGGAAGTGTACCAACGTCACCTGAAGATGAACAATCACATGCATTAGAATTCAACCAACCTAAGTGATGACTCTGACACTAATTATGGCATCATTGATGAAGAAATGGCTAGGGCATGTCAAGACAAAAGTTTTTGCAAGAACATCAAACGTTCGGTAGCCCAAGAAATTGTCAAATTTAACCCAAACTTGGAAGGTCCTAAGTCCAAAAATCAAACCAACACAACAATTGAAAACATCCAACCCATGATAAATTTGGACTTAGACAAGGTAAAACAACCTTTGGAGTTTTCAAACACAATAATGGCACCTATAAGGTCCCATCAAGAACCAACAATTGAAATCCTCCAAAGTACATTTGAACACATCAATGTTAACCCCTTGTTTGATGAAATACCACCAATCCCTAAACACCCAAAAAGGAAAATAAGACTTGATTTTAGTCACATGATGCAACAACAAGATGCACCTAAAGGGGCCCATGCTCTAGGGATGCCAGACATACCTTCTTTGGAGGCAAATCAAAAAAGTACACCTTTTCTTCTAACTTTACCCCGTGCTACGACATCAAACACTATGGAGCCTCTCATAAATACAACATGTGAAACATCAAGTGCAACCATCCCTATAGATGCACAAAGAAAAAGTCTTATTGACATTACGCCCATTCCTAACAGGGACACATCTCATAGTCAAGTCAATATGATGTCGCAAGCAGGAACATCTAAAACACAAAGGTACCAAAACAACAATACAAACATGACTCAGTAGCTACTACAAGCTCAACATCAACTAGATAGTCTAGTAGTTTGGCATCTACTAGCATTCCACAGAAAATGTTTCATGCTTGGCAACAACATGAAAACTTTAAAGATTTAATTTGAACTCATAACAATGTCGTGCATTTTTATTTATGCTAATGTGGTCTTTTTAGTACTATCTCCCTTTTGAAACTGATGTATGATGTTGCACTTGAATATTAGTCCCACATACCTCTTGATTGTCTAGTTTGATGAGGTGTGATCACTTGACTCATTGGGTGAAGTGATCCCTTCTCCATTTGATGTGTTGTAAGCATCTTTCTTTTTCTATTTCTTTTTCATCTCATCTCTAATGTGTTCAACATTTTCCTTTCCTTTTCCTTTATCAAATTCACAACTTGGTGCCTTTGACCTAGTTAGAAAATGCTTACTAATATGACTAGTCTTCAAATAGCCAAACATGTAGTTTGACTCAACCATCTTTTGTAGTTACCACTGAAGTGTGTTCTAATACAATTCTTAGGAACATGTCCATATTCTTGACAATAGTGATAGCTATATCTTGTATTGTAATCCCAATTATTAAAGTTTCCATAGCCTCTTAACTTTTTTGGCTTGTTTGATGACCACATGGATTTGGATTTGCATTCAAAGGCTCTATGTCTATACTTCTAATAGTTGTAGCAATATCCTTCAAATATTTGTTTATGCATGGTCTTGGTTCTCCATTCATGTGCCTGATGACCTTGTTTGTTGCACTTATGATAATGAGTCATGTTCTTAGGCTTGACATTCTAATATGTATTGTTGCTCTTGCCCATATTAGTAGTATGTCCTTTCTTACCATAGTTATGAAAAGTAGGTTTGGAGTTCTTACCTTTGGTGTTCCTTTCTTCAGTGACTTTGGATGATTCTCCTTCTTCAATTCTTGTGTAGCCCAATCCTAATGTAACTTTTTTGGATATAGGGGATCTTAGTAATTGCTCAAAGTATTTGATGGGTTCATTTGGCTTGTTGAGACTTTTAGAGAATTCCTTATCACTTTTTAGGTCATGTGGTTATCTCAATGTCCTTGACATTTAGTTCATACTTTGCATTCATCATTTGACTTAGAGTATATGATTACATGTTGGAGATCTTGGTAAACTCTATTGACTTTTTTGCCAATCTATTTGCCAAAAAAAATTTGTCTTCTTCAATCATAGCTTTGTCTTCAATGGCTTTCTTATTTTGTTCAGTCACCTCACATAGTAGTATAGCTTGTGATTCTTGCTCCAACTTGAGATTTTTGATTTCCTTAGCTTGGATTATGTTCTTTTCCATTAGATCTACAACTACTACATCAAATTCACTAGATTTACCATCTACAAATATCTTGGTGGTGTCTATCTCTTTGTATAGTGTGTCATTCTCTACAATAGCAATCTCTTTCCTTCTCTTCAAGGATTTCTTTAGTTCTTCTATTGCCTCATTTAGTTGGTGTAGTATGAGATGTATTTCAATCTCTTGGTTCTCAATAGTCTTTTCTAGCTTGTAGACTTCCATTTCAAGATCTTTCCTCTAAGTTGTAAAGCTTCTCTTTCAGAGAACTTGGCTCTGATACTAACTGTTATAATTACAAGTGGGAAGAGAGTAAACTTATAAGGGGGGGTGGGGGGGGTGAATAAAGAGTTTAAACTTGAACCACAAAACTTTCACCATTCATTCATCACATGTAAAATATATGCATCAATCATGTAAGCATGTAACCAAACATACACATGTAACACCAGATATGATTACCCAGAAACCCTCCAAGTGAGAAGGTAAAACTGGGGTGGGGATGACACCCACAAATCTTCACTACTACAGTAATAAAGTGTACCCAATGAAGGTTACAATGCTTTGACCATGAATCATGGTCTACCTTGTGAAAGGCCTACCCTATTAAAGGCTTACAAAGATTGTTAAGTTCCATCTTGTTAGAGGATTTCAACATCCTATTAGAAGTGTTCTTGGTTAGAGGAATTCAACTTACAATTAAGTAAGTACCTTATTAAAGGATTTCATACAGCTTATTAGGACTACTCTGTTAAGAGATTTAACTAAAATCGCCTATTAAAATGTCTTAGCATAGATCCTACGATTGGCACTTTCTTACCTGATAATAGATCACCTCTATACAATCTTTGATTGGTCCTTTGTGATCTAATGTATTAATTTTGTATCCTTCTCTATCCTTTGTTCTTCACTTAATTTATTCTATAATTCACTCTTACATCTAAGATACCTTGAATTCTCTACAAACTATCTTGTTTGCTCTCCCAATTTGATTATTTACCCCTTGTACTCTGTTCTCATCATCGTTAAAAATTAGGGCTTCATCTTTCTTAAGAAGACTCTAGTGGCTTAGGGTTAGGTATGAATCTATAGTTAAGATTCATCCATTTTTCCACTTAAACCTTCCCATTTTTTGATTGGTTACATGCAATTGCATAGGGAATCTGCATATAGATTCGTCCTTATCTCCAAAAGATCATAATCTATCCTTAAGTTGGCTCAAAAATGATTTTCATCATCATTTGTGTCATTACAAACAAATATGTCCAAACTGTGTCACTCGACATATGAAGTCTCTAATTCTCGGCATACATTGTAGTTTTGCTCGGCATTCATTGTCTACTCGATGCTTGAATTCACTTGTCATGGTTTATCTACTTAGCACATGAGTGACTCATCACTCATTGCAACTCAGCATGGTCTAATATTTACATGTTGTGCTCAGCATTTATTACTAGTTCGGCATGAACTAAGTAAATGGTTTAAGTGTGTTGACACTCACTTGTCAAAACCAATCTGAGATCAATAGTAATATTCTATGGTGATTAATAAAATTTCTATTATTATTGAGATCCAACAATATTTTCTATACAAAAATTATGATTCCAAAATAATTGCAAATATAAATTATATTTCAAATAAAAATTTGAAAGATTTGTGAATAGAAATAAATTATTATTTTTTAAATAATGAAAGATTTTCCAATATTTTATATCTTCTTTTAGAGGGGGTTTTCTTTAAAATTACCCTAACCCCGGCTATTTCTAGCTATGACCTTGTCAAATAGTTTCAAAGAACCCTGACATGAATATCAATCTTTAAGTTGCTAGAACTATCTCCTTTTCACAAGGAAATTCTCGAGAAATCTTTATGCATAGCCAACATCCCCACAAATATTGATGTTGATCAATTCCAACCTATGGTGAAACATATCTCTTCACCACATTACCTCGTATTCTCTAAAGAAGATGACAAGTCACTTAGTCATCCCCATAATATAGCCGTACACATAGAAGTCCAAATCTTCCATACTTGCATTCACTAAGTCTTTACAGACAATGGTGCAAGGTTAAACATCATATCTTTCAATGTTATTCAATATCTAGGCATGTCCAAATTTTCTATTGGCCCTAGGAAAAAGATCTGATCAAGGACTATGATAAGGTTGAATAGCCTTCTAAATGTTTTATTGTGCTACCAATTTGTGTTGGTCCTATTGAAAAAGATGTGGTCTTCCAAGTTTTAGACATCCCACTAGCATATAATTTATTGCTAGGAAGACCTTGGATTCATGATATACAAGTAGTACCATCTAGATATCATCAATGTATAAATTTACTCTTCAATGGTACCAAAATAGTTGTTCCTAGAGATAATTCAATGTCTATCAATACATTGCTGCTGAAACACTAGTCCCTCATAATCGCTCTTCCTATGAGCTCAAACCATCTATCCAAGAGTGTGAATAGAAGTTGAATATGATGATCCTAGGTATGGGAGATTACACTCTGAACTCTATTACTACTCTAATAGTTTCTCCTTGATCTTATAGGAAACCTTCTAAAAATTTGAAGCCCTCAGCTTTTGCTATGACCATTTTTGGCACTTTTGGTCAATCCTCTATTCCCTTAGAAGCAGAAAAAGGAGATCAAGCTATAAGAGATTGGATTTATATGGAAGAGGAAGATTTGGAGGAAGTTATAAGCATTATGAAAAGGGATAAAAAAATTCTAAAAAACATGGGCTATCATAGCGAAGGGTCCTTAACTAGTGATAAGAAAGCTCTCGTAGAACCCTTAAGCCATACTAAGGGTCACAAATATAGAGATATTGTTGGCCTAGGTTTTGGGCGAGAAGATGAATTACCAAGATTTGATACAAGAGCTCCCATATTTAGTGAATCAGATGATGATAAAATTCCCTTTATTATGATTGTTCTACAAGAATAGGATTTCATGCCTCCCACTTCCCTGAAGAGAAGAACATATTATTACCTTTAATTATTATGAAACTTCCACCTCTAGAAAACACTAATCAAATGAATCTGATCATGAAGCTCCAAACATAGGAAGGATAAGAGAGAACATTGATTGCTTGATCGCTAGGAACCAAAGTACAATTCTAGTGAATATGAATCAGAAATTCTCTCTAATGCATCTTGTGAATTAGGAATGGATATAATCCATACCTATTCCACCCATCCAAACATAGCCAAAGAGACTTATCTAGGGTCTGATGAGTTTGGTTCACAAACTGCTTTAGTGGATCATGCTAATCCCTATAGGCCTATTCTTGATCTAGATTCCTTTGGAACTTTCACTATGGGCTCAACCTCTCGTGTCACCAAAGATGACTCCTTCCATATCAACAACCTTGAAACCTCCATGTCCCTCTCATTAATCCACCCCAATCTCATAGATTGATCTTCTCAACACCAAAGACCAAAGCTACCATTTTTTCATAACAACTATGAGATCACTTGCTACCTCAATGACATTGAACCTATGATGCCATCCACTAATGAACCCATAATTAACATGATAGAAATATATCAAGTACTTTAGTCAAAAAATCAAAAGAAAAACAAAAAATAAGTAGTTAAATGGAAAAAACCACTTTATGGCAGTGTTTGAACCCCAAAAAATAGTAAAAATAAAGATGTATTTAAACATGAAAACCTCTTTGAGGCACCTGAAGATGAGGTACTTGGTAATCTACCAAGTTATTTTTAGGATAGATCTCACCGAACCCATGTAGCCTATTAACTTGGGTACAAAAGAGTCTCCGAAAATCATGTATGTGGCTCAATCACTATCAGATAAAGAAAATGAGAACTTTGCTAAATTCTTTCAAGAGAAGAAAATCAAATTTTCCTAGACCTACTCAGATATGTCTATCCTTGAAATTGATCTCATTATGCATCATTTATCTATTTCTCCTGGCATCAAGCCTGTTAAGTAGAAGTTGAGAAAAATGCATCCACATATGGCTCTCTTGGTTAAGGCAGAACTAGAAAATATCTTAAATGAAAACTTCATTAGAGCTATTGATTATGCAGAGTGGATCTCCAACATTATACCTGTGTCCAAACATGATAAGTCCATTCAATTGTGCACTAATTTTAGATACTTAAACAAAGCATGCCTTAAGGATGATTTTCCACTTCCTAACATAGACATGATAGTGGACATGATTGCGGGTTATGAAATGTATTCTTTAATGGATGGATTCTTAGGTTACAACCAAATAAAAATTTCCCCTAGAGATCATTAAAAAATAGCCTTTACATTTGCATCGGGTACCTTTTGTTGGAATATGATGGCTTGTGGGCTAAAAATTGTAGGAACTACCTATCAACAAGTCATGACCACCATCTTCCATGACATGATGTACAAAAATATGGAAGACTAAGTTGATGAAACATTCGCCAAATCTTTAAAAAATACACATCTTAATGACCTTAATCTAATTTGGACTGCATGGAAAAAAATTAGCTTAGGTTAAATCCCAAAAAGTGTGTCTTTAGTGTCATCAAGAAAATTGTTAGGCTATATTATATCAGCAAAAAGAATTGAAGTTTATCCAAAAAAGGTGCAAGCCATCATGGACATGCCTCCTAGGAATATCCATAAATTAAGAAGTCTTTAGGGACATCTACAATGAATTAAGAAATTCAAATCTCAATTGGTTAATAAAGCTCAATACTTCAATAAGAACTTGCACAAAGGCTCCACATGTATCTAGAATGAATACTATCAAAAAATCTTAGATCAAATCAAAGGGTACTTGGCTAAAGCTCCACTATTGATGTCACCCATACCAAGAAAACCTTTGATACTATACATCCCATCTATAGAGTCTTCTCTAGGAGCATTATTAGCACAAAGTGGTGAGACTAGAAAAGAGCATGCTATGTACTACATTAGTCACACTTTGGTGGCTTATGAGATGAACTACAACAAAATTGAGAAGGCTTTCCTTGCAGTAGTCTTTTCCTCCTAAAATATAAGATACTACATGTTGGCTTGCATGATGTATCTCATTGAAAAGATTGATCCCCTCAAGTATTTATTGAGTAAAGTTGCACTTTTGAATGTCCTGCTAAATGGAAGATGATTCTCTCCTAATTTGACATCCATTATGTCGAATGCAAAAATATCAAGGGGCAAGCCATAGTTGACCAATTGGTTGATTTTCCATTGCAAGATGCAACTCCTATGTAGATTTAATTTCCTAATGCTTCCATCATGTATATCACTCAAAGAACCTAGAATATTTTCTTTGACAGTTCTCACACCCAGAATGGGGTTGGTACATGCATTCTTTTATCACACCTCATGGTTACACGATCCCTAAGTCCTATAAAATCCTATTTCCTTTCACTAATAATATAGAAAAGTATGAGGCCTTAACTTATGGGATTAAAATGGCTTTAGAATGGAGGATCGCAAAGTTGCACATTTATGGAGACTCTCAACTTGTTATTAACCAAGTTAATAATGACTATCAAACCAAAGATGACAAGCTTGTACCATAAAATAAATTGGTTGATGCCCTATGGAAATACTTCACATTTGTGACATTCTAACAAATTCCTAAGGTGGAAAATTAGGTTTCAGATGCTATGGCCAATCTAGCATATATTCTTTAGTGATAAGAACATGAATCAGGTTTTGAGTTCTTGGTGGAAGAATTATGTCACCCTAAATATGACTCCTCTGACAACCATGTGATATCCATTGTTGTTAGTCATGACTCCTCATGTTACTCCACCATTTTCTCCTACCTAAATGATCAAATAATTTTTGAAAATCTCACGCATAACCAAAAATGCTAACTCCTTCACAATGCCTCATAGTACACCCTAGTCTCTAGTGACTTGTATAGGAAGGGTCTAGATGGAACACTTCTTAGGTATCTAGAACTAGAAGAGTCTAAAAAGGCATTAGTCAAAGTCCATGATGGTATTTATGGGGCACACTCCAATGGCCTTGCACTTGCTCAAAAACTACTTAAGGAGGGATACTATTGGCCAACCATGTAAGATGACATTGTTAGATATGCCAAATCTTGCAAAAATGTCAACTACATGGTAACCAGATTCATGCACCTGGACATGAGCTTATACCTTCTATTACATATTGGATTTTCTAGTAGTGGACCTTTAATTTGGTGGGGAAGATTCATCCAAGTTTGTCCAGAATGGAATACTTCACAAAATGGATTGAAGTTGTACCTTTATCTACTGCTACAAGAAAGCATGTTGCCTTATTTATTCTTAACCACGTTATTTGTTGCTATGACATCCCATCCTTCATCATTACTAATAATGGAGGTTAATTCAAAAATAAGGACCTTAAACAACTATGTAAGAAGTTCAAGATAAATCAACACTGGTCCTCAATATACTATCCCCAAGGGAATAGCCAAGTTGAAGCCTCTAATAAGATATTGCTCAAAATCCTACATATAATAGTCCATAAATCAGGTAGTGATTAGCACTTGTAGATCAATCTGACACTATGGGCTTATTGGACCACTTTACATACTCCTATAGGGGCTATACCTTTCTCACTAGTCTATGGTTTTGAGGTTGTCCTACCCTTAGAATTCAAGACTCCTTCACTATGAGTCTCCCTACATGGGTTGATAACTAATGAAGACCATAAGGCATACATGAGCTAGAAACCCTCAATGAGCATTGTAAGGCTTCTTTTGATCACATGACGACTTATCAAAAAAGGATTTCCACTGCCTACAACAAAAAGGTCCATCCCTGTGAGTTCCAAGTGGGTGAGCTTGTGCTTTGAGAAAACCCCAAAAATTAGAAAAATGGGGGACAAAAAGGGAAATTTGAGTATAACTAGTTGGGTCCTTACATTGTCATAGCAGCATATGGATCTGGTGCCTATCATCTTTCTACTTTTGAAGGGGAGCAACTTGATGAGCCTATCAATATTCTATGTCTAAAAAAATTATATGCCTAAGGCTCTTTGGTCTTAATTTTTTGTGTATATCTATTGATCCTGAAAAAATGACCATCTTAGTGAAAACCTAGAAATAGGCTCTTTGATGTATCACCAAAAAAAATACAAAATACAAAAAAATTGAAAAACATCTTGAAAAAATTTGCCAAGTAGTGAAAACCTAGAAACATACTCTACTTGAGACCCTTGCACCTATGTCTATCAATCTCACTCACTCAACAACTACATTTCCTAGCTCAAAAATTATCTCTTGTCCTCATCTTGGGGGCATGGTTTCTTAGCTTATCAAGGTCTTCTTGTGTGTTAGGGTTTCTTTGGAAACTCGTGCAAAATAGTATTTCTCAACACTCCCCCCTAGACATCAAGTGTTTCTAAACACTTTTCAGATACCTTACCTATAGTCTAAGATACTATGATATTTCTTACTATTATATATGAGTCTTGAAGAAATGGTCATGTGACATACACACGCACACTTTAAACAACAAACTTGCTAAGCCATGATGAAATTTACCTTCTTTGTGTGTTGTCTATGACATTTTATTTGTTTTATGTTCCCTCCCTAATAGTCTTTCGAGGAAGTCATGGACTAGAAGAGTCGAGGCATGGAGCATGTTTTACTCTTTTTTTCTGCTTTGTGGGTATGTTTTGTTAGCTTGAGGTGTTGACAGCCTTTTTCCTTGTCCTACTTGACACTTTGGGCCTACAATGTATCATTCTTGTCTATGTTTTCAAGACCTCACTTGGGGGTTATCTCGATGGTTATGTCATGATACAGGTGTAATATTGCTATAATAAACTTAGGGAATCTAATTGTATTAGTCATTGGGACTTACATATCTTTGATTCTTAGGTTAGATTCCCACATTTCTATCTGACATAGATCATAGTTATATCCTCATAGTTATGCTATTGAGGATTGTATGATCTTTTGATGTTCCTAATAATGCTTAATGATGAAATTAGAGTCTAAATGTTTCATGTCCCTTACAAGTAAAGTTGTTTGAATACTAGTTTTCTTCATAGGATTATTCTAGCTTATTCTTGATTTTTTTTAATGGAGAGATCTCTCTCTTCATCTTTAAATGCACACATGATCAACTAACTATGTTCATCTCTTCTCATTCTTCCTCTCAATCATGTCTTTCACATCTTGTTGTTCACATCCACTCTTTTACTTCTTTTATACATATCATCACATCTATATAGCCTTTTGACCCCTGGCTAATTTCAATGTCTTGGATCCATTTTCAAGATTGAAATTTAAATTTGAGTTCATCTTGATATTCAAAATCATATTCTAAAATTATGTATCCTTCTATGCAATTGGCTGACCTTTTGAGGTATAATCTTCAAATATTCATTGGGATATCTTCATTTATTCATGTCTTCATCACTTCTACACTTCACTCCTACTTCAACTCACTCCAATTCACCTCATCTCATATTTGTACTTGATTTGACCTAATTGTCATTCTTTATCCTTCTTGGTCAACTCTAGTCAAATTGTAGCATTCTATCACTTCCTTATGGTCACTCTTTGGTTCTAATCACATATCTATCATCATGAACTTTGATATATAACAATTTTCTCATATCTTTCTCATCTTTGCATTCCCTTTACCTCATTTCAATTTTTATCCTAAGGCGGTAGAAATACTCTTTCTACAGCTATCTATTTGTTAGGATCATATTCTTAACCCTTTTTTTTTCTCTTAATCTATCTTCTTTTCTTGATGTAAGTACTCTTATTGAGTTCTTATATCATTTCTCTCCTAGTGCTTAGTTTTCTCACTACCAGGTTGTGCATTCAGGACCTGCTATATAATTATGCATTTTCATTCTTCAAAATTAGATCTCTCTATCTATTGTTGCCTACTTGGATTCTATATTCTTTGACATAATGTGTTCCCAAATTGATCGCACATTCGTCAAAGAGGGGAAAGTGTAATCACCTAAAAATGGTCATCTATACTATTAGCCACCTTTTCAACATTTTGGCTAAATTAATTTATTATTTCCCTAGGCCAAATTGCTAAAAATTAATTTATTTGATTTTAAAATATAGTTTCACTATATTATCCTAAGTCCACATTTGATTAAAATGAACATGTCCCCCTTTAATTAAATAAAAAGACCCCTTTCACCCTCTTATCCTAAGTTGCACACATAAAGAATTTCCTTCAATTCAAAAATAAATGAAAAGACTTTTTGTCTCACATAGAGATGCAAAAGTCAACTCTCTCTCATTGTTTGACTTGATCTTGCACATGGATCATGCCAAAATTCAACCCCCACCCTTGATTATCCTATTATTTATCTTTATCTTAGCCATCAGCCCACCTTTAAAAGAGAGAGCTATGTCCCTCTCTAAAGATCCCAATTTTGAGCTATTGTTATGTTGTAAGTTTATTGACAAATTTCATGGAGCATCTTGTGCAGAACTTCTTACTTCTTGTCTCATTATTTGCATCTTCATGTTAGCATAATTCATTTTCAAGTAACTTAGTTTTTCTTTACAATAGCATATATGACTTATCTTAATTAACATGGTTTTAATATTTTCACGTGCTTAGCTTAATTGCATTATTGCATTCTATTCTAGTCTAGTTCATCCTTGCATTACATATTCAATAGTTTCTTTGACAATAGCACTCTTTCTCTTGTCTAGATAAATATCCCATTTAATGGTTTACTAGAAAGGATTGCATCTCTAAGGCTCAGATGAGAGCTCTCTATATTCTTATGCACACACCTTTGCACTCTGTGACTAGGGATCTCTAAGTTGTAATTTAAGTTTTCCAATCTATGGAAAATTTAGATAGAATGGTTTAGAGAAGTGCATAATTCTATTATACAATATCATCTATAATGATTGAAGAAATAAAGTTTATTAAGATTGGTATAATAGTTATTCCTAGAAGCATTTACATATCCACATCCTTTCCATAAACACAAGAGGATTCCCTTGTTGAGGTACTTTGTAAAACATTGGTTGATTCACTTGTTCATATCAAGACATTCTAGGTCTAGACCTAGAACTAGTTGTACATCATCTAGCAGTAGATCCAAATGCCAAGCCAATCAAATAGAAGCTAAAAATGATTCATCCTAAGATAGCCTTACTAGTAAAACTAGAATTAGAGAAAATCCTTCAAGAAAATTCATTAGACCTATTGATTATTTAGATTGGATTTCTATCATGGTTCTAGATACCAAAACATCTAGTGATATCAAGATTTGCATTGACTTAAGATATCTAAATAAGGCTTGTTTGAAGGATGACTTTCCATTACCAAATATAGATATGATTGTGGACCTCATAGCCTAGCATGAGATGTTATCTCTCATACATGAACTTTTAAGATATATTCATATCTATATTATAGATGAAGATTCAGGCCCTTTTAAAGCTTATTTTCATTAATCAAAAACATTCACAACCTCGTAGGGAACCTTCTACTATAACATGATGCTTTTTTAGGCTAAAGAATGTCAAAGATGCTTATTAGAGAGCTATGATTGTTATCTTCCATGACCTATTCTACAAAACTCTTTAGGATTATCTAGATGATATTTTGGTCAAGCCATTTGATAGTTTGGATTATTTGCATGATGTAGAGGAGACCTTTGATCATCTTGCAAAATATCATCTCATGTTGAATCCAAAACATGTTTCTTTGGTGTCACATAATGGAAGCTTATCATATTCATTGTATCACAAAGAGGTATAGGGATTAACCCCATAAAGGTCAAAGCAAACATGTACATGCCTCCATTCAGAAAATTAAGACAATTTTGTAACCTCTTGAGAAAGTTATAATTAGTTTGAAGATTCATCTCCCAACTTGCAGACAAGTGCCAACCATTTACACATCTAATGTAAATGGATCAAAGCTTTAAATGGGATCATATATGTCAACACATATTTGAATATATCAAGAAATACCTATAAAATCCACCTAACTTAGTGCCACTAGTCATAGGAAAACTATTAATATTGTACATATTAGCTACTCCGATGACATTGGGGGTACTCTTAGCTCAACTAGATGATGATGGAAAAGATAGCAATCTTTTACATCAATTGTATTATTGTTGTTTATGATAATTTTTATCACTCAAAAACTTCTCCATACATTCTTAGCTATATTGTAAAGGTCATCTCAAAAATTGACCCATTAAAGTACATGCTCTTTAGGACAAACCACATAGGGCCTCTAGCAAAATGGGCCATGCTTGTTTGTGGGTTTTATATCCAATATGTAGATCAAATAAATATAAAAGGGAAATTTTTTGTAGACAAATTGAATGATGCATCCTTAGAGTATGACCAACCATTGGTCAAGGAATTTCCTAATGAATGTCTATAAATGATAAAATATTGGCCTCTGTGGAAACTTTTCTTTAATGGATCCTACACATCAAATGGATCTGGAGTAGGGATATTATTGATTACCCCTTAAGGTTATTACATCTCCAAATCCTTCAAATTAAGATTCATATGCACCAACAATATAGTAGAATATGAGGCTCTCATCGAAGGACTCAAAATGATAATAGAATGGAGCATCATGGAGCTACAATCTTTGGTTATTCATATCTCATTATCAAGTAGGCCCTTGATGAATACCAAACAAAAGATGATAAGTTTCTACCATAGAAGAAACTAGTGGATAAAATGAAGGATAAATTCATCAAGATCCAATTCATTTAATTACCAAAAATTCAAAACAAGTTTTTCAACACAATGGCTAATATTGGATCACTCCTACATATTTCTCAGGAAGATGCTCAATATGAATTCTTAGTCAAGAAACACATAAGCCCATATATGAAAATGATGAATCAATGATGATGTATATTTTATTTGGTCTCCAATCCTATCATATCCCCTCACCTCATATGACACCAATATCTTAACGTTATCCAAAAATATTCTTGATATACTATTATAGCCAACACCTTATATTGTTGAGGTTATCATAATACCCTCTCTACATGTTTAGACTCAACCAATGTTTCTATGGCCCTAAAGGAGGTACATGCTAGATATTGTGGTGCCCACATGATAGGTATGGCCCTAGTTAGGAAGATATTAAGGGTTAGGTATTATTAACCAATGTTAGAACATGATTCCTATGAATTTGTAAAGAAATTATTGCCATGTCAACAACATGCCAATATGATACATGCACTAGCACAAGAACTACAACCCATCACACCACCATGGTCATATGTATGCTAGGAATGTGATATTATCTAGGTTATCACACACTCATGCTCTAACAAACATAAATGTATCATCACAACAACTGATTATTTCACCAAGTAGGTTAAAGTAGTCTCACTTGTCAATGCCACAAGAGTTCAAGTTTCTAAATTCATTCTCTACCACATTTTTTTCACTTTGATGTCCCTATCACCATCATCATGGATCATGGAGGAAATTTTGAAAGTCTTAATATGGAAGAGTTGTGCTCATACCTTAACATCCACATCATTTCTCCAGTCCATACTTCCCATAAGGTAATGGTTGGGCTGAGGCACCCTACAAAACTCTCCTTAAAATATTTTAAAAAGGTTATCAGTGATTTTGGACATGATTAGAATTTTCCAATCAATTCTTCTCTTTGGGATTATTGCACCTCATTTCACACATCCAAAGGCACAACCCCACATTCCCTAGTCTATGGGATCAAATTTTTCCTAATAATAGAGATTGAACTCCCTTCTTTACATATCTCATTGCAAGAAAAAATATTGGATGATGACTACCAAATTTCTTGACTCACCTAAATTGATCTACTTGATGAAAGAAGGTTGTAGGCCTATGACCACCTAGTGTTCTATCATAAAAATCTCAAGTGAAATTTGAACAAGAAGGTTTATCCTCACCAATTTTCAAGTAGGTTTTATGGTACTAAAACAAAACATGAAGGTTCAAGTAGACCCTAAAAAGAAGGGAAATATTGAGCCCACCTAGCAAGATCCTTATGTTGTCACAAAAACCTTCAGCTTAGGAGCATATCAATTGTCTACTTTAGAAGGTGAACTTTTGAATGATCCCACCAATATCATTTACCTCAATAGGTTCTATACCTAAGACATTTTATACCTTGCCAAAAATGCCCTAAAAAACATTTTTAAAAATCATAAAATATCTTGAAAAATTCATCATCCTTGTAATAACTTGGGAATTTAGGCACATGGTGATAATTTTTTTTAAAAAAGAAAAAAAATAGGCATCCAGCGGTGAAAACTTGGCAATTCAAGTATCTTGGATAGGTCACTTGGTGAAAACCTAGCAATAGACACCAAGTGTACTCAGAATTACCAAGTATTTATCAAATCTCCTTCCCAATCCCCACAACATTCTACCATCCACTTACCCATATCCATAGTGTTCCAGAATCATCCAACAAAAAAACTTGTATGTATAAAATACATCTGAACTATGAATGATGTCATCTCAATATTTACATGTAATATAAATAACTTTTGATGTACTCTATGTCATGCATTATATGAGATGGATCACTATCTTACACCTTCAAAGTTGTACTAAGAAAACTCAAAAAAACTTCAAACCATATACAATGGCATATCTATAGATATCTTAGTTAGTTCCATTGCATGTACCACTCCCCATATCCATCTTTGGTTAAGACCTATTGTACATATTTTGGTGTTGTGTTAGTTTGTGTCCAATCAATTGTTTTATGTCTTTCCACTTTCCACTTTGCACTTCAAAAAGTCCTTGTGAAAAATCCCTTCTCATCAAAGTATTGTCCTAAAGGTTTTAGTTTTCTATTCAATCATGGTTCTAGCTGCTACCAGGAATTTCTTGTAGGATGCATCCTTCCTCATGCCAAAATTTAGTCTATCAATATCCATTCCTACCAATCTCTTTGGTAAAAGGTTTTTTTCATGGATATTACTCCTTTTGATATTAGATTTAAATTTTGGCTCTTTATTATCTTTTCCAACCAATTTGGTTGTTCTTTACTCAAGGTCTCCATGATCTTTCATGCCATGGTGTGTTGCAAATGAGGAAATCTTGGAGAAAATTCTTAATCAGTCTTTCATTGTTTCTCTTTTCTACCTGAGTTAATCAAATGTAACCTCGAAATATCTAAACATGTGATCACCTATGTTACATGATGTACTTGGGAAATATCACTTTCTTGTGGCCTATACAACATCTTTTTCCACTTTTCCTCCTTATAGGAGTCATGTATGATGTTGGGGAGATCCTTGTGTGGCTATTTTGAGTCATTTATTTTCAATGACAAGGACAAGGCCTTGAATTTTTTGGTAAAAATGACAAGTCCATGACATATATATATCAAATAAGTGTTCAACTACATGGTGCCTCTCCTTATAGAGAACTCCATGCTCAAGCTTCAAATGGATTCCATCCCATCTTCCATTCCAAAGGAAACAGAAAGAGGGTTCATTTTATCCCTATCCATTGGCCTAAAAATCTTATCCAAACATCCTATCAATATCAATCCTACAATCCTAATCATACCAAAACCCCAAAAAATACAAAGTTCCCAATTACCACCACTCCACCCATTTCTACCTTACATGTTCAATTTAAAATGCAATCCCTTTGTCACCCCCATAACCCTCTAAAAGTATTAGATCATGTTTAAATATTATTCAAATGATCTCTCCTACAACTTGGGGGTACATTCAATCAATGATAAATTTATTTCTTTGATATATTGTATTTCTTCAACACGCATCATGCTACATCCCATATCATTTATACAATCCCCCTCACATGCATTTAAATGTATTTTTTACTCATATATTTGCATTCATATTCAATTTTGGGTTTAATTTTTACTTTATTTTTATTCATTACACTCCCATTGCATTCTTTCATGCATAAACATCACATTACATTTTTTTCATTCATTTCATTATCATTTAGGTACATATTGTCACCTCATTTTCCTTACATTAATTATTCTATTTCATTAGCATGTCATTAAATTTTTATTCATCCTTCAAATACATTATGTCATCTCATTTTCATAGCATTTTCATTCCATTTCATTAACATGTCATTACATTTTTTTCATTATCACTACATTTTCATTCATCCTTTAAATACATCATTATGTTCAATTCATTGTCATTTTATTACATTTTCATTCATCCTTTACATACATTAGGTCATCTCATTTTTCTTACATTGATTATTCCATTTCACTAGAATATCATTATATTTTTGCTCTTTCCATTATTTTTAGGTGTATTGATTGATTCATCTCATTGCATTTACATTATACCTATTACTTCTTACATTTATTTACATTTAGATCATAATATTACATCAACATGTTTATGAATCTCTCATATAAACATGTAAAAATAAAACATGTGCATCTCATATCAACATCACACATTTCATCTGAACACTTCAACACATCATATATATGCATCTCATACATATCAACATAACAAATATACACAATATCCATAAACATATCAATGTGTCCATAGAAAAATATAGGCATTAAACATATACATCTCATTAAAATACACATTCAAAAAATGCATTTCACACATATAAAAATAAAACATAAGCATAAATCATCATTCCATCACATTTGTATAATGGAAAAGACAATCACAGAAGGGATATTTGCACATCACATCAACCGACATAAGTTGCATGGGTCACAAATGCACCACATCCTACACAAACACATATGTATCATAATCCATCTCATAAACATGTCACATCCTACAACCACACACGTCAATAACATCATATAGGAATCATATAAAGAATCAAAAAATCTCATAAAAATAAATTAGGATAAATCCAACTTCTATACATCCCACCCAATGAATACTCATCATGTATATACAACTCATCCCTCAAAAGATTAAAGAATAAATCCCAGTCCATCAAAGAATATAGAGTCAATAAAATGTCCACAATGTTCAGCATAAAGTACATCACAATTTGCATCATCAAAAATATAAATATACATAATATAAAGTACATAATAAATACATATCATATGTATAACCCAAAATGAAGCATAGCATGCCCATCTATTGTTGGTGCTCCCTCTGCATCTAGATATGGCCCTAGGATAACTTTTGTGCAACCTAACACCACCAGAGATAAAGGCATCACCTATACCCATATAATTGTTGACCTTATGATTAATCATTTATCATTTGGTGACTAAATGCTTAATTAGTTTGATTACATTGCTATCGAGCTTTACAATTGCTACTGAGCTTCAAAGGCAGATATCAGTGTATACTGAGCTTTATAGTTGCTACCAAGATTTAGAGGTAGATATCAATGTATACCAAGATTTACACTTTTTTCAAGCTTCAAAGGTTGATATCAATGTATACTAATCTTTATAGTTTCTATCAAGCTTCATGTATAGCTAGCAGTGTATATTGAGCTTCACAAAGTCTACTGAGCTCCATAAGTAGAAAGCGATGCAAGTCAAGCTTCATAGTGTCTACCATGATCATCAGTGTAAATCATGTATGATGTAGAGTTAATTGATCTTATAAATGTCTACCAAGATGGCAATGTTAATGAAGGAGAATGAAGGTAGTGTTGCCCAAGCTATAGTGTCAATCAAGCCCTTCAATATCTACTAAGTTCTTCAGTGTTCGTCAAGTCACCAAGTGCTAACTAACTTCAAGCTACTCCTAAGTGATCAATATGGACTTTGTATTAGTGTTAACTGAGTACCAAAGCTTGTCAAGTTGACAGTGTTACTGAGTGTCAGAACATCACCTAAGCGGTCTTTACGACCCAATTTTTAGCAGTGAGCTAACTTGGTGAATTATGATTAATTGGGTATTGTAGCTGACTTTATAAGGTAATGATTTGGATTAGTATATATGTAATACATACTGTCATATCCAAATGAGAATGTGTAACAAGAAAAGAGTAGTATGATTGTGAATTAGAAGAAAGCTACAAATAGTATAAGGAAAAGGAGAGTCTTATCTATTATAGCAAGGTGATTAGTTTACATCAAATGAATCTCATTTAGCTAACTAAGTTACAGATTAGAGATCTACTACTTGTTCATCCTAATAGGTGCATTAGTTGAGTCATCTAACAAGGGGGACTTAATAATCTTGTGCAAATATCCTAACTAAGTGCATACTTAATTCTATTGTATAAATCCTTTCACAAGGTGGACCTAGCTATCCTTATTTCTCCTAACAAGGTAGATCACCAGAAGTGATCAATTGTAAGCTTTAACAAACTAACATTATATTATAGTCATAAATCTTGTGGGTATCATCCCCACCCTAGTTTTACTTTCTATTTGGAAGGTTTTTGGGTTACCAAATATTATGTCAAGTGCTATGAATGTTTTATTGATTTTAGTCTTTCATGCATGCAATTAGCTCACAATATATTATAAAGATTTAATTGGTGAATTAAAATATAATTTTTATTGGTTCTTGATTCACCCACCCCCTCTTAGTCACCTAGTCTATACTACATTTCCAACCATTGGTATCAGAGCATTTAGTTCTCACATCAAAAGTTTAACAAGCTTGAGAATAGATCAAAGGCAACAGAAGTGCAAAGAATGGAGAAAGCTATTGAGAATGAAAAGTTGGATTTGAAATTAGCCATGGATCAATTGAATAAAATAAAGAAGTAGCTCTCTCAATCCTTGAAAATAAGAAAAGATCTTGCAACACAACTAAATGAAAATCTCTATACAAAAGAGAGAATCAAAGACATTTTCCAAGACTAAAGTTTAGATGAAGTTGATGCAGCAATCAAAGACCTACTTGAGAAGAATCTCACCCTACATGATAAAGTCATAAAGCTGAAAAGAGAGGAAGCAATTCATTCAATAAGAATATGTGAAAACATGGAGCAAAAGGACCAAGCCAAAGAAGAGAAGAGATTGCTAACTAAAAAGATAGAAGAAAAGGACAATGAAATTCATCAACTATCTCTTCAGCAAGCAGATTTGATTGATCAACTCAATGATGAAAATTAAGAGCTAATCAACTTAAGGATAGAAAATGAAATATTGTTTAATGGTCTCAGCATGGAAAAGAAAACCAATAAGAGGATGATGAAATCTCAAGAAAGTGTGAATCAATTGAATGAGCAAAATCAATTTAGACACAAAGGTAAAGTTGTATTAGGCTAAACAAAAGAAGGTGAATCATCTCAACAAGGAGCTCAAAAGAAAAAAAATACCTACTTGTAATCATTGTGGAAAAATAGGGCATACATCAAATAAGTTTTGGAGAAATAGTAAATCCAAGTTTAGTGGAAAGTGTTACTATTGTAACAAACTAGGACATAGATAAAGTGAATGCACAGAGAAATCTAAGTTTGAAGGAAAGTATTTTAATTGCAACAAACAAGGACACAAATCTTCTAATTGCAAGACCAAGAAATAGAACCTAGCTAAACAAATTGTCAAAGCTATATTTGGTTGAGATTATAACACATGGTGTAGATGTCACTATTATGATGAGTATGGGTACATTGGATCAAACTGCATAAAATATCACATGAGGAAGAGAGACACTACAATGACATGTTCTGTATGCACAAAACTTGGACATCTTGCCAAGAACTATATGAACCAAGGAAGAGTTGAAGATGAAAAGAAAGAAAAGACTAACAATATTAGAAGTCAAATGAGGCAACAATAAATTGGGAAATCTCTAGGAAATGTAAGTTAGAGTCCTGAAAAATGTTGACCCCAAGATCAATGAGTTGGGTGACTCAACCATTTCAAACTAGTTATCAATGGAGATTACTAGAACTATGATTTAGAAGAAGACATCTCATACTAGTTCTAGTCAACAAGTAAGAAGATCCAAATCAGCATTTTAGATACACTAGGATCATTGAGTTAATATGACAACTGAAGCAATGTCTTAGACCTCACCGAGCTAGGTTAGGTTACAAGAACTTACCAAGCTTGGATGTAGATGGAAAGTTGCAAACTCAACCAAGTTGGAGACTATCAAGTTGAAGACTTTTCAAACTAGAAGATCATACTGAGTTTGAAGGAATCCACTGAGTTGGACAAGTAGTCACCAAGCTACCTGAAGTATGACACATTAATGGTGACTAAAAGAAAGAATTTGGTTAAAAGGAAGAAATTGAAGGTTATTGTTTCATTGTGAATTTTAGAGAAAAGAGTGAAGAGCATATTTGAGCCCCCAAATGATTTAGAGTAGATTTATTAAAGAATATCCTTGTATTATTAAGAGAAATGGCATATTCCTCCACTAGAAAAGTGAAGAAAGGTTCAAAAATGTTGGTCTAAGGTATTGAATGAGAAGCCTGAGTATTCAAATTGTGTCCAATGATTGTAGAAGAACTTGACCCAGGTAGAGCACAATCTCAAATCCCTCCTAAGTTACTCATAATTCATAACATTTTGTCATTTTATCATTGTTCAATTCAAGAATTAGGAACCCTATAATTAAACTAGGCATACAAAGCATTATGTGTGGATAGAACTTTGAAACCTAAGAACAAGCATTTAGAAGCAAAGGGTTTGACACATATCTTACACATGTCAAGTTACTTTCATAGAAAGTAGATTAGGTGTATTCTTAACTAAGTCCATGACATGCAGCTATGGCTTGATCATCCTATTATGATCATGAAGAAGAAGATTCTTGCCGAATGGGATGGCAGAGGTATGAAGTTGAATGGTGTCATGGACATGGAGATTAAATTTAGTATACATGTAATTGCCCACAAGATTTATAGTTCGAGCAGATTGAACAAAATAATGTGTGAAGCTATTGACTTAGCATTTAAAGTGGTCAAGAACAATCTATCATTCGACCTTGCCAAGTTGCAATTGAACCAACTGAGTAAAAACATGGAGAGCATCCGGGCATCAAATACTAATTTTTGCAAGTTTGTATCACTCTTGACCTATTTATTCTTTTATGTACAAAAATTCTTTCCTTCCAAGGCACTATATTTTGGAACAAGGATACACTGATAGTATATCACATTAATGAATTCATGGCTAAAATAGGAGAAAACTTTGAGGGCATCATGGATGCATATTTTGAAACATTCAAGGAGAGAATGCAAAGAAGATTTAGGATACCCAAAAAGCTAGTAGATGACTATGAATAAGGTATATTATTCCTTCTGGATTGTGACAAGGTGTATATATAGGCAATAAGGCCAAGGGTAGCATGGGTGAAACCTCTAGGATATGAGGTGAACATTAATGATACAAAAGACATAATTGAGGCTCTTGTCAATGAGCTAGTGGACCATAAGGCACCATACTTTGGTACCTATGAAGAAGATAAGGCTAGGATTTCCTTGGAAATAAAGCTTCCTCAAGCCCTAAAGAGAGGAAGAAAGAAGTGGAGAAGATTCTTACAAAAAGCAAGAAATCTAGCTCCCCTCTTCTTCTGATAGAAGGAAATAGAGATGACATTGAAGAAGAGGAAAGAGAAGAGGAACATGTAGAAGAAGAAGAAGAACCTAAAGAAGAAGAGCCTCCCAAGAAGAAGGGAAAGGTTGCAATCACAAGGCCTACAAGATCCTCTCCTACAATATTCACAAGAAGACCTACAAAATCTAGGAAGAAGCTAAAATTACAAGATGAAGAAGATGAAGAAGAGAAGCAAGTTATCTTTCAAAAGTCTTCCCTACCTTGGAAGAAAGACTAAAAAGACTAACATAAGGAGGAGTTATGCCATGCTTTAAGTCTCTTAAGTATGATACTGGGAGCATGGAAGAGAAGAAGAAAATAGAAGATGTCTTAGTGGCAAAAATGGCTAAGTTGAAGTATTCTTTGAGTGAGCTAACTACTCAAGTTCCATATGTTATACTCAAGGAAGTTGCACCTATATGGGAAAATGTAGTAAATATTTCCAAAGATATCCAGAAACAAACCTTGAGATAAGTTATGCCAAATCTTTCTGACAAGAAAGTGAAGGAAACATTGAAGAAGAATGAACAAAAGATGACCCCTATATTCAATGCATTCATAATTTTTTTTAAAGATATTAGATTAGTTGTGAATTCAAACACAATTGCATAGAAGAACATGTATGAATTGCATAAACCTACTAAAGTGGTTGTGCAAATAGATGATGAAAAGGATGATGAGGAAAAAGATGATGATGAAATTGATGAAATAGATAATGTTGATGAAGATGATGAAGATGATCAAATAGCAAGTGGAGATCTTCCTAAAATATAGAGCATTCAAGACTCTAATCCTGAGAAGATAGCAATAGAGGTGATGGCCTCCCTCTCACTCTCTGACCAAAGCCTTAGAGTCATCCAACTTAGAGAAGGTTGCTACTGAGTTAATTACGGTAAACATTGTTCCTCCAAGCACCTAATTAACTGTTGGTGCAATTTTACTGAGTGCAATGATAAGTTTTGTTTCCACCACTTCATCTACCAAGTAGTGGGTTCCATTCCTCTCAGCAGCATGCCAAACAAAATCTTAGAAAGGAATATTAAGTGCTCTTTCTATTACTATTATTTTTCCATTATGGAATGTTGTTTCTACATCTATTGTTTCTATTTCCATTGCAATGATAGTTGAGGTTAAGCCTTAATTGTGCACTGAGGTTTTGAATAAAGGAAAGGATATTATTCCTTCTATTGTTTAGAAAGAAAAGGGTAAAGAGGTAGAAGCTTCAAATGAAGAGATTGATCTAGAGGAGGACATTATTATACTAGATTTGGATCTTTCCAATCTTACTCTTGATAAAATTGATACCCTTGGTGAGATATGGAAGAAAATGTCTAAACAACAAAAGCTTAAAGAAGAAAAGAAGAAGAAAAATCAAGTTCTCGAAGACATTAAGGGTATATTTATTGATGCACTAAATATAGAGGTTGATAAGAAGAAACCAATTTTGGAACAACTTGTTGACATTGTTCAAAAGTTTAATGAAGAATTTAGTGGACAAGAAAAACTACTGCAAAGAGCAAAAAGGATGTTTGAGAACAAAGTTTTGGAGAAAGTGGCATAGAAAATTGTCATTGATCAAGTGGAATTGTCCACTATTCTTGTAAATTTTAAAAATTCTTTAAATAATTTTATTTCTTTATTTGTGAAGTTAAGTGATACTACAAATTTCATAGAAGAAATAAAGGATAATCTATCTAAGATAGATATTGATTGAAGGCAAGTGCACACCAGTTGTCACTTGACCCTAGCACCATTTTTGCACATTTTGTAAAGATCAAATATTTGATAGACTTGCAAGCAAAGTTTTTGAGGGAAGAAGCTAGGATAAGGGCTACACTTGTAGAAAGAAATGGTATGATAATTTCCCACATGGATGTAATGCAAAAACACACTACACATGGAAAAACATTAATTCATGACAAAAATTTCTCAATTGTTGATCACATGATGGAACTATAAGCTGAAATCTAGATAGCTTTTCATAGTTCAAAAATTTTGCAAGAGAATTGGGACAAAACCATGTCCATCATTTTGAAGGTACATAGTGATTTCCTTTCACATTTTGGTGTTACCTTGTAGATATGCATTTTTGGCATTTGTGTCAAAATCAAGGGGGATATACATATTCATATGAAATAAGATCAATGGGGAAATAGGATAAATATATACAAGGAGGAAATATATCCATATAGAAAAGCTAAAAAAACAATTTTGAAAAATCAAAAATAGAGTCAGAGTCTACCCAGCAGTAGTTCTAGCAATCAAAACCAAGTTACAAACCCAAACATATGGATAGGGGGAGTTTTGACTTACATTTTTGAGTATTTAGTATTTTGGTATGGTAAGTGTTTTTGTCACTAATGCCAAAGGGGGAAATTGTTGACCTTATGGTCAATTATTTTTTAGTTAGTAACTAAACACTTAATTAGTTTGATTACATTTCTACTGAGCTTTACAGTTGCTACCGAGCTTTAGAGGTAGATATCAATGTATACCAAGCTTTACAGTTGCTTCCAAGTTTTAGAGGCAGCTATTAGTGTATACTAAGCTTTACAGTTTCTACTAAGCTTCAGAACCAAATATCAATGTATACCAAGTTTTATAGTTGCTACTAAGCTTCAAAGGTAGAATCCAGTGTATATCAAGCTTTGCAGTTTCTACTTAGCTTCATATATAATTAGCAATGTATACCAAGCTTTACAAAATCTACTGAGCTCCATAAGCAAAAAGAAGAGCAAGTCAAGCTTTGCAGTGTCTATCGAGCTCATCAGTGTAAACCATGTGGGATGTAGTGTTAACGGAGCTCTATAGTGTTAATCAAGCTTATCAGTGTCTACCGAGTTGGTAGTATTAACAAAGGGGAATTAAGGTAGTGTTGACCAAGCTATAGTGTCAACCAATCCCTTCAGTGTCTACTAATGTACATAGTGTTCGTCAAGTCACCAAGTGCTAATCAAGTTCAAGCTACTCGTGGGTGATCAATGTCACCAAGTGTTAGAACATCACCTGAGTGGTCTTTACAACCTAATTTTCAGAAATAAGATGACTTGGTGAATTATAATGAATTGGATATTGTAGCCAAAGGTAATAATTTGGATTGGTATATATGTAATACATCTTGTCCTATCCAAATGAGAATGTGTAACAAGAAAAGAGCACTGTGAGTGTGAATTAGAAGAAGGCTACAAGCAATATAAGGAAAAGCAAAGTCTTATCTATCTTAGCTAGGTGATCAGTTTACATCACATGAATCTCATTCAGCAAACTAAGTTGAAGATCAAAGATCTACTATTGGTTCATCCTAATAGGTGTATAAGTCAAATCCTATAATAAGGTGGACTTAATAGTCTTATGCAAATCTCCTAACCAAGTACATACTTAATTGTATTGTATAAATCCTTTCATAAGGTGGACCTAACAGTCCTTATTTCTCCTAATAGGGAAGATCACCAAAAGTGATGAATTATAAGCTTTAATAGGCTAACTTATATTGCAGTCACAAAGCTTGTGGGTATTATCCTGACCCCAGTTTAAAGTTCTATTTGTAAGATTTTTGGGTTACCAAATATTGTGTCAAGTGTTATGAATGTTTTATTTCTTTTAGTCTTTTGTGCATGCAATTAGATCACAATATATTGTGAAGGTTTAATTGGTGAATTAAAGTATAAGTTTTATTGGTTCCTAATTCACACCACCCCCTCACTCACCTAGTCTATACCACATTTCCAACATATAACAAATCCTTGCAAGAACACAATACCTCAAAAGAATTCAATTATCTTCATTCCTTCCCATCCCCCACAGCTTTCTTATGGGACCATGATCTTGCTAAGCTCAATTCTGCAAGAACATGAAATTAAAAACTAAAGAATACTAAAAACATGCAAAAAAAAAAAAAATGGAAAAGGTGGGCTTTAGGTGTACCACTCTTTCATTTTTCCCCAACTCCCACATGCATTAAACCACATATGACCAATGCTCTAGATGTCCCTATGCAACCATCTCACTAATGTAAACTAGAGCTCCAAAATCAATAAAATCTATATGAAAAATGAAGGGAGATGACCAATTTCATCCCTTATAGGACCTTACATGAGACGACTTATGATCCCCTTTGCTTTATTTCCCCTCCTTGGAGCCCCTCTTCTACCAAATCCCTAATATTTTTACATCCTAGTCAAAAAATTAACCCTTTCTCATCAATTATCTTTCTTGCCCCATCTTTTCATACTTTTCAAGATGTCATCTAGCCTCATATGTTATCCTTGTCAGCTTTTTGAGGGAGCATCACATAGTCTAGTCTCTCTCTCCTCTTTTTAATATTACAAAAACTTTGTTACTTTAAAAATATTCTTTGCATGATCTATTATTTACAAATATCTTCAAAACAGGTTTGTCTCAACACTATGTCAAAGAGAGGCAAAATGTAGACACCTAAATCTGATCACATAATAAATAATCATATTTAATCATATTCAAAGATATTATTGATTAAATATTTAATAATTAACTAATTTATGTTTTAGATTATGATAAAAGTGGGTTTTGAAGGACCCAAAAGCCCTTACAACAACAAAAAATAGGTATCACGATAAAAGTCCATTGGGTTTTACAAGGACCTAGAACCTAAAAAGTCATTACATTAACTAAAAGATCAGGTTTTACAAGGACTTGGAACCTACAAAATAATCAAGAAAAGAGAAAAACTAGGTTTTACAAGGACCTAGAACATAAAAATAGTTTATTAGATAAAGAAAAGATGGAAAAATGAAACAGACACACAAAGGACCAAGACCAGCAACCAATTCCAACAATTAAGATAATTGATGTTATCCCCTAATGAATTAATTTAATTCATGGAGTATACTCTTATTAATAATAAAATGGCAATCAATAATATAAGTTAGTAATTAAAATACCCCTTCCTCTATTGAATTAAATAAATGCACAACTAAAATTTTAATTTAATTCCAAATTCCCCTCATCTATTTAATTATTTCAATTAATTAAAGCCCTCAACCACAAACTAATCCTCCACCCAACACCTGGCCTAAACCCAACTCATGCACCACTAATTTCCTTTTTAATTAAAAAAATCCTTTATTTAATCAATTCCCCCACATCCATCTTTCCAACAAATCTATTTATTAGCCACATCATCCCCGCAACTAAATCACATCACCCCCTTACCTATGTCTAATTAACTCCTCTAGATCACTTGCACAGATCGATGTGCAAATTAAGGCTTCCTAACTCAAGCCCAAGTCCACTCTCTTGTCACATCTCCCTCTCCCACCTCTGAACACTAAAGTCTATTTCATATATCATATAGTTAACTATACATCCACAAAGCCTGTCTCCTCGCACTTGTTATCCTTGTGACACTTTTTGTGTGGTTGTGGATTTAAGAAAGCACAATCTATGTGTTTATTTACCCTTGCATCCTAGCCCTCCCTCACAATCTTCTTGTTTTACATCCTGGTCATTTATTTCTCCTACCCTTGGCCTATAAATTGAACCCTCTATCCTTCACAATTCATCCACCATTTGAGAAAAATTATTATTTTTCTTTGAGATCTCAACACTATCAAAGCACCATTGTTATACTTAGATTTTCATATAACCATCCACCATCAAATTTGCATTATTGAAGCTTGAATCAACCATTGAGCACACATACACAATTAATGGACCACATCTAAAGTATTAAGGTGGCTACAAGGATTCACGAGGTTTGTATTTATGTTGTGTTTGGCTTTATTCCACTCTTATCATATATTTTTTTTGAATTTTTGAATTTTTAGGTGTTTGGCTTCAATCTCATATCTTTTGCATCCTAATTTGATAGCATACAGATATTCTAAACTTCTATCATAGACTTCATAATAATGATAAACTCCCCCCAAATGAACTCCATGAATAACATATATAGTTGGAATGTTAGAGGTTTAGAGATGGATGATAGTAAGTATGTAGTGTAAGTATGGTGCAATTAATTCAAATGTAAGGACTTCATTCATTTACAATAAATCAAAGTGGTAGGTTTTCAAGCCCATACAATTCAAAAAAATTTAAGGGATCACATAATTGGTTTCCATTTAAATCATGAAAGGGCTAAAGGAGGTTTTTTCATATTAGTGGAACATAAATGGGCTAACTGTATAATTGATAAGGGAGTTTCTCCATGTCAGAGAGCAGTATGGATAGTACCTAACAAAGATGGTCACAATTTTAGAATTTTTAATATACATTCAATGAATGATTATTGAGATTGGGTTAATCTGTGGTAGTGGACCATTACTACTTTATCAAATACTAATTAGATATTTGTAGGATATTTTAACATGATAGAAAATGGTGAAGACAAGTATGAAGGTATACACTTTAAATTGAAAGGTAATGAAATATTTTTTATGGAATAGATTTAAAATAAAATGTAATCTTATCGATCCTATAAAGAAGGGGAAAATGAGTTTCATGGCATATCGTACACTTGGTTCAATAACCAAAATGGATCATAGATATTATACTACTAACTAGATAGAATATGGGCTAACTCCTCTTAGTTTTCCTTTTAAAATGTTGAGGTTATAAATTCCCCTATTGGTGTTTCTCTTGCTTCAATGTCTTAGAATTCACCTATGTATGCAACTATTGAGTTTGTATATGGCATCTCTAATAAACCTTTACCATTAAATTGATCTTTTGAGTGTAATTTAGCTCTGCTATATAATTCTAATACAACTAGTACCATACATATGGCTATATATCTTTCCAAATTGAGAAATAAACATCTCAGTCTAAGGGAGATTTGGGAAGGGCTTATTAAGGCTTGGATAAATATTTTGCAAATTACTAGTAAAAAGAGGAGGATGGACATGAATCTAATGGAATCATCAACTCAAGTTAAGCTTAACCAAATTGAAAGAGAAATACAAGTTAAATTTGATGATCTCCAACTATAATTTGAATTGATTAAGACTAAGAATTATTTGAGAAAGATACAAAACTACAAGATTCAAGGACAAAGGGTTAGATCTGAATTGAATGTGAATAAAGGCTCAAAATATTCCTTACATCTTATTAATGCTAACAAAAAGAGGGAAATAATAGAACCAATTCAAATTAATGATAGTCAATCTTTAGATCTTGAAAGTGTTAAAAGTGTATTCTAAAACTATTATACTCAACTTTTTTCTTTAGAGCATGGTCCTAAAAACTAATGTTCTCTTAATGAATGCCTTATGTTAGCTCCCACGAAAGCATACTTTGGTGATTTTGTAAGGTTAAGTAAGCACACATCATTAGAAGAAATCAAATGTATCATTAACTCACTTTCTAATGATAAACATCCTAGCTTAATTTTTTTCTCTACTAAGTTTACAAAAAAACATTGAGTGGATATGTAAGGATCTATTCTCTCTCTATGAAGGTGCTTATGTCAGAGGTTCCTTGGGGAAGAATCTTAATATGGGGCATGTCAAGTTGATACCTAAATTAGGGGATAAAATATTGGTTAAAAATTGGAGACAAATTACTTTGTTAAATATTTCACATAATATTTTTTCCAAGGTGTTAGCTAGAAGGATTGTAGACATGCTTAATAAATTCATTTTGGCTTCCCAAAAAGATTTATCAAAGGCAGGTATATTATGGAAATTTTATTACGAGAAGGGAAGCAGTTCATTGACCCAAAATAGGAGGATAAAATGTTTCTATAGTTCTATTGGATTTTGAAAAAGCATATGATAGGATAGAGTTGACATTCATTACTAGCATGCTTTAAATTTTTGGTTTCCAAAAATACTTTTGTAATTGGGTTCAAGTCCTTTTTGAGATTCTTTTACAGTTATTGATATCAATGGAAATCTATTTGATCCCATCCCTCTACAAATATCTATTAGGCAAGGTTGCACTCTTGCCCCCTCCTTATTTTTTATTATTTTTGATGCCTTATTTTACATTCTAAGGACTCTGACTCTAGGTCCCCCCTTAATGACCTAACACTCCCTGATGATGATTATCATATTGATTCCCAATTTGTTGTTGACACTTGCTTGAGCTGGTAAAATCCAAATTTTCAAATTCTATTGAGAGATTGTCCTCATAAGTCTATAGTTTTGGGATGGATATAATCTCCTTCTGATTATATTTGATCACATGGATAAAAATGAAAAGGACCTAACACTATTGTTAGATTTTTAGATTTTCTATTTTCTATTAAACCTTCTACTAGAGATATTTGGGATTGGGACCGTGTTAAAATTTAGAAAAAGAATATTAAGTGGTGAACTCATTATCTTTCGCTAGCTGGTAGAGTCCAGGTGGTTCAAAAGGTTTTAGCTTCTCAACACATCTTCTTTGCTTCTTCTTGGCTATTTTCTAATTATAAATTAGAGAATATTGAAAAGATTCTTAGAGATTTGTTGTGGTTTGATGGAACCGGTAATATGAAAAGGTATTGTGTTAACTAGAAATGATGTTGTAAACCAGACAAATTGGTGGTTTAGGCCTCAAGGTTATCAAGTCCCATGGAATTTTTCTTACTTCTAAATGGATTCTAAAAGCAATTGTTGGAAATGAACCCTACAACATTTTAATTAGAAACAACATCAAAAACTCTAGAATTTATAAAGGGAAATTATGGAATAATATTCTTTTATGTGATATCTTGCTAGGATATTTTAAGATTAAGATCTTTAGATCTATTATATTTTCTACATTATGGAAGGCCTAGTGGCATACAAAGCTATCCATTCTAGATAGAGCTTCTATTAACTCCTTTTCCTCTCACATAGTAGTTGATAGATTTATTTTGTGTGATTTGTATGTAAATGGGAAACCACTAGAATTGGCTCAGATCTATTTAGATAAACATTAGAATAACCTTGGAATTTCATTGATTAGAGATTTTCTCATTAACTAATTGGGGTCTTGGGAGGACATAAGAGATAAATTTGGTATCCCCCAAACTAAAAAAAAGGCCATATACATTTATTAGTAAACTTGTGAATAACTCTCACCTTTCTAGTCTACAAGATACTATTAGCTATCTGAGATAATTAAGATGGGTTGATTGAACTAGCTTCAATGATGTGTCCACTAAATAGATTTATAAGATTATTTTGACTAAATTAGATATATACCAAAGGGTGATCCAAGGTTGGGGGTTCTAGTGTCCTTTATTTGATTGGTCCTTCTTTTTTGACTTTTTTTGGCAGTGAAAGGTTGAACCAAATAAACTTTGTTTTAGATGGATCCTCCTTCTTAAGAAACTTGCTATAGGCTCTACCCTTGAATCTCTAGGTGTGATTCTTATTCAATGTGATTTTTTCTCTGCCACAAAGTCCTTTGAACATATTTTCTTTGAATGTGATTTTCTCTCAAGGTCTAGTCTATTTTCTTGGGATATTCTATTGTGTAGAATAATTGGCCTGGATCATATTGGAGTGAAATTCTTTCCGACTATGTAGAACTACTTGATTCTAGACTCAATAAACTTTGGTTTGTCTTAACTTGTGAAACTCTATGCTTTATATGGAAAGAAAGGAATGAGGAAATTTTTTTAAAAGAAAGATATAAGGCTTATTGAGTTTAATCATAGAGTCTCTCATTTTAGTATTATTAAACACCTATCCTTCACTCTAGAAATCCCAATGAGTAAATTCATGATGCTAATGAGGAAGGGCTCCAGGCGCATATATAAAGGTGATGTTAGAGCTATTAGATACTTGGACCAGTATAAATCCATCATGAATGTTGATTATCAAATACAACTATAAGAGATGGTGAAGGAGCTCAAAATTTCTCAAGATGACAAGACTCCTAAAGATGGAAATGAAAAACAACTTACCCTCTCATCTAAGATAGTTCCATCTACATGGGAAGAAAATATTAAACATGTTCTTAAGAAACATGAATATGATATTTTTGGTTCGAATGATTAATTAATCTTTGTTGAAGTCCTAAAGGCTCTTGATGTAACTAATGGTTGGGGTTATTTATAATATTCTAGTAGTTTATAATATTTTTGATAAAATGATGTGATAGAAGCCAATTACTATTTAAGATGTTTTTATTTATTTTTATCTAACCTACCATGTTTCCAAGTTTGGCTTTTTCTCGATCTTGGGAAAACTATTCATTTTTAGATAAATTTTGAGACATCATGTCAATGTTAAGATGATAGTTATGATCCTCATATTTTTATGAACTTATCTCTTGATAATTTGAAGTTTCTATTGATGTAATTACCTATTATAACAATTAAAATGTCAACAAAGTCTTTAAACAAAAATAATTGGTCACATTTTTGGCAATATTAGATCTCATCCTCTTGGGTTCTCTGACTGGGCATTACATTTATTCTTCTAGGAACATTAATTATGAAAACAAATTGTAATGAGCCAATCATATTTTTAATCAAGTTGAGAATGTACAACCTAAACCTCAACCTCAATTTTAACCATGCTTCACCTTTAATCCTAATAAACCTGATGGTACTCTTTACATTTTCACTAGGGTTGTTGCTTTCTAGGGTATCCTTATTATCCTACTTACATGGCGAATGTGACAATTAATGATCACCTTTTTAGTAAACACTTGCAAACATATTTCTATAATAAATTTGATGCTTTGATCCAAAATTGCAATGGTTTCATTTAGTATTTCCATGAATCGATCTCTTTTCTTTTGGAATTTTTTTGTCAAATATTGGATACTACCTCCATTGTCATTCATAGCTCTTATTAATTTCAAGTTAAACCTAGTCTTCCTTGGCTTATGTCCATGTAATTTGTGGCTTCTCTTATTTACAAATGGCATAAGTTTTATCATGGTAGCAATATCAAGATTTTTAAACTTAGTCTTATCTGCATTTTGTGCCTCAAGTCTCTATTGACTTTGATTCTTTTTTGCCTCGTATATCTCAATCATCTTAACGTTGTTGTGATTATATCTTCTAGTCATGTAAATCCTTTAATATTTAAAACCTTAGGATGATCCTAGTTGTTAGTGAATGGATTTTTACTCTTCAAAAATATTTATCATAATTGACTCTATAACCCCATAGGAGGAAAACCTTTCACTTCTAGTTGAGTTCAAGCACTCACAAATGAGCTCACTAAATTGAGGCACAACTACCTCTTAAAAGATGTATATTAATTTTCTTTATTATGAAAAAATGTATTAAAACATGCACTTTTAACCAAAAAGTACTAGGCATTATCATATTCGGCTACAATTGTGTGATAAGAGCACACCAAATTTATGTAGTTTCAAATAGATACAAGCCAAAAAACTTGGAATTGAAAGAAAAAAATGATTCAAAATGTTGACATTAGATTATTAACAACAAAGCAATATAACAACCAATTCAATTACCAGAGTCACCACTTTGTTTCCAACATAAACCATAAGATGCAAATTTCACAACCAACTACTTTTTGAAAATTTTAAGCAATCAAATGAGTATAACCCAGTGATTATATTAACTATTATGTTTAAAGATATAATAAAGTTTAACATTAGGAAAATAAAGATCTTTCTCTACTAGAGAATTGTCCCCCTCAAAATTAATGAAAATAGTTTACATGGTGATGTAGGGCTGAAATAGATTTAAGAACTAACTCCCTCTAGAGTATATAAAATCAAAAACTACTTTCTATCCCCTTTAAAATAAATATTGCCCCTTAAAAACTATTCCCAAAACTAATTTAATCTATGATATAATATTTTTTCATGATTGAGGCAATAAAACCGACTGCACTTTTTAGAGTTGTCTTAGTTGGCCATGTTGCACTCCATTCCTTGAAAGCTTCCATTAAAGTTGTTAGGACCTACTAACTGGGAACGCCAAAAATATTTACCCTTTATGTCTATATTTATCTACTCCTTTGCACCTCCTCCACCTTATATTTATGTGTTTTCAGGTGATATTTTCACATAATAACCAAGGAGTCTACCTTGTCAATCCTAGTGAAGTCTTTGAGAAAATGTCTTTGGCATGCTCTTGATCCTTCATCTTTTCTTTTAGGGAGGTAATTTCTTTCTCTATATTTCAATCTATGGTAGGTTTATTTTCTATCATTTGTACATTGATAACTTTGAGGTCATTATCCATGATTTCATGTATGCACTTCAACTCTTTTAAGAATTATGTGAATTCTTCAATGCCTTCTTCAATGACCTCATTCTGCCAACCCAAATTGACTTTCAGTGTGAATATTAAATTGTCATTGACATAAGACATGAGCTTAAAAAACCAAGAACCTATCCACATTATAAGCTATAACTTTGTCGATTATTGCAACTTGATCCTCTCACTCCTTTGTATCTTTGCTCTAGGTTGCAATCTATGTGTCTAGTTCTTTAATGGATTTGTATCTTGACTGATAAGATTTCTCCAAATCAAAAAGATAGTTGACTACCTCCTTGGTAATTACATCAACCCATTCTAACCACCATTCTATCTCTCTAAATTTGGTCAATGAGCTTTTGGCTCTCAAGATACTTCACATTGATACTCAAAGGCATGTGTAATAGTGGATATGGTGATGGACTTTGGGTTTCTTGGATATACTCTGCCATATGTTGCAGATATTGCTTCAAATATCTCTTGTTCATCCAAACCTTCCATATCTAGTGGGTGATCCTCTTATTACTTGAATTAAAAACTTTCATATTTGTAACCCTTGTTGCTTTGCCTAGGTTAATCTTTTCTACCTAGAAATCCTATGGTGTCACATCTTCACTAGTTTTTTTCGTGGTTGGATTGAAGATGTCCACCTTCAAAATCTTGGTATCTTTTTCCACATCCATCATTGCCTCTACTTTAGGCTTCTTACTTATTGGTCTCTTCCCAAGGTATTTACTCACCATATCTCTAACTGGCATAGATAGAAGGACTATACTATGTTTCTTACTCATAAGCAAATCTAGCCGGTTTGGGGCTTTAGAAATACTCTTTCTTAGGGGAGTTTTAAATTTTGTGGGGTTACCTAGTGCCAAGGGATTATTCTTAGTTGCCTCCAATTTCTTACTCTTAGTGGCTTGACTTTCCTTTGAATTGTTCATGACTATTTTTTCAACATATTTCTTGTTCTCGAGTGTTTCTAAGTCCACAATAACATGAGGTCCTTGAACATGTCCCTCTTCTAGTTGGATTTATGAGAATAGATTCAAGTTCCTTAGGTCAAACTTCTATTTCTAGCTGTGTCTTCCTACAGGTGATAGTTGTTCATATTTGTCAATACACATAGGTGAGGGTATGATTTGTGGAGGTTCAAAGTTTTCTTTGAGTTTAGTTCTAACAAAATTTACCTTGTCTATCCTCTTACTTCTCAACCAGTTTTCTATCGTGTTCATCACTTTTAAGGTTCTAACATGAATTCCATCTTCCCCTTTCTTATCCCAATCAATTTTAGGGATGGGTTCACATTCCACTAACTCTACATATTTAGGATCCAGTATGTTATCATTTTTACCTTCTTCAACACCCTAAATATCCATTTCTAGTTTGAGGGTGACTATTTAGCTTAAGGTGAACTTGGACCAATATCTCTTTCTTACTTTATATTCATTCACATAGTTTTCCAAATAATCTTGTAGTTGGGATTTACGAGTAAAATGTGCATCCAAATAAAAATGAATAGTGAAAATATTTAGACTATCAAAGTTACATCTAGATAAGTATGGTCTTAGTTTCATGGCTCTTATTTCAAGTTCCAGACATGTGGAATCTTGGTTGGTGTGGTGGTGTTAGTGACCGAGTTCCATAGGAAAAATACATCTTTCTCCTTGCCTAGGCTTATACTTCTTATTTGCATAGGCCAATTATCTACAAACCTCCACCATTATATATCTATCCAAGCAATACCTTGGAAGCTTTATTGGTTCTCTATAAAATCCTCTAGTTCTTAAGTAGGCAAGTCTTGGAAATTGTATATGGAAACTACTATACACTGTGAGCAACTCAATGGCCTCTTTGGACATTCTTTGTTTTTTTGTTCCTCTCAAGAACTATTTTGGATAGAAACACATCTTGGGCTCTCCAAACAAAATTGGGATTCTCTTCTTCTATAGTAGGGGGTGATATTCATAAGTCTTCATGTCTTCATTCCAAGGCTCATAGGGAAACCCTTTCCATTCTTTGCAAGAAGCCAAAATATAGAAGAGATATAAAGTCATATAAAGCTAGATACTTTAGCCAACTAGGATAATTCTTCATGTAATCCACTAAATATAATCTTGGCCCATTCAACATACTTTCCAACATCAAGAATAGCTTGAATGAAACTATGCATCTAGTCCTCCCAAAGAATATCATGTGGGTTTCCCTTTACTCTATTCAATAGAATGACCTCAACTAATAAGTCTTTGATTAGATGATATTTCTTGGAAGGTCTAGGAAGGAAAGAGACCCATATTTTTGGTTTCAACATCTATTTCTTAGCTATTATACTGTTAAAAACTTTCTTGTTTTTATCAAACTCTACCTCAACCTTGGTAAAGGTCTAGTCTCCATAGGTTTTTATGGGAGGAATTATTAAGGTTTCATTATTACTTGTATGTTGGTATGTACTAATACATTACCAAAGAAAGTATGAATGCACCCATCTTCTTTATCATATCTATTTTGGCATTCCATAACCAATTCAAGGCATGGTGTTACTTCTGGGAACCCTCTAGCTTCTAGCAACCCACTTTCGGAAATCCTAGTAACCATGGACCCTTCTTATACCTCCATAAATATTTTCACTGATTTCCAATATCTTTATTGACTAGGATTGTATCTCCCATAATTGGGAGGCAACTAGTTATGGGTGAGGGATGGTTTCCTTTGGAGGTTTTTGATTTAGAGGAAGACATGACTGAAATGCAAGAACTTTAAGATAAAATAGAAGACAAATGCAAAACACCCAAAAAATATGATTTGTAGAAAAAGCAAGCTTCAAAATTGAAAAATACTAGGAGGGTTTGCTAAAAACTCATTGTTACTTCAAAAACCAGTTTCTAGAAAAGGAAACTTTACCTTCATCTCTAGTCATCTTCTTTGTAGAAATTAAGAAATTATGTACATAGGGTGAAGAAAAAAATGAAAGAACAATGATTTTAAGGGTAGTCCCAAAAGAAAACAAAATTAATCATGTAATTCTTCTTACCCCACTTATCCCTCCTTTATATGCTTATGTTCTACCCCTTATTGTTTACACACATCCTCTTCATGTTATCTTTCAACCTATTGTGGTTCATTTTGTTCTTCCTCCTAATGAAAAAAGAGATCTTATGTTGGTTGATCCTATCCTGACTCAACTTTCTAGTAAGACCAAATTTAATTTTCCTTCTCATGATCATCATCACAGGAGAGATTCTAGAACCCACAAAAATCATTCCCTACACATTTATTTACCTCATATACCTCCTCCTTTTTCACTTCCCTTTGACCAACCCATGGGTGAGCCTATGGGGAAGTGAATCAATAGATTTAAAATGAATAAACATGATAATTCTATTTGTATCTTATACTATAATATAACTGATATAGATGAAGAAGATACTATTAATTATGGTGTTCATGATCATTAACAATGATATTCATGCTAGTGATTTTGATGACATATAGGAGACTATTGATATTGATCATTATTGACTAGTTGTGCTTTCACAATAATTATCTATTACTCCTAGTAGCAAACACAATAACCTATCTTAACAACATGTTTCTCATTTTGGAATTGATTGTTGTTCCTTTTACCATGTTTGATGTTTCTTCTCTTATGAGTTTCTCACCTTACCTAAACACTATGGACAAAGATAGGGGAAGGCAATGCAATTGATTAGCTGCTCCTATGAAATAGAATTTACATGTTTTTCTATTTTAATGTATTTCCCTCATGGTGTGATATTTTTTATGTGTTTTATTTAGATTTATTTAAATGACATGTGTTTCCTATTAGCACAAGGTGATAAAGGAATCACAACCAATATACTCATTCTTTTATTTGTATCTTACTTCTTCCATATGTTGCTCCATGATATATCATATATGTGCCACTATTTGTAAATGTGCCTTTATATAGTCCACTTGGGATGATACAAAATAATAACACATATTTTTTTTGGTATCTTTATGGTGCTGACCCAAAAAGAATCTTCTTTGTAACTCTTACATGTCTTTCTTCTATTGTGTTCTATTTCTACTTCCTTTGGGGAGAAATGATATTTTATTTCAACATTAAAGTTGGTAGATCCATCCTGTGCTCTTTCTTTGATGTACTAAAATCCCTTGACTTGTCCTTTCTTGGAGACATTTCATAGAGGAAATGTTTTTAGTAGATGCATGTATGCCTCATTAAAGCCATTGATTTCATTAAGGTACTTGCAATAGCTTTAACATAGGGGCATATACTCCACTCATATTTTGCACACACACTATTTTTTATGATTCTTTTCATTAGGATCCCTTATGGACATTAACCCTATTCTCTTTTGATCCCTTATGGACATAAAATCCTTAAGGATGAATCACTCTTGTTATATCCCTCATTAACATTTAGTATTTAAGGATAGATCTTGGATAGATTGACTAGTATGACACACAAACCCTACTATACTTTCAATGTCATCTTTTGTAGCACTCTTTTTCCTTTCTATGATTCACAGTAGAATAAATTCTCTTATTGGGACTAAGTAATCACACCCCTCTCTCTCCCCCTCTCTTTCTCCTTCTCTATCTTGTTAGTGATGTCTCTCTTATCTTAATACTGGACTTGATAAGGACTTAAGTCACCGGGGGGGCTCGATGTTTCCTTGTCTTCATGGCTTTCATAAGATCATCATATGCATATGCTCTACTTTACCATGAGCATGAGTTTGCTTCATACTGCCACTAAAGTGGGGGCTAAATTTATAGTCTTAAAAATAAAACACTTTCTTTTTGTTCTTTTTGAGACCCTTTTAGCCTTCCTCAATGAGGTTTCTTATATTTGCATCTCACTTTGCACTTAATTGCATACATTTATTTAATCACTTGATCCTCTTTATCCCTTCAATATTGCTCAAGACTCTAATTTTTCTCTAATTTCTATGCACATTTACCCATCCATTTAACTAATTCACTTTCCTTTTTCACCCACTTTATCCCTTAAACTTGATTTTCCCACTTATTTATTTGTATTCCCCTAAAATTTAAAATGCTCCTTATATCACACATAGTTTACCTTATAATTAACTCTTCCAAATATAAGTCATACATGAGGTGGCCTATACTAGTGTAGGTTTCACTTAAGACAACCTATATCTTTGGGTTTCAAATTTGATAAATTTTGTAGCCCGATGTGATGGAACTTCACAATTTGAGTGCTTTTGCCAAGTTTTGAAAAATCAAGATACATCCCTAAACAACTTTTTGATTTCACAATTTTGGGATTTATAAAATTCTTAGACTCTGATTTCATGATTTAAAAATTGAGTCTCTTGTGATTCTTCAATTTCACGATTTTAGAACTAAACTTTGAGTTGTACTCTGATTTCACAAATTTGACAAGGAATATATCTTTGGTCTCTGATTTCATGATTTTGATGCCAATAGTTCTCTAAATTTCCATAATTCTAAGAATTACAAAGGAGCATTTATTTTAATAATTAACAAATGAGCTTATGTCAAGGATTTATTTCATTTTTCCAATTTTCTCTCAAGTATGACATTAATTGAAAGGATGTATCATGCTGAAGATTTGAAGGAAATATATGTTGGGATCTCTAACCATTATTTTCTATTAGTGTCAACCACTTAGTCATTTACAAGATAGAGTCAGACAGTCATCACTACGACCAAGCTACTCTATTTAGTTCGAGTCATGTACATAAGCATGTATTGAGCTCTATAGGAGCTGAGTAAGTGTATGGTCACTGAGTAGTTTCTATACAAGATAAGCTCATCAGTGACCGAGAAAATTCCAAGTATACAAGTGTTGAGTTATATAGTGTGTGTCAACCACAATACATGTCAACAATCAAAAGAGTAATATAGGCCAAGCAACAACAATCTCAAACATTAGGAAACAATAAAGGCTAAGCGATGCAGATTTTATACAAAAATCAGGAATAGAACAAAGTTTGAGGAAAAATAATTATCAAGCCAACTTGGAAGGAACATCTAAATTTTGAAGAGGTTGTTACAAAACATTTAATACTTCTAGAGGTTATTATAGAATATTTACATGATTTGGATCATGGGTCCCTATGTTGTGTGTTCAACAATCAAGATGAAGATATTATTATCAAATAATCTAGAAAACTCTTTACAAAACTCTTTAAATAGTGATGATCTTAACCTAGATCAATATGTATGCTTGTGTGAGAAAGAGTGAGAGAAAAAATGGAGAAGTGTATACATGCAAAAAAGGAGTGAAGTGAAGGTTATGTTATCACATAATAGAGCACGTGACCTATCCATAGCAATGAAGTGAAAGGGAAAGACAAGCCTATCATATTAGAGGAGGGGATTGGTTTGCAAGGAGAAGACTTGAAATCAAATTACTTAGAAAATTGAGAGTCATGTATTGAATTAGTTTTAATCAAATTGAATCAGGGTAAATCTATTAACAAAGTGGTCTTAATAGATATTTATAAATCTCCTAATAGAATCCTTACTTTGTTGTAAGCATTAAATCCTCTAACAAGGTGAGACCTAGCACTCTCTTAAGCCTTTAACAAGGTAGACTCCTCATAGGGTAGATCATATCTTATGATCAAACATTATAATCCTAACTAGTTAACTTTATTACTGTAGTAGTAAAGATTTGTGGGTGTCATCCCCACCTCAATTTTACCTTCACCTTGGAGGGTTTTTGGGTAACAAAGATTGTGCTATGTATTTTATTTTCATTCACATGATTGATTAGATTTACATGTTATAGTAAGTTATCATTACAGGTTTTACATGCACAAGTTATTGTTAGATGTGAATGAATTGGTGAAAAGCTTTACATGTTTAATATTTTGATTCACCCCCTCCCCCCACCCCCCAATATCTTGTTTATCATGTTTATTACTCCATCAATCAAAAATATGGTCATTGAATGTGTTCTTCCTTGATCATAGATATAAGAGCATTTGGTAGGTTTATTATTTTATAGAAAAACATTCTTGGGTAATTTTTTGTGTTTGTTTTGTAGGGCAGAAGATATGGGTTTATTAGTACAATCACGTGACAAGAATGTAGTTTCTCACCTGGTCATGTAACCTAGGTTGGCATCAACTAAAGAAGACCAATTTGATGTCACCAACAACATGTATCCAACTACATGGTATTTTTGGACAACGTATGCCCGGTACTAGAGTGACTGCCATGAGATATTGATGGAAGAGGAAAAGGGGGAAGCTTTGAATATGCTTGTCAGAATGTTGGATGAGGAAGTGATTGAGCACTTCGAAGAAATTCTTGATATGATCAGAGAATTATAAATCTCTTTTATTAGATCTATTTCTTATTGTAATTAATTTGTAACAAGTTGCAGTTAGTTTTAGTTAGTTAGGATGTAAAGGCTTGAGTCTTTTTACACCCTCTAGTGTTCTATAAGAAAGGATACCAGGGCCTTGTATAGATATAGGGAGATAGAGATAGAAAAAGAAATACAAACATTGTAAATATATGCATGCATAGTGCAAGTTAGATACTACAACTAGTTACAACCCAATTGTACCTCATTTTTGAATTAATAAAATATAATGTGTTCTTTTCTAAAAGATAGGGAATTGATCATTGATTTTTCTGAATTTAAATTTTTGTGAGATTTATACTATTTGCATAACAAAATTGAAGTAAACTATTGGAAACAAAACTCATATGCTTATGTATGTTTTGTGTAATTGGTCTTTAGCTTGAAGTTAAATTCAATTATTCAAGATTTGTGAAAATCTCTTAGTTTGACTACTCATTAGTTTATGGTGGCATGCATGTCTCTAAGACATAAGATAAACAATCATTATCACCTCAACTATTACAAAAATTTGTTATTGTAATCAATTTTCTCCTTGAGAACTTTTCCCAACTCAAGAGCATTGCTAAATTTACAATCACAATCGTTACTTCATCACAAGTTAAGGTACAACCACCTAGGTCTTGTAGAGCTTGGAGTGTGGAGATGAAATAAAGTTAGGATTTAATCTTCTTCATTGGCTAAAATTTTGTTGAGTTCTCCAGCATCGAGTAGGCAAGCTCATAGGAAGTCAACCAACAATTTTTTGTACCAACAGATTGATGATTCTACTAGGGAGAATTTCTCACAATTCACATTGTGCATTTATTTAGAGATTTTCAGTTTTACAGACTAGTAAATTGAGAAAGTAAAATTATGAATTTACTAAAGCAAGAACACAAAAGACCTGGTAAATAGTGTTTTTTCAAAGAAAATCATGTTGCACTCTATTGGAGTATGAAAAAATGATTGAAGAAAAGCTAGAGACTCTACTATTTTGTGTGTTCAATTGTTTGTATTTGAGAATAGAGGAGGTAACAGATGTTCATCCTTGAATTTTATGTAGGGAATAAAGTTTGTGCACTCTATATAATATTTATAATATACTCCAATATATATTTATATAAGCAATTAGTGGATATTCCATTGTACACTAAGAAAGTACACTCCTCTAAACCCTTCCATCCAAGGTTGTCCACGAGTTAGAGAGCTTGAATGGTGGCTTAGAGCTCCCTAGTCATGGGGTGCAAGAGGCATACAAATGGGAAGGAAAAGGACTCTTAGTTGAGCCTTAGAAATGCAGCCCTTTCTAGTAAGCCATGAAATGGGATATTTCTTTAGACAAGAGAAAGAGTGCTAGTGTCAAAGAAACTCTTGAGTATGCAATGCAAGGATGAACTATGATAGAATGGAATGCAAGAATGCAACTAAGATAAGCATATGAAAGTATTAAAAACATGCTATTTAAGCTAAATGATCTATTCTATTGTAAAGGAAAACTAAGCTACTTGCAAATGGATCCAAACTAGGATGAGAATGCAAGAATGATACAAGAAGATAGAAGTTCTCCACAAATGCTCCAAGAAAATCTATAAGTAAACCTACAACATAACATTAGCTCAAAAATAGGATCCTTAGAGAGGAAGATAGCTCTCTCTTTTAAAGGTGTACGGACAATTGAGATAAAGATCAAGAAATGAGGGATCAAGGGTGGAGTTGACTTTTGGCATGATCCATAGGCAAGATCATTTCAGCCAATGAGAGAGAGTTGACATCTCATGTGAGACAAAGTCTTTTATTTTAATTTGTAAATAGGAAAAAGACTTTATGTGTGCACATTAGAATGCCTTGGAAGAATGGAGTCTTTTATTTAATTAAAATGGAACATGTTCTTTTATCAAATGTGGATTTAAGATATTATAGTCAAACTATAGGTTAAGATCAAATTTTTTAAAATTAGAAATTTGGCCTAGGTAAATGATTTAATAATTTGGCCAAAATGCTAACAAGGGAGCTAATAGTCTTGGTGACTATTTTTAGGTTATTATAGTCATTAACTAGATATAAAAAATTCACAAATAAAGAAAAACATTTGTGTGATGATGATCAGATGGATACTCAACATGAAGATAATCCATTTTTTGAATTGAACTCAAGGCAATTTGAAGCCCACCAAATTGTTGATGAATCATGAAAAGAAGAAGATGATCAAGAAACAAATGAGGATTTTAAAAATATTACAAAGGCATTAGAAATTTTATAGTCTTCAAGAAGGGCTACATAAGTGTTAAGAGGACTTCCCAAAGAATTACTAGAAAAAAATAGCTTGAGAAGAGATGCTATTACTACACCGAAGTGTAATAAAGAAAAAGAAAATAAAGAAAAAGGTTAGTTATCCAAATACACCTCTCCTCACAAAAATAAAAATTATTTTTTCAATAATGTGCATAAAAATCTATTGTATAACAATGAAGAAAAGAATAATTTTGTTGGCCGAAATAAAAATCAGGCAAATAGAGTTAGGAACAATTGGAGGAATAATATTGTTAACAATCAAAAAAATGTGAGGATGTTTAACTTTAATCAAAATAACCAATGGGTGAGAGCCCCTATGAACATAGAACGATATAAGCAACCAGATTTCTCAAGAATACTAGGTCATCCTAATCCTATATCTAATGATCTAATAAGTGTTAAACCTAAATTCTCTAGGGAAGGAGATCAATCTACTATGTCACTAATCTTAAAAGTACCATTGAAGAATTAGAAGAACATAAGAAGATGTATTCATGGAATTATTTTTTCAGTCTCTAACCAATGAGGCTCTAGAATGGTGCAAAGGGCTACCTGAAAAATTATATAACTAGTTGGCAAGATTTTGTTGATATGTTCCTTGATCAATTTGGGAACCATATCAACTCTTATTTTGTGTCTCATGAATTAACTAGTATGGAAAATAATTCTAATGAGACTATTTTTGAATTTAACAAAAGATTCAATAAATCTTGAATAGAATACCTCAAGACATTAGGCTTGTTGATTCCATTCTCATTAATTTTTATTTAAGCATCTTTGAAAGAAAGACACATGATGAGATAAGGTCTCATAGACTTAATACATTGCAAGAAGCCTTTAAAGTGGCTATGATGATTGAAAATGATAAAAAAAATTGCAAGTACAGTTGGAAAAAGAGAAGATCCTAGGTTGTTTGATCCCAAAGCACCTAAGAAAAATAAGGAAGAAGAAAAGATTGACAAAATTAAGGAAGAATATAAGATTGACAAAATCCTTGGGATGATTAAAGATTTGTATGTGAAGGGTAAGAATGACAGGAGAAAAACAATAGACCTTATAATAAAGAAAGATATAGGATGCAAGACATGCCATATACTACATCATGGAAAGATGGTAACCTATCAAGAATATTGATACTCCTAATCCACTTCAAAGAAACAATAATTATGCTAAGAATGGTTCATGGTGAGAAGTGTGTAGAATGCCACATTCTCCGTAACAATGTTTAGTGACTAGGAGGGTTTGTGATGATAACCTTCATTCTAGGCATGAACCACAAATAGATGCTTTATCATTAGAACCCTTTTGGCGTGAAGATTCCTCAGAAGATGAATATGAATCATATGTTGATGTACAAAGGATGAGATATTTAGATCTATAAGTTCTCTCTGATGAAGAACCAATTAGAAGAGCTACAAAAATTGGAGAAATAAAAGCTCTCACGAATGTAGTGGTTGAAAAGGCTAAGAGTAACTATAGATTGAGGAATAGGATAATAAATCCATATTTGAAAAGAGATGCTAAACTCACTCTAAGAAAATGGATCGCATTAGATAAGCTTTCTCAAAATACCTTATAACAGACACCAGAGGTAAATCAGCATGCACTAGGTACGCAACAGGTGTGTAAATTTTTTATTTCTGATATTATGTCTCAATTAAAATTTTTTGTCCCATTCTTAGAAATAATGAAGATTCTTGAATATGGCAAGGAAAATTCTTGATAATATTATATGATAAACTAATAAAAGTCAGGGGAAGAATCATGTTGAAGGGATCATACTAGTTATTTATTTAGGGACAAATGTAAATGAAACCATTCCTCAAATTGACCCCTTTTACTTGACTCTTCTTATAAATAATAAGTTGGTTAGAAATTGCATGATAGATTCAGGAGTTGCTATGAATATTATGTTTGTTGAAGTTATGACGAAATTAGGATTAAAAGTAGATATACCTTATGGAAAGTGTTATGTGATGGATAATAGGTATGTCCCAATAACTAGGATTATTAAGAATGTTGACTTTAGGTTCCCTTATTTTCTCAATGTTTCATATAAGAACGACATAATTGTGGTTCATGTCTCAACTTCCTATGGTATGTTACTCTCAAGACAATGGTCAAATGTAGTTGGGGGGCATATAAAATTCGATTTTATCTTATACAACAATTCTTATAAATGTTAAGGATATAAGGATTGATAAAGAACCTAGATTTGAATATATCATTGAACATTTTCGCCTTGACATTAAAATTAAAAAAAAAAAAATCAAATAGATATATAGAGAATTTTCAAATAAATGTTAACAAACCTACCCATACTATAGGGCATTCTAGTATTCTTATGCAGGAGGAAAATGAAGGAATATGGTATCTGCATTTTGATGGAGCATGTAGTAAGGAATAAAATGGCACTAGAATAGTCTTGACATCCCGTTCCAGTAAAATCTTCAAGTACATGATCCTACTTAACTTTCAATTTACCAATAATATTATTAAATACGAAGCATTAATTTTAGGAATTAACATTGCAAAACATCATAAAATTAAATTGCTATCAGTATTTGGTGATTCAAAGCTAATTGTATACCAAATAAGTAACAAATTTGTAACCAAATGTTCTAGATTAAAAAAATATAGAAATTATGTATGGGATTTAATTGGACATTTTGACACATTTTCAATCAATTGGATAGATAGGAGTGACAATTGTCTGGCTGATTTAATAGCTAATATAGTTGTTAAAATCTTCAAGTATGTGATCCTACTTAACTTTGAATTTACCAATAATATTATTAAATATGAAGCATTAATTTTAGGAATTAACATTGCAAAACATCATAAAATCAAATTGCTATCGGTATTTGGTGATTCAAAGCTAATTGTATACCAAATAAGGAACAAATTTGTAACCAAATGTTCTAGATTAAAATATATATAAAAATTATGTATGGGATTTAATTAGAAATTTTTACACATTTTCAATCAATTGGATAGATAGGATTGATAATTGTCTGGCTAATTTAATAGCTAATATGGTTGTTAAACAAATTGATATATCACTACAAGATTTGGTCCAGGTGGAAATGCAAAATAGGCCATCTATACCAGAAAATATTCATTATTTGTACATTTTTGAAGACGACAGGGATGTTTTAAAGTTTTTGACATGTCAAGAAAGTTACCAAGATACTGAAATTGACTATAATGGATTAGTGGAAAGTCGAGATGGAAAGGACACTATTTCGGATAATGAAAAATTTTAGATTAAATTTAACAAAATACCTAAAGGATTGGTCATATTAGAAAGAGTTTTCAATGAGCATGAAATGATCAAGACACAAACTCCTTCTATAATAGAAGATCAAGTTGAGAAGATAAATCTAGGGAATGAATGTTCACCAAGAGAGGTGTTTATGTTGGAAATACAATGGGAAAAGTAAACTCTAAGAGGGGGGGTGAATCAACACTTAAAACTTCAACCTCAAAAATTATTCACCACATATTGATCTCACAATATATGCATGTAAAGTGAAATACCAAATTAAGCATATACATCCATAGTATGAAAGTAAAACATTCAACACATGTATGACACAAGATATTTGATTACTGAAACCCTCCAAGGAGAAGGTAAAACTAGGGTGGGGATGACACCCACAAATATCCACTACTATAGTAATAAAGTGTATCCAATGAAGGTTACAATGTTTGATCATGAAACATGATCTATCCTATGAAAGATCTAACCTGTTAAAGGCTTACAAGATTGTTAGATCTTACCCTATTAAAGGATTTCAAAACCCTATTAGAAGTGTGCTTGGTAAAAGGACTTTAACTTACAATGAAGTAATCACCCTATTAAAGGATTTACAATAGCCTTTTAAGACTACTCTGTTAAGATATTTAACTGATTCACCTATTAGAATGTCTTAGCAATGATCTTGCGATTAGCACTATGCTGCTAGATAACAAATCACCTCTTTCCTAATGTGTCCTTGATCCTTACTGATTAGATGTATCTCTATTGCCTTTTAATTCCTTTCCTTTATTCTCCTCTAATTGATTATGCAATGTATCTCAAATCACAACTCCTTAGTCACCATGAATGCTCTATTTGTGCATGCAAACTTCTTTGTTTTCTCCTTACACATTCATAAAAATTTTAGGGTTTCTCCTCCTTAAGAAGACCTAAGTGACTTAGGGTTAGGTATGAATCAACGATTCTGACTCACCCATACTTTTTTTTAAACCTTCCCTTTTTCTAATTGATTGCATGTACTATATAGGGATTCACAATAAATATTTGTCCTTATCATCTAAGATTGCAAAACAATCCTTAAGTTAGCTCAAAAATAGTTTACATAGTAGTTTGTACCATTATAAACAACTATGTCAAAATTGTATTACTTGGCACTTGAAGTCCCTAATACTTAGAATCAACTACAACTTCAATGTTGTAACTCAACCTCTAGATGACTCAGCATCCATTGATCACTTGGCATCAGAATGACTCAGCGCTTACTATCTATTCGGCACTTGAGTGACTCAGTGCTTACTAGTTTCTTAGCACATATTTTATATCTCTCACTCAGCATATACTATTTGACAAATTATGATTGGCATGTATTACTTGTTCAACATGAACTAAGTAAACGATTTAAGTATATTATCACTCATATGTCAAAACTAAATTGAGATTAACAATCTCCCCCTTTGACATGAGTGGCAAAAGACTTGGTCATGCATGAATAACCTTAGCCTTTCAAGCATAACTCAAATAATATCCAATTACATATAAAATTTTAAAACTTCAAAAAATTTTAAAACTTATCACTCAATGGTCATACCTCAAAACTCAATAACTCCCCTTGAGTTGATTGTTCCATTCTATATTGAAAACTAAATACTCCTTCTAAGTAGATTCTACACATGCTAACTCCATCTCTGTTTCATCATCAAACTTATCTCTCCTTATCATGCATTCTCCCCCTTTCTTCATTTTCTCCCTTCACTTATTTTCCCCCTTTTTGACACTTATTATTAATCTTAGATTGGCTTTGACAAGTGAATTTTTATACATTTAAGTCATTTACTTAGTTCATGTCAAACAAGTAACATATATCGAGCACAACATGTAAATTTAGAACATGTCAAGTAAACAGTGAGTGTCAAGAAAATAGTATATGTTGAGTGATTTAGGAGCCAAGTAAGCAATGCATGCTAATTCATTCAGATGTTGAGTGACAACATTGAAGTCACAGTATGTGTTGAGCACTAGGGACTTCAGATTCCAATTAACAAAGTTTTGTCATAGTTGTTTGTATTGGCACAAACTACAATGTAAACCATTTTTGAGTCGACTTAGAGATTGAATTACAATATTTTGGTGATGAGGATGAATCTTAAGTTGGAATCCCTATGTATAACATGCACCCAATAAAGTAAAGGTAAGGTTTAAGCGGTAATATGGATGAATCACAGACATTGATTCATACCCAACCCTAAGTCACCTAGGTCTTCTTAAGGAGGACAAACCCTAAATTTATTATGAGCATGAAAGGGAATTAATGAATGATCAAGGAGATTTTTGCATGCACAAACTAGGATATTCATGGTGATCAAGGTATTATGATCTAAATTATAGAATTAGTTAAAGGAGAACAGAGGAAGGAAACAGTGAACAGCAAAGAGACATCTAATCAAGAAGGATCAAGTACACAGTATATTAGAGGTGATCTATCATCAAGCATCAGAGTGCTAATCATAGGATCATTGTTGAGGCATTCTAATAAGTGAATCAATTAAATCTCTTAATAGAGTAGTCCTAATAGGTTGTATTGAAATCCACTAACAAGTTGCTTACTTAATTGTGAGTTTAAGTCCTTTTACCAAGCACACTTCAGATAGGGTGTTGAAATCCTCTAATAGGGTGAGACCTAATAGTTTTTGTAAGCCTTTAATAGAGCAAACATTTCACAGGGTAGATCATGGTTCATGATCAAACACTGTAACCTTCATTGGATACACTTTATTATTATAGTAGTGAAGATTTGTGGGTGTCATCCCCACCCCAGTTTTACCTTCTCATTGGAGAGTTTCTAGGTAATCATATCTTGTGTCATATATGTGTGAATTCTTACTTATTTACATGCTTTAAATGTATATGCTCTACATGGTATTTTAGTTTACTTATTGAATATGTGAGATAGATGTGTGGTGAATATTTTATGGGTCAAAATTGAAACAAACCCCCCCCCCCCCCCCCCCCCCAAAAAGTTTACCTTTCCTATTGTAATTCCAATAATTGGTATCAGAGCACAGTTCTTTGAAAGTGAAGTGTTGCTATTTTGAGGAAAGATCTTGGAAATGGAAGTTTACAAGTTGGGAAAAATCATTGAGAATTAGGGAATTGAAAGAAAACTCATTCTACATCAGTTGAATGAAGCAAGAGATGATCTAAAGAAATCATTGAAGAGAAGGAAGGAAATTTCTATTGAGGAGAATGACACACAATACCAAGAGATGCACGCTACTAAGCTATTTTCAAATGGATACTCCAATGAATTTGATGTAGTAGTTGTAGATCTAATGGAAAAGAATAGAATCCTAGTTGAAGAGATCAGAAATCTTAAAATAGAGCAAGAATCACAAGCCATATTACTATATGAGGTGACCAAATAGAAAAAGAAATCTATGGAAGACAAAGTCATGATTGAAGATGACAAAAGAGTTTTGACCAGCAGACTAGAAGAGAAATCATCAGAGGTAACTAGGATTTCTAACATGTAATTAGAAACTTTGGGTCAAATGATGAATGTAAATCATGAGCTGAATGCCAAGGACATTGAGATAACAACACTAAACTTGTAGAATGAATAGTTGAGCAATGACCTAAAAAGGGAAAAGGATTTTGTCGCAAGTTTCAATAAACCAAATGAAGCTATCAAGTACTTTGAAAAATTGATGACATCTCCTAGATCTAACAATGATACATCTGGACTAGGATACACAAGTACTGGAGAAGGAGAATCATCCAAAAGTGTTGAAGAAAGAAGTAATAAAGGTAAGAACTCAAAACCTACTTATCATAATTGTGGTAAGAAAATACATACAGTGTGTAGGAGCAAGACTATAAATTAAAATATTAAGAAAAAGATTATGGGTCACTACCATAAGTGCAACAAACAAGGTCATCAGGCACATGAATGCAAAACCAAGGAAATGCACACTCAAATATTTGAAGGATATTCTTATAACTATTAGAAGTATGGGCATAGAGCTTTTGAGTGTAGATCGAAACCCATGTGACCATAAAACAAGTAGACAAAGACAAAGTACAATGGAAACTCTTATAACTAGGCTTATAACACAAGGTATAGTTGTCACTATTATCAAGAGTGTGGACATGTTCCTGAAAATTGTATTAGGACACACTTCAAGAGTGACTACAAAAGGTGATTGAGTCAAATCACATGTTTTAGCTATTTGAAGATTGGTCACATCAGTTGATATTATCCAACAAGGTCAAAAGCACCAAGTTGTTAGTTCAACAAAGGCAAAGGCAAGGTAGACATTGAAAATGTAAGAGATGAGATGAACAAGACATGGAAGACAAAGGACGATTGCAGTGCATCAAGTGCAGAAGGGATCACTTTACCCAATGGGTCAGGTGATCACACCTCATCAAATTAATCAATGAAGAGGTATGTGGGACTAATATTCAAATGGGATACTATACATCAATTCCAAGGATTTAATTTTGAAAAGATTACATATGCGTGAAAAGAGATGCAAAGTGTTATTAGAAATCAAGGAAGAATCTTTAAGCTTTGTCAATTTTTCATGTTACTGTCAAGCATGAAAAGTCTCTTATGGATACCAAGTAAAATATTAGTGGATTCCAAGCTAATGAAATTGGTTATTTGAGGCCAAGCTCATAATGGTTTCCAAGCAAATGGAAAGACATGTGGATGCCAAGTGACCCTAAAATTAGTTGATGTTGAGCTTACAGCTGTGTAAGCAATTTGCAATAATTGCAATGTTTTATGGGTTATTTGATCAATTTCTACTCATTTAACATGATTTATTCAAGAAATAAAGTGAAGAGCTAAAGTAAATCTGGAGAATACCATCTGAGGCATTTGTAGAATATCTGAATGAGCGTTTGACACCATTTCATCACGATTCATGAGGTATTTACCATGTGTCGAGTTACACAGTTTCAAATTTTGCAAACCCTAGATTTATGTGGTGGCATCTAGTTCTTCAAAATAAAAATGTCTAGATGGAAAGTAGGTTTTTAATTTTTAGTTAATCAACAATGAGATTAAATAACCTATTTTCAAGGATATTTCAGATATAGCATACAAACAAGATCCCTCTGGTGTGTTGTTTATGATACCACTGCAAATTTTAATGATACAAGATGTCAAAAATTGTTATACTTGTAAGATTGGAAGTATAGGTGACATGGAAATTAGAGAAGATTGTGGAAGACTATGTGAGAATAGAGCTTTAAAGGAACAATAGAACATTGTCAAGAAGAAAAGGTTAACTCATGCCCTAGATTTCCCAAATGTTTTCAAAACTAAGTGAATTAGGATTGTCTTAAGCAGAATTCATGATAGCTCAGTATGGCTAAAGGATGGGCTAGTTAAAATTACAAAGAAAATTATTCATAAGGTAACAGGATATCCAACCCTAGATTAGCTAAAGACTATGAGAAGTGAGTCAAAGGAAATTATTGAAAAGAATATAGGGGCTGTGTAGAACAAAAAGGGAATGAAAATTGATACAATCACAAATCCCCTAATAGCCTTTATAGTGAGGGTAATAACACATAAGTTTTATCAATCAAGTAGATTAAATAGTGTACCTTGCATTGTAGTGGACATTGGCTATAAAATTGTGAAGAAAGATCATACTTACGATCTTGTCGAGTTGTCATTACAACAATTGATTAAAAATCTAAGGAAAACAAAGAGTGCTCAAAGAAAATTTTGGATCTATTTTGGTATGCATTTTCTTCTATGTGTAAAATACATTTCCTACTTTTGGTAAGGTTTCATGGAAGACAAATAGATCAATTGCAATACTGATAGGAGAGTTGATTGAATAATCAGGTGATAACTTTGAGTTAGTAATGACTAGTTATTTTGAACATTTCAAACAATCTATGAAGAAGAGATTAAGGATTCTAATCTCACTAGTGGAGAAACATTATGATGATGTTTGCTTCCTTGTTGACACTAATCATACATATATACAAGAAAAAATTCCTAGAGTTAGATGGCTGAGACCATTAGGATATGAGATAAATGTTGATGAGGCCTCTGCAACAATCACAACATTACTTGCAAAAGAAGTGGACAAAGAAGCCAAAGCATTTGGTAACTATGAACTAGCCAAATCTAAAATCACTGTGGAGTTGAAGACTACCTTTGTAATTAGGAAGAAGAACAAATTGGTGAAGAAACTAAAAGAAAATTTTGGTGAAGGAGCTGAGGAAGAGGAAGAAGAATAAGATGAAGTAGAAGAAGAAGACACATAGACTCAAGAACTATTGGCACTGACACAAGGTCAAGGAGAGGATTAGCAAGAGGAGGAGATAGAAATTACAAAATGTGCTAAGGGAGAAGAAGCCTAGGAAACACCTACTCCTATTGACAAGAAGAAAAGGAAGGCAAAGACACCTCCAGTGACAAAACCAAAGAAGGTTGCAAAACCAAGCTAGCCCAAACCAAAAACACCTACCACGAGGGCTAGTACAAGAGTCACTAAATAGAAAGCTAAAAGAGGTAGCCAAGCCTAAATAACAAGAAGGTGGACCACAAAAAAGACCAAGAAGATAGTATGTTTCTTAGGCTGAATCTAATTAGGAGAAGACTGAATCTAATGACAATAGCCAATTCCAAGTGGTGATTCATAGTCCCTCATCAAACTTAGATAATTTATGTGAGAACATTAGAAATAATGCTAACTTGTCAAGTTTCTCTCACATTGAATTTGATAACCTTGGAAAGATTGAGAAGAATAAAGTGGAGGCAATATATGCCATGATGGCTACTTTTACGAAAACTCCTCTAGAAATTGCCAAATCCATACCTAAGAGTTTATATGATAGAGTTGAGCAACAATAGCACTATTGTTTAGACACAGAGAAGAAAATTACAGAGATAGCCCTCACTCAAGTTATGCTAGAACTTAGCAAGGCAAAAAAGTCTAAAATCGTAAAGAAATATGTTGTGAGATTTGTACCTAAATATAGGGCATTTAGCATATCATAGAACAACATAGAGGATGTTGTACTTAAGTCCAAAGAAATGTGGAAGATTACATATGGACCAACCACAAGCAAAGAAGGTGAACAAGAACCTATTGAGGTAAAAGATGATGAAGAAGATGACAATGAAGAAGGAACAATTGAGAGAGGCACTGATATGAATATTGATGATCAAGAAATAGCTGAGGAAGAGTAGCAACTAGATCAAAGTGTACAAGATACACAAATGTTGAGTGTCAAGCCTCCATAGGTAATAAGTACAAGAATTGAAACTATCATAGTAAAGGATGTTTTTGATCCTACTAATTAGAACATCAATCCCCTAATAGAGGGAGATTTGAAAAGAATACTTGACCAATCCACACTATAGGCCAAATTATGTGACAACCTTGTATTTGTAAGTATTGAAAAAATTTAGAAGTCAGAGTCTATGACTATAGGGGAGGAAAAGAAAATGTAAGAAACATATACAAACACTCCTCAAATCACAAGTGTACAACCTTCACCACATTTAGTTGTATATTAGAGGAAGGAGATAGTAGGAGTACTATTAGTACACCCATGGAAAGCATTACAGTCTCAGAAAATGCACAAGAACCTGAAAAAGACAAGGTTGAGATAGTTGGAGAAGATAAGGCAGAAACACCAGTCAATGATGAGACACCAAGTCAACCAACATAAGATCAAGGTGCTACTAAAATCAAGAGGCAAAAAAGGACAAGCTTGAAGAGACAAATTTGATACCCAAGCCGAAGGAGGTAGAAGCAATTCAAGCATTGGTAACATTACTAGAATTAGGAACTACTTGTAGTCAAACTCTTTAGAGGCTGAGCATAGATGCAACGCCATTGCAATTCTTAGTGTTGAGTCCTAGCTCATCAAAGGCAAAAGAGATAAAAACTTATAGAGATGTTAGCCTAGATGAATAAATTGTATTTCCTAAGTTTGATTATGTAGTAATAATGATTGAGTAGATGGGTATACTTCAAGAGGCCCTAGCAAGAAAGAAACATCAAGAACTGCTCAGATGGAAGCATAGGCAGAAGCAAGCTTTGATTGAGATCAAATAAATTTTCTTAGGTGCATTCAGTCTATCTACTCCAAATGAAACAAAGCCAATCATTGAACAATTGACCAACATAGTGAAAAAAGTACGTAATATAGACCTAGATACTAATGTCAAATTATTAGAATGTTCTAAGAAGAAGTTTCAAACTAAAGTGAAAAAGAAGATATCTAGTGAAATTGCACTAACAAAAGTTGCATTGGCAACTAAGATAAAAAATGTGAAGAAGGTACTAGAGAACATTTTCTATTTGTACACCAAATTATGTAATCTGACACTCTTCACAATGAGATAAGGAAACACATCCTGAGCTTGGAAAGTTAAATTCAATCATCCAAAGCTAAATTACCCATGACTCCAGCTCAAAGTGAAACATTTTAGGACCCTCTTGCAATCTCAAAGTCAGTTAGCAACTTTAAAAGTAGATGAAACCAATATCAGGGCTAAATTGATTAGCATCTATTCAACATTGACTCCTCATATAGAGATTCTACATAAGGAGCTAGGATATGCAGAAACACATATGAAGAAAGACCCCAATCTTTCTACATTAGATGGCTTAGTACACCTTGATGCCGAGCTAGCCATCCAAATTAAGTCTTTGGAGGTAGCATGTGATAATTGGGATGAAACTCTAAAGATTATTCTTAAGGTCCATAAATCTTTTATGGACAAATACACTATTAGTGTATAACCCATTAACATCAGTGTAAAAAAGGGGGAGTAAGAACTAAGGGGGAGCAAGTACAAAAGTAAGAATGGGGGAGTAAGAGAAAGCAAGCATAAGTAGAAAATAGAGAAAGACTATCATTTGAGGAAAACCTACTCAGAAGGAGAAAGATTTTGATACAAAATAAAGTATAGAATAGATCAAACAACTCAAGGGGAGTTATAATATTTTGAGGTATAAGTCATGTTGCAAAATTTTGATATTTTGAAATTTTGTATAGAAGTACAATAAGAGTTTATGTTATGCTCATAAGAATAAGATTATTAATGTATGACCAAGTGTTTTTGATAGTCATGTCAAAGGGGGAGATTGTTAATCTTATATTGATTTTGTCAAGTTAGTGCCTATACATTAAATTCATTTACTTAGTTCATGTCAAGCAAGTAACATATGTCGAGAAAAACATGTAAATTTAGAGCATGTTGAGTAAATAGTGAGTGCCAAGTAGACAGTATATGCCAAGTGATTCAAGAGCCAAGCAAGTAGTGTATGCTAATTCATTCAAATGCCAAGTGATAGCATTGAAGTCATAGTATGTGTCGAGCACCAGGTACTTCAGATGCTGAGTAACACAAGTTTGTCATTGTTGTTAGTATTGGCACAAACTACTATATAAACCATTTTTGAGTTGACTTAGAGATTAAATTATGATATTTTGGTGATAAGGAAAAATCTTAAGTTGGAATCCCTATGTATAGCATGCACCCAATCAGGTAAAGGGAAGGTTTAAACAATGATATGGATGAATCAGAGTTGTTGATTCATACCTAACCCTAAGTCACTTAGGTCTTCTTAAGGAGGAAAAACCCTAAATTTCTTATAAGCATGAAAGGGAATGAATGAATGATCAAGGAGATTTTTATATGTGCAAACCAAGACATTCATGGTGATCAAGGTATTATCATCTAAATTGTAGAATCAGTTAAAGGAGAATAGAGGAAGGAAGTAGTGAACAACAAAGAGACATCTGATCTAGAAGGGTCAAGTACATAGTAGATTAGAGGTGATCTGTCATCAAGCATCAGAGTGCTAACTGTAGGATCATTTTTGAGACATTCTAGTAGGTGAATCATTTAAATCTCTTAATAGAGTAGTCCTAATAGGTTGTATTGAAATCCTCTAACAAGGTGCTTAATTTTGAATTGAAGTCCTTTTACTAGACACACTTCTAATAAGGTGTTGAAATTCTCTAGTAGGGTAAGACCTAATAGTCTTTGTAAGCCTTTAACAGGGCAAACCTTTATTAGGGTAGATCATAGTTCATAATCAAACATTGTAACCTTCATTGGATACACTTTATTACTACAGTAGTGAAGATTTGTGGGTGTCATCCCCACCAAAATTTTGTTAGAAATACTTTAGAATAACTGAGGGGGGGTGAATCAATTATTCAAGGTCCAAATGTCCTATTCGAACTTTTCACTAAGTGTAGTGAACCCATTCAACCATTCAAGCTTTAACTTATCTAATCAGCAAGTCACTATAAATCAGCATGCAAGTATAACACATAAGAAATCCACACATGACATAGTGATTTACGTGGAAACCCAATTTGGGAAAAACCACCAGTAACATGCTACTCAATTCTCACTCTTCTAAAGTGATGCCCTATGAAAGGCCTACCCCATTAAAGGCTTACAACACATTGTTAAATGTGACCTTGTTAGAGGATTGTCCACCTTGTTAGAAGTGGGTGTGGTTAGAGGACTTTAGAACATTCACTTGGAATGCCACCTAGTTAAAGGATTTACAAATGGCTATTAGGCCAACCTAAGTCCATAGAATTTTTAGATCTAATACAATTGCTAGAGAGTATTAGAAAATCTTGATCTGACTACAACATACAACTTATCTTGCAGATCTCATATCACTTCTTAGCTCATACCCTTGCCTGGCCTTTAATCTCTGTAACTCTTGACAGCTTGTCCTCCTTTCAAGCTTTGTCTCCTTGAGTCTCCACACTTAATGTACCAGTGCAATCATCTCTTCATGATCACTTGTAGAAGCAGATCCTCTATGCTCTTCCTTCTCCTAGATGTCTCCTCTTTGACACCCTTCTAACCACTTTGTAGATTTGGCTCTTCAGTAGCTCTTTGCTTCTTTGTCTATGACTTCTTAAATAGAAAGCTTGGGGTACCTTTTCTCACTCGCTTATTCCATTTTTAATTTCAATTTGCATGGATTAGGTAGGATTCATTGCATCTAACCCATATTCTATTTCCTCTAGAAACTTCATGAATAATCCTTTAGAATTTGCCCAAAAATGGCTTACATAGGATTCTATGCCTCCAACTCATCATCCTTATCTTTGAACTTGTTCACAAAATTCAATGTAACCACTATGTCAGATTAGATTTGGCAAATATTCATCTTTTAAAATAATGTAGCAACTAAGCGCTATTGAAATACTAGTGCTCGGCACATACTATGTTACTCAGCTTCAACTATGTTTTTTTTTATGCTTGACACCTGAAGATCACTCAGCACCAACTAAAATTTTTTGATGCCCGACACCTGATCTTCACTCAACACATGAAGATCACTTAGCACACACTATGAATTTCTATTACTCGACTTCTACTAAGAATTTTCTCAGCTTCAACTAACTTGCTCGGCACCCACTAGAGATCTTAGTTTAAGCTTTGCAAACAACCTTTTTACAACTTTTTTTTCCAATGTTTCTAAGTGTGACCACCCTCTGTATCCTTCAGTGTGTCATCAATACATTACTTAACCATTGTCTTAACTAGTCCTTGCACTTCATTACAAAATCATAACTCAACCTTTCCCTTAGGTGCTCTTGTTACATCTTGTTGATCAGCTCCTCTTCATCAATCAACTAAGTGATACTACTTGGATCTTATAAGCAAATATCATCCCTAAAAATAGCAAGTTTGACATCAATGACAAAACAATGATTGAAAAAATTCTTTTACAACAATATCCCTCTTTGATCTTCAACAACAATGAGCTTTATCAATCAAATTTCCAACAAATTTTACCTTCTCATTGGAGGGTTTCTGGGTAGTCATATCTTGTGTCATATATGTGTGAATACTTACTTATTTACATGCTTTAAATGTATATGCTTTACATGGTATTTTAGTTTACTTATTGAATATGTGAGATGGATGTGTGGTAAATATTTTATGGGTCAAAGTTGAAAGCATTGATTCACCCCTCCCCCCCGCCCCCCCACTCTCAAAAGTTTACCTTTCCTATTGTAATTCCAACACTTATGTCATGGGTCATACATTTTAGAGTTGTATCCCAGTTATCACAAGCTACATCCAATGATTTGATTTGGATGGCTAACTTGGTAGCAAGATGAACTAAGCCTTCAAGTGTAGAAAGATGGGGATCTTTCTTCATTAATGTCTCTGCAAAGGCTAGCTCCTTGTGAAATATTTCCATGTGTGGGGTCAACATGGATTGGATGTTGATCAGTGTAGCTTAATTATTTGTATCTTAAGCATGTAAAGCTGCTAACTGACTTTGAGAATTCATGAAATTCTTGAAGTTCTTATGACTCTAAGTTGGAGAATAAGGTAGAGTTGTATCTATTTTCTTCATATCTCCCTCCAAATTGTCAATATGGCATTGCACTTCTTGTGTAAATAGAGTTGTATTACACAACTTGGTGTAAAGTGAGAAAATATTCTCTAAGTCTTTCTTTGCACTGTCAATCTTGGTTGCTAATTCAACCTAACTAAGTGAAATAGCACTTTATATCTTTCATTTGTCTTTCCTTTAAATTTTCTCTTAGACCATTCAAGTAATTTTACATTTGATCCATGTCTGCATCATTGATTTGTTCTACAATGTTTACCAACTGCTCCATTATAGGCATGTCTTCTTCAAGTGTTGGAAAGTTGAATGCATCAAGAAATATATCCTTGATGTCTTATAATTTTTGTTTCTACCTAACCTCCCCTATGAATAGTTCTTGATACTTTTTCTTTGCAAGTGATTCCTATAGTATGCCCATTTGTTCAATAGTGATTGTTTCAAGGGAAAACTTTGGTAAAGTAATCACTTCATCCAAGTTGACATAACCAAATGATGTAACCTCATCTACTATTGCATATACTAGGACTAGGCCATCATGACTGCAATGGTGTAGCTTCTACACTTGGCTTGTGAAGTGCTTGACTTAGAGGAGTAGCAATTCCTAGCAAAGTAACCAGTGTTTGTTTTGCTAATTGTTCCTCAGGCTTTGTAGTCAATTCTGAATCTTTAGCCCTCTTCTCTTCTTGCCTTTTAATTTCATCTACACCTTGGACTTGTGTTCCAATCTGTGCATCTATAGCAACTTCTAGTTATGACACAGTGTGCACCAATTTGTTGATGTTTGTCATGGTTGTCTCTTTTCTTTGATACACTACAAGGGGTAATGTAAGTTGTATCATATTAAATTGAGAGGTTTTTTATATTTCTTGTGTTTCAACCTTTGCAGATATCTTCTCTACCATGTTAAGTTCATCTGCACTCACCAATATACAATGACTACATAGTTGTGCCTTGGTGGTGGTGTCTACCAATATTTTCTACATGTCCTCCTCTGTTAGGGGATTGAAATTCTAAGGCACATTGTTAGAAACATCCTTGATCTATATAATTTCAATGTCTACTTGTGTCACATGTTGTGGACTGGCACTCAACATTTGTATATCTAGTAAACTCTATTATTTTTGTTGCTCATCTTCAGTTGTTGCCTATCCATCTATATTTTTCTTAGTGTCTTCCACTTGTGCAACTGTCTCAATATCAACTATAGTAACCTCAATTACTTCTTGTTCATATTTTTCATCACCTACCTCAACAAGTGTCTGCTAAATTGCTTTTGGTGTTGTCAACCCATAAACTACCTTCCATAATTGAGTACTCTATTGAACAACATCGTCAATTTTATTCTACAAAATATTAAAGGCTTGGTACTTTGGAGAAAATTTTCTTGCATACTTCTTAATGGGCTTTGCCATCTCAGATTTATCTAAATTTGGTATCACTCTTGCAAGTGCAGTTTCTCTTATGTTTCTCTCTATTGTGGGACTATATTTCCATTTTTGCTCCACTCTATCATATAAATTCTTTGGTAGAGAGTTGGAAATATCAGTTGAAATCATCTTAAATGTTGGCATCATGGCATATACTAACTCTGCTACCTTATCCATATCTAACTTTCCAAGCTTATCAAATTCAATATGTGAAAATCCACTTAAATTTCCATTATTCTTTTTACTTTCACTTAGATTATCCAAATCAAAAGAAGAAGGAATGTGATTTACCACTTGAAATTGGATAATATCATTAGATTTTGTCCTCTCCTTGATTGATTTGACTGGAAAAATGTATTTTCTCCTTTGTCTCTTCATAGACTCATGATCTCACTTTTTCAGCTTTTATTTCTTTTGACTTTGCCACTTATTAAGCTTTCTTAGCAATAGCTCTTATGCTGGTTCTGGTTGCCAAACCTACAAGCTTAGGTTTTACAACCTTCTTTGGTTTGTTGACTATTGGATCTTTAGCTTTCCTCTTATTCTTCTCTGTGGCTATAGGTGCTTTACTGGCTTCTTCTCCCTCATCACCTTCTTTAAGCTTGGCTTCCTCTTTACCTTGATCTTCTCCTTAACCTTGGGTTAGGGTCAATGGTGCTTGAGTAGGAACATCTTCTTCTTCATCATCTTCATTGTCTTCCTCTGCTCCTTAACCAAATTTTTCTTTAAGCTTCTTGACCATTTTGTTCTTCTTTCTTAATACTATTTCTATCTTCAAGTCCATAGTTATCTTTGATTTTGCAACATCATAATTACCAAAGGTAATAGCCTTATTATCTACTTATTCTACAAGAAAAGTTGTAATTATTGCAAATGCCTCATCCACATTGATCTCATATCTTAGAGGTCTTAACCATCTTACCCTTGGAATTGCAACTTGAACATATGTGAAATCATTATCAACTAGAAAGAAAACATCATTAAAATGTTTCTCAACTAGTGACCCTAGAATCTTGTGTCTTTGTTTCATAGAGTTCTTAAAGTCCTCAAAGTAACTAGTCATTATAGACTCAAAAATTCTATCCCATTTACTCAATAAATTCACCTATTTGTACTGCAATAGATTTTTCTATCTTCCAAGCTTGCATTGTACACCCTTAGTTTTCCTAATGGCTCCCAAATTTTTTGATAATTGTTGCAAATGTAGTTTGGCAAAGTCATAAGTATGATCTTCTTCATTATCTTGTAGCCTACATCAATATAAATACAAGATACACTCTTCAACCTTCTTGATTGAAAGATTTTTTATGAAATAATCTTACTGCAAAAGCAATTAGGTGATCTGTGATGGTATCAATTGTTATTCCTCTCTTGTTCCACACTGCCCTTGTATTTTTCTCAATCACCTATTTTGCTTCACTTCTCATGGTTTTGGTTCTGTCTAGGGTTGGATATTATGTTACCCTCTACACAATATTCTTAGTAATCTTGATTGGTCCATTTTCTGATTACATAGAATTTTCATGAATTATGTTCAAGACAATCTTTATCCACTATGTCTTAAAGATGTTTGGAAAATCTAGGGCACAGGTTAACACTTTTCTTTCTACAATTTTGTATTCCTCCTTTAGTATTCCATTCTCACACAATTTTTGTATAGGTCTTTGATTTCCATATCACCTATGCTACCTACCTTGCATGTGTAATAGCATCTCACTCTTGAATTATTAAGACTAGTGGTGGTATCATCGATAACGTTACAGATGGGTCTTATTTATAAGAAATGTCTAGAATTACCTTAAAATTTAGTTGTTTAATTTTATTACTGATTAATTGAACATTTAAAACTTCCTTTCCCTCTTTGACCTTAGCAGCAGAAGAACTAGATGCCATATTTAATACCTAAGGTTTGTACAAATTCAAAACAACATAGTTGGGCACATGATAAATACCTCCTCAAATCTGATGAATGGTATCAAATGGTGTTTGAATTTACTCTGGAAAAACTTGGAATGATCGCTTCAAATAACTTTTAGATCTTAATGCTCTCTCCAATTTTGAATGATGTCAAATGAGTCAAAAATTGATCATATAGACCTTAAAACTTTGCATTTAATGCTTAGTGCTTACATATTTGTAAGCTCAGCTTGAATAGAAATTTCAACTCACTCAACTTCCATGTAGTTTCCTTTATGCTCAACAACCACTATGATCTTGGTCAATACTATCACTTACAATAGCTTAGCATTAACTATATTTCACTCGGCAACTATAGTGAAACTTTTCATGCTCGGCAGTAACATGAAAACTGACAAAACTTAAACATTTCTTCTAGATTCTAAAAAAAATTGTGCATATTTCTTCATGCAAGTATAATATTATTAGAACTAAATTTTTAGAATTTATTTACAATGTATCTTTTAAATATTAGTCCCACACATACCTCTTGATTACTTAATTGGAGGTGGTGTGACCACCTGACCCATTGGGTGAAGTGATCCATTTGAACTTGATGTGTTGTAATCTTCCTTTCTCTTCCATGTCTTGTTCATCTACCTTTCCTTTTCCTTTGTTGAATTCACTGCTAGGTGCCTCTGACCTTGTTGGAAAATTCTTGCTTATGTGACCAGTCTTTAAATAGCTAAAACATGTAATTTGACATAACTATCTTTTATAGTCACTTCTAAAATATGTTCTAATGCAATTTTCAGCAACATGTCCATATTCTTGACAATAGTGATAACTATACCTAGTATTATAATTCCAATTATAAGAGTTACCATTGTGCTTTACCTTTGTCTGCTTGTTTGATGACCACTTGGGCTTAGATCTACACTCATATGCTCTATGTCCATATTTCTGATAGTTATAGTAGTATCCTTCCAATCTTTGTGTACTTATGGTCTTGGTTCTACATTCATGTGCCTGATGTCCTTGTTTGTTGCATTTGTGGCAATGACCCATGAACTTCTACTTAGGTCTCTAATTTGGAGTCTTACTCCTGCAAGCATTAGTAGTATCCCCTATCTTATCATAATTATGACAAGTAGGTTTGGAGTTCTTACCTTTTTTATTCCTTTGTTCACCACTTTTAGATAATTCTCCTTCTTTAGTACTAGTATAACCCAATCTAGAAGTATCACTGTTGGATCTAGGAGATCTCATCAATTGCTGAAAATACTTAATGGCTTCACTAGGTTTGTTAAAAAAAATAGCAAACTCTTTTTCTCTTTTCAGATCATTTCTCAATTGTTCATTCAACATTTAGTGTTGTGATCTCAATATCTTTACCATTCAAATTATGATTTGCAATCAACATTTGATTCAATGTTTCCAATTGCATGTGAGCAATCCTATTCACCTATTATGTCTTTTCTTCTAGTTTGTTGGTCAGTATCCTTTTGTCATCTTCAATCATGACTTTTTCCTCTTTATCTTTCTTTTTTTGCTCAATTAACTCACATAGCAATACTGATTGGACTTCATGTTCTATCTTGATACTTTTGACCTCTTCAGTTAGGGCTCCATTCTTTTCCATCAAATCTACAACTGTTGCATCAAATTCACTTATGTTCCATCTGCAAATAATTCAGTAGTGTCAATATCTTGGTAATGTGTGTCATTCTCTTCAATAGCTATCTCTTTCCTTCTCTTTAATGATCTCTTTAAATCATCTCTTGCTTCGTTCAGCTAATCTAGGGCAAGTTGTCTTTCAATTGTTTGGTTCTCAATAGTCTTTCCCAACTTGTAGACTTCCATCTTCAAGATCTTTCCTCAAAGTTGCAAATCTTTTCTTTCCAGAGAACTAAGATTTGATACCAATTGTTTGAAATACAATGGGAAAAGTAAACTCTAAGGAGGGTGGGGGGTTGAATCCACACTTAAAACTTCAACCTCGAAATCATTCACCACACATCCATCTCACAATTCTATACATGTAAACTGAAATACCAAATTTAGCATATACATCCATAGTATGAAAGTAAAACATTCAACACATGTATGAAACAAGATATTTGGTTACCCATAAACCCTCTTAAAAAAAGGTAAAATTGGGGTGGGGATGACACCCACAAATCTCCACTACTACAATAATAAAGTGTATCCAATGAAGGTTACAATTTTTTATCATGAAACATGATCTACCCTATGAAAGGTTAGCCCTATTAAAGGCTCATAAGATTTTTAGATCTTACCCTATTAAAGGATTTCAACACCCTATTAGAAGTGTGCTTGGTAAAAGGACCTAACTTACAATAAAGTAAACACCCTATTAAAGGATTTACAACAGCCTGTTAAGACTACTCTATTAAGAGATTTAATTGATTCACTTGTTAGAATGTCTCAATAGTGATCCCGCAGTTAGCACTATGCTCCTAGATAGCAGATCACCTCTTTTCTGATGTGTACTTGATCCTTACTGATCAAAAGTATCTATGTTGTCTTCTAATTCCTTTCCTCTATTCTCCTCTGATTGATTTTGCAATGTATCTCAAATCAAAATACCTTAGTCACCATGAATGCCTTATTTTTGCATGCAAACTTCTCTCTTTTCTCCTTACACATTCATAAAAGTTTAGGGTTTGTCCTCCTTAAGAAGACCTAGGTGACTTAGGTTTAGGCATGAATTAATGATTTTGATTCACCCATATTGCCGCTTAAACCTTCCCTTTTTTTGATTGGTAGCATGTACTATATAGGGATTCACAATAAGGATTTTTCCTTATCATCTAAGATTGAAAAACAATCCTTAAGTCAACTAAATAATGGTTTATATAGTAATTTGTGTCATTACAAACAATTATGTCAAAATTTTATTACTCGACACTTGAAGTCCCTAATGCTCGGCATCAACTACAACTTCAATGTTGTAACTTGACCTCTGAATGACATGGCATCCATTGATCACTCAACATCTAAATGACTCAATACTTACTATCTACTCAACACTTGAGTGACTCATCACTTACTAGTTATTTGGCACATACTATATATCTCTTTCTCGGCATATATTATCTGACAACTTCTACTCGAAATGTATTACTTGTTCGGCATGAACTAAGTAAATGAGTTAATTCTACTTTCACTCATATGTCAAAACCAATCTAAGATTAATAGTTTATTGGCAATAAATTATCAAAGAAAGTTAGAATAGATCTAAATTCTTTACTAAAAGAACATAGACACATTTTTGCTTGGACATATGATGATATTAAAGCATACAAAGATCTCTTTCAACATGAAATTATTTTGAAACCAGATGCTGAGCCATTCAAACAAAAGCAACATCCCATAAAACCCAATGTTAGCAAAAAAATGAAAGAAGAATTGATTAAAATAAGAGATACTGGAATAATAAAACCAATAAGATATTCAACATGGCTCTCTAGCTTGGTACCAATCAGAAAAAATAATGATGATATAAGGTTATGTGTTGATTCTAGGAATTTGAATATATCATCATTAAAGGATAACTATGTCTTCCCAAATATGGATACTCTGTTACAAAAGGTTACAAGAAATGAATTGCTATCTATGATGGATGGTTTCTCAAGCTATAATCAATAAAATTTAAAGAGGTTGAACAGTATAAAATGACATTTACTACTCCATGGGAGACATATGTATATGCTAGGATGCTTGTTACCTAACTAATGCAGGGGCAACATTTCAATGGGCCATGGATGTTGCATTTGATGGTTTGATTGATCGCATTTTGGCTATTTATCGATATGATTTGATATCTTATTCAAAGGAAGCAGGAGATCATTGCAATCATTTAGAAAAAAATCTTCAAGAGAGCTCTCGAATATGGAGTATCTCTCAATCTAAAGAAGTGTCAATTTGGAGTAACAAAGGCCAAACTATTAGGCCATATATTTTCTAAGGAATGTTTCATAATAGACCCTGATAGAGTAAAGGCCATTGATAATATAAAACTCCAAAGATAGTCAAATCAATACAGTTATTCTTTGGTCAGATCAACTTTTTCAAAAGATTTTTATCAATTTTTTCTAAAATTATTAAGCCAATGTCAAATATGTTGAAAAAGGGGGCTGATTTAATTTGGGACAATGAGGCCTTACATGCCTTTGCAAATATAAAAAGAGCTATTAAAGAAGCACTTGTGCTTAAAGACCCATATTCCAATAAACTCTTTCAGGTTTTTTCTTTTGCATTTTATCATATGATATAAATGAGAAGCAATCTTATGCTTTGGTTAAGGTAGTCAAAGTTTTTTGCCCATATTTAGTAGATGCTAGAATTATTGCTTATGTTCCCAACACAACACTTAAAGACATATTCAAATAAACTATAACTACTACTAGAAGAAGATGCATATGGATTAATTATATCCAATAATTTAGCATTGATATTCCAATAACCAGTTTGTTTCAAGGTCAAGGATTGGTAAAACTTATGGTGGATACCAATTTAGAAGCATCACAAATCAATTAGGTAGAAGTAGATAATAACATAATAAGCATAGAAAATTGTCCTTGGTATATTGATGTTGTCTATTATTTTATAACTATGAAAAGTAGTGACAATTAGAGTAAAAAAAAAAAAGTTAAATTACATGCAGTAAAATATATTCTTATTGAAAGAGATTTATATTGGAAAAATAGAAATGGCATATTACATTTGTTCCTTGATACTTATCAAGCACCTATTATTAAATAAAATAATTACATGAAGGAGTTTGTGGAGGGCATTTTTGTGCCTGGACTACTACGAACAAGATTTTGAGAGTAGGATATTATTGGCTTTGTCTCTTCAAAGAATGTTGTAACTATGTGAGAAAATGTGAGGAGTGTCAAAGGTTTTCAGGTAAATTAAATTATGATGGAGATTTTTCCCTTGGGAAATTACAAGCATAAGAACCATTTTAGATGTTGGGAATAGACTACATAGGTGAGATCGGTAATAGGTCAAGTAATGGATTCAGTTGGATTTTAGTTGATATAGACTATTTCACTAAATGGGTTGAAATTATCCTAACCAGAAGATCTACTATTACTATTGTTATAGATTATTTGGTGTTCCAAGAAAAATTATTGTTGATAATGGGATGTATTTTAGGTTAGAAGAATTTATAAACTTTTGCACTAAATATGGGATAACAGTTTCATATTCGTCCCCTTACCATCCATAGGGAAATGGTTAAGCAGAATCAACTAATAAGAGTATCCTTAAAATTATAAAAAGGATGTTGGATAGAAATAAAAGAGTTTGGGACTCAAAATTACATTTGGTTGTTTGGGCAGATAGAATAATAAGAAAGAAATCAACTAGATTCTCACCTTTTGAACTTGTGTATGGTCAAGAAGCAAGAATTTTTTAATGAAAGTTGTTACTAGTGTATAGATTCATCAGAACTAAGCATATTGAAGATATATATTTTATGGATGAAAGAATGGTTGCCCTAGTGGAATTAGATGAAAAAAGAAGAGTAGCACTATAGCACAACCTTGAGAGACAAAAAGTTGTGAAATACTTACGTGATAAGAAATCTTCAGAAAGAATCTTTAATGCCAAAGATTGGGTGTTAAAATGGAATGTTAAATACCAAGATAAAGTAAAGCAAGAAAAAATTGATCCCTTATGGTGAGGACCTTATAACATATATGATAAAGTTGCTTCAAGAAATAGATGGGTGCATATTAGAGTTTCATGTTCATGGACAATATCTAAAACCTTTTTTTCTCTTAGTTGATTATTAATTTATTATTCCTTATTAAGTAGGACTAATGTTTTATGTCTAAATTTTCTCTTGTTTTTGTATCCTAGAGATAACTAGATTCTTTTCATATTATCCCAAAGGAATAAGTGTCCCTAGAAAGAGCCACTGATGGAACCTCAAAATTTTAGTGCTCTTGCCAAGTTTCACAAAATCAAGGTCCAGCCTTGAACAATATTTTGATGTCACAATTCCAAGACATATGAAATTCTCATACTTTGATTTCACAATTTTGAAACTGAGTCTCTTGTGATTCTCTGATTTCACAATTTCAAAATTGGACTTTCAATTATGCTATGATTTCATGAATTCAAAAAGGAAGATATCTTTGGTCTCTAATTTTGGAATTTTGATACCAACAGTTCTTTAACATTCCATAATTTTGAGAATTAAAAAGGAGCATTTATTTCAATAATTAACAGGTATATGAGGTTATGTCAAGTATTTATTTCATTTGTTCGATTTTCTCTCAAGTATGGCATCAATCGAGGATGGCTTGTGCTAAGAATTTGACAAAAATATGGTCATTAAATGTGTTCTACCTTTATTATAGATATAAGGGAATTTGGTAAGTTTATTCTTTTATAGAAAATATTCTTGTGTGATTTTATTTATAGTTTGCAAGGCAAAATATATGGGTTTACTAGTACAATCACACAACGAGAATGCAGTACCTCACCCGGTCATGCAACCTGGGTTAGCATCAACTAAAGAAGACCAATTTGATCTCGTTAATAGCATGTATGCAGTTGCATGGGATTTTTGGATAACATATGCCCAGTACTAGAGCAACTCCCATAAGATCTTGATGGAAGAGGAAAAAGGGGAAGCTTTGAATATGCTTGTCGGAGTGCCCGATGAGGAAGTGATGGAGTTCTTGGAAGAAATTTTTGATATTATGAGAGAATTATAACTCTCTTTTGAGATCTCTTATTTATTTTAATTAATCCATAACAAGTTGCAGTTAATTTTGAAATCGTTAGGATGTATAGGCTTGAAGCTTTTTGTACCCTTTCGTGTTCTATAAGAAATGATACTAGGGCCTTTTCTAGATATAGGGAGATAGAGATATAAAAAGAAATATAAACATCATTAATATACACATGCATAGCAAAAGTTAGATACTAAACTTGTTATAGCCCAATTGTAGCTTATTTTTGAATTATTAAAAAAATATCATGTTCTTATTTGTAAGATAGGAAACTGGATGTTGATTGTGTTGAATTTAAATTTCTCTTGCATTTATACTATTTGCAGGACAAAATTAAGGTAAACTATTGCAAACAAAACTCATATGCTTATGTATGTTTTGTGTAATTGGTCTTTAGCTTGAAGTTAAATTCAATTATTCAAGGTTTTTTAAAATCTCTTAGTTTGGTTGCTCATTAGTTGATGGTGGTGCAGCCGTCTCCAAGACATAATATTTATTTAGTAATTGTTAAAGTTTACTCTCTTCTCCAATTTAGAAGGAATTGGTCATATCAAAATTGAAACTTGAGGATGGCTTTGTGGAAGGTAACAATTAGTATCAACTTTCTTTCATGTACTATTACATTTTGTTTGGAACCTCTCCCTTTATTACAAACATTTGTTATTATAATCAATTTATCTTTGAGAATTTTTTCCAACTCAAGAGCATTGCTAAGTCTTCAATCACAATCATTACTTCATCACAAGTTAAGGTAAAACCACCTAGGTCTTGTAGAGCCTAAAGTGTGGAGATTGAATAAATTTAGGATTCAATCTTCTTTGTTGGCTAAAATTGTGTTGATTTTCCTAGCATCGATTAGGTAATCTTTTAGGAAGTCTATCAACAATTTTGTGCACCAACATGGTGCAAAGCAATTTTCTTTTCATACCTAGTAGACTCAACCCATGTAGAAATCAGCCCCAAAATCACAATCAGAGGAGGTATTATCCCTTCATTTTCAAATCCACAACTTACAACATTAATCAATTGCAATAAATCTACTCCCAAGGAATACATTATGCATTTAAGGAGTTTAAGAAATTATTTTTTGACGGCATTCATCCATCATCTATCAAAACAAACATTTCCTTTTGTAGATCTAGCTTCTTTCTTCATAGGAGATAAAGAAGTTGGTCATTGAGGGAGAATATCTACATCTGTCTTCATTCTTCTTTATCTTCATTAAAAATTCTTACATTATTGGGAAAATTTTAACCTATTGCAAAAGTGAATACATCCTATATTCCTACATTTAACACACATATAAGAAGATATACATTATTGTAGTCTAAGTGATCTAGATCCATACACAAGGGTTTGATGACAAAGTTAATTCCTACATTTTATCTTCTTTTACATGCTTTAATTATTTAATTCAAATTTATTTTATCAATGGGGTCATGATCAAAGCAAGCCCCTTCCCCCAAAGATTTCCCCTTTATGGTGTGCAAGTGTAGATTCAAATAGTCCAAAAACACCTAAAATTGACCCTTCATGGTATAGGTTGCCTCAAGATTGATCTATGCTAGTATAGGTCATTCCATGTTCAACCTATTCTTGTGCTTTCACATGTCCATGTCATGAAGGTTCAAATCTCACAATTTGATATCTTAGCCTATTTGCAGTTTTGGTACAGTTTGACAAGGTTTCTATAGATCTGAAGTGGTTTTCTCTACTAACTCTCAAGGTGAGTAAATCTCATTTCTTTCCCTTTCACAACACTTACTTTGATACATTTGATTTATTATATTATTAATTTTCATTTCCTAATTGTGTACTTTACTTTTATTGCATATTCACCACTCTCATTTTCTACACTTATACATTAAGTAGAAAGGCCCCCAAAAGGATTCTAGCATTAACATCTCTAAAGGGCCTAGATATTGTATTGGAATCTCTTTATCCATTTGGATTGTGCTGATTAGATTTAAGCCTTTTAGGGGTCACATTTTAGGACCCCTTTTCAATGTATGGCAATGAAGTAGGAGCCTATCATTGATAACCATTTCACCATATACAAATAGTAGTTAACATTTTTTAAGGAATGGGATTTATGATGTCATGCACATTTTAATAGAGATAATACAATTATAATTCTTAATATTTAGATTTTTCACAATTAGATCTAGTGTATAGATATTTTTTTCATAATTATTTTTGTATATAAATATTTGGTTAAGTTTTGAGTAACATAACCATAATTTATATGGATTTTTATATCCTTTTTCATAACCATTTTTTATGCATTTGAATCAACTTGTTCATTTTGCATTTAACTAAAAATTTTAATACCCAAAGAATATGTATATATAATCTATTTTTAAAATTTTCCACATATGTGAAACAAAAACCTCAATGTTTGATTGAAAAATATACATTCATAAGAATGACCTCTAGGCCCATATCTAGGTAGTAGCTCTTACATGATCATTAGACACTTTGATCCCATCCTAGTTCCTTTGCATGGGCATGGGGAATGGTTAATACTTGACTTAGCATTTACCATTAGCAATCAAAGTTGACTCTTCCTATATACTTGTAGGGGCTAAGGGAAAGTCATGTTAGCCCCTATAGGAACATGAAGGAACTTAAAGATAATGATGATGAGCTATACATTAGTCATGGTTGACATGTATCCTCGTCATGGTTGAGATTTAAATAGTTTTATGCTAGTATGGCTACAAGGGGTGATAAGAGTTTAATGCTTCAATTAATAATGTACATATATGATCTACCCTAAGTGATCATAAAAAATGAATGAATACACAAGACAACTAGATGGTTCGTAGTCTAGTTATCCCACAGGCCTTTCAAACACTTTAGTGCCAATTAAACTTCAAAAATAATAACTTGGTGATCTCATTCAACTTCAAAATTAAATATTTTAATAAATTTACTACAAAATGTCATCTCGCTATTTCAATTATTATTGATCAGAAATATAACTTATATTTTACCTTACTATTACCTAATTTTTATAGAGTTGAAGTATTAAGTAAATATCATGAAAGTAAACTTGCAACTCAAAAAAATTAACACATTTCTCTCCATAATTTAACACAAAAACTTTGTAAAAGGTAAAACCAAATGGGACTTAAAACCCAAATGATTTTACTATTCTAAAGTAAGCTCTGCTAGGAGCCAAGCTTGTTAAAGGTTTACATGCACATTTTTAGTGTGACCTAGTTAGAGGGTCTTAACATAAAGATCATCTAGACCTTATCACTCCTTGATCCTGTCTAAAGAGTGTCCTTCTCTAAAGGACTTACAAACATCAATAATTGATGTTACCATATAGGATTTCATAGACTTGTTAGGTCCAATTTGCTAAGAGATTTTTCAGCTACAATGGTAAGAAAGTAACAATCAAATGATTTGTAAGATTAGCACTACCTTGATTCTTTGGATCATTGTTTAGCTATGTACTCTTCCTTATGATCTCTACTTGGCTTCTTCTCTCCTTCATACTTTCACTTTGCTCAAACTCTACTTGATCTTCCTTCTTCTCTACTCAATTTTCCTTTCTTCTTTTCTTGTCTTTGCTTTTCACAAATCTCCAACTTAACAATAACGATCAACAACCAAAAAATTGTTCCAACATCTCCTTAAATACTAAAATCTCTACTTGCATATTCTTCCACATTTTTTTTCTTAACCACATCCATAGATCTCAAATTCACTATACTTAGTCATTAAAATAGATCTTTCATTGAACTTTTTGCTCATTCTTATCATGTTTCAATCTCCATCATCATATCTTTATTGTTATTCTCTAGTCATTGATCTTGTAACTAACTTTGACTCACGCCTTTGAACTTCTTGAACATTATTTATTTTCACCATAAGTTAGCCTCATATTCCATCTTTTTTTACATATTCTTTTAGCTCATACTCGATAAACATTACATTTCAATCAAGTAATACGTCACTTAGTTAATATTGTAGTAGCTTGGGAAATACTATACTCCTTTCACCTTGTCACTCGGTGTAGCTTGTATAGCTCAATGAATACATAAACTTCATCATTAAATTACATAATTACATGATTGTAAAACAATCAAACCAATATTGCATTATCACTATCCAACTCATTCAATCACTCATTGAATACCATAATTATCAACTCTATCATCAACATACCTTCTTTAAATCCTTTTCATCAATTAATGGTACTCTACTAAATTTGCATAAAGTCTAGCAAACTAAGACTTTGACATCAATGACAACATAACAATTGATATGACTCTTTCACATACATTCATAGAATTCTCAATTACATCATCAGTTGGAACTAACAATCTCCCTCTTTGGAATTGATAGAAACATAGAAGCATTTGATTCTACATTGCAAAACATTACATAAGATAATCAAATGTATGCATTGACAACAATACAAATTTTTAGCTACATGCTCTCGTTTAGGTTGTCTACAAAAAATTTCATCATCAAGTGTTCTCAGTTTGTATCTTCATTAGTATTAATCTTCAACATTTCTCTCCCTTAGGATGATCTCTTTCTATTCAACAATTTCTTCATTCTTTTGTATCATCATCTTGATTCTCTCTCCCTTTGGTTATTCTGTCCATCTTTTACTATTTTCTTTTTTTAGATTCTCTCACATAGTACATCACTCCTCCTTTTCTTATTATTTCTTACTTATTCTCTCCCCTTTTTAACTTCTTCTCTCCCCCTTTGACAACAATGCCAAAGGTAACTATAAGTTCCAACATGAAACTTATAAAACCTTGTAGTTATATGTTGTACCTTGCATGTACTATTTTCATTAGTTTCATTACAGTCATCTTCACAACTTCAAATTTGCTCCTAAAGTGTAAACTCTTACATCAACTCCACAAAGATATTTATGTTCATGCATGAATTGATGCAACATGCATCTTCACTTAGTAAATTTTGGATAGGGGAAGGACCCCCTGTTTACCTCTTATATACACAAAAACATCCTTAGGTAGTGGCTTGGTAAATATGTTTGCAATTTTCTCGTTAGACTTCACATATTCAAGCCTTACTTGTTTATCTTATACTTGCTCCATCAAGTAGTGATACTTGATTGATATGTTCTTTGTCTTTGCATGCATAACTAGATTCTTTGATATATTTATTTCTATAATGTTATCACAATAAATAGTAAAAGGCTATGTTATCTCTTCTTACATTCCTTCCAACACTTAATCCAAAAAATATTTGAGATATTAATTACAATAACAACGTACTCATCTTCAATAGTAGATAGTGAAATAGAGCTTTGTTCTTGCTTAACTATGTTATCAATATTTATCTTAAAAAGAAATCTCCACCACTTGTGTTTTTTCTATCAGCAACATTACTAGCCCAATCAACATCAGTATAGACTTTAAGAGTAAATTCACCATCTTGCTTATACCATAGTCCAAAATATTCAGTCCCTTGAGATATTTAAATATCCTCTTGACAACAGTCATGTGTGTTTCCTTTGGATTAGATGAAAATCTTGCAATAATTCCAATAATATGTGCAATATATGGCCTACTATGTGTAACATATTATAACTTACCAATCATTAATATGTATTGAGTTTATTTACATTAGCAGTAGTATCTTCTTTTGACAATTTCACTTCAGTCAACTTAGGTGTATCGAATGGTCTTGACTCATCCAATTCAAATATTTTCAATATTTCCTTTACATACTTAGACTGAGTCACATATATACAATTCTTTGTTTGATGAACTTATAATCCAATAAAAAAATTGATCTCACCAAACATAGACATCTCAAATTCTTTACTCATTTGATCATAAAATAATTTACATAATTAGTCATTTCCACCAAATATAATGTCATCCACAAAAATTTCAACAATTAACACCAAATCTTCATATTCACTCTTCAAATGCATATTATTTTTCTTGCTTATTCTAGAAAATCTAATTTTAATCAAATAAGAATGTAACTTTTCATACCATTCTCTTGGTGCTTGCTTCAGTCAATACAGTGCCTTGTTCAACCTGCAAACCAAGTTCTTTTGATTAGGTTTAAAAACTCCTTTTGGATGTTCAATGTATACTTTATCTTCAAGTATTCTATTTAAAAATGAAAATTTCACATCCATTTGATAAACTTTGAATTTCTTGTAAGTAGTATAGGCCAACATTGTTCTTACTCCTTTAAATCTTGCAACAAGTGCAAAATTCTCACCATAGTCTATTCCTTCTTCTTGAGTATAACCTTTGCAAACCAATCTTGCTTTGTTTCTCACCACTTCTCCATTTTCATTCATCTTGTTTCTAAAAATCCATTTTGATTCTACCACATTCTTACCTATAGGTCTTGACACTAATGTCTATGTGTTGTTCTTCCAATTTCTTCATTCATAGAATTTATCCAATCATCATTTTCAAGTACAAAATCAGCTATTAAATAGGTATTTTCTTTCAACTTACTTCTTATCATTACTCCTTCACTTCTATCTCCAATGATTTTTTTGGGTGAATCACTCTTTCTCACATATTTTACCAACATATGTTCAAATATTCAATTCTCAACTTTATTCTCACTCAGTTGGGGTTCAACTTCCTACTTGGGTTATAATGTATGTTGCCTCAAGTAAAGTAGGTTGTAACTTAGTAGCTCTCTATTGTAACTCAGGAAGTGTTGTAACTTTATTCTCTATTGTTTCTCACCACTTCTCCATTTTCATTCATCTTCTTTCTAAAAATCCATTTTGATTCTACCACATTCTTACCTATAGGTCTTGACACTAATGTCTATGTGTTGTTCTTCCAATTTCTTCATTCATTGAATTTATCCAATCATTTTCAAGTACAACCTTAACTATTCTAGGTTCAAAATCAGCTATTAAATAGGTATTTTCTTTCAACTTACTTCTTATCATTACTCCTTCACTTCTATCTCCAATGATTTTTTTGGGTGAATCACTCTTTCTCACATATTTTACCAACATATGTTCAAATATTCAATTCTCAACTTTATTCTCACTCAATTGGGGTTCAACTTCCTACTTGGGTTATAATGTATGTTGCCTCAAGTAAAGTAGGTTGTAACTTAGTAGCTCTCTATTGTAACTCAGGAAGTGTATTAGGTACATCTTCATGCACATATAAAAATCTATTGTAATATTATGATTCCTTCTTATTTTATACATCATTCTTATCTAAAAACTCATCAATCCTTAAATTTGTACTTTTAACGATTGTGTAATTAGCTTTGTTCAAAGATTTTTATGCTTTTCTCTGAGATAAATATCCAAGGAAAACACCTTCATCTCCTTTCAAATCAAATTTACCATTCCTTTAATCCTTATGAATGTAACAGCTACTTCCAATTATTTTGAAATAAATTACATTAGGTGTGTGACCATACTAGAGTTCATAAAGTGTCTTGTTTGTTACTTTCTTCAACTGAACTTAGTTGAGAGTATAAACTAGAGTGCTTATGGTTTATCTCCAGAACATCTAAACAACATCTTTTTCAATCACCAATGTCCTTGTACAATCTACAATTGATCTATCTCTTCTCCTAGATAGTCCATTTTGTTGTGGTGTCCTCGGTGCAGATAATTATCTTTTGATATCATTCTTAGCACAAAAGTTAGTGAATTCAACAAACATAAATTCACCACCTCAATCAGATCTCAGACATTTCAATTTTTTTCTAGTTTCTTTCTCAACTCTAGCCTTATACCATTTGAACATATCAAAAGCATGTGATTTTACCTTCATGAACTTAACAATCATTACACTAGTATAATCATCAACAAATCATATGAAGTATTTCTCACCATAATAACCTTTAATTCTCATTGGTCCATGCAAATCAGCATGTACTAGTTCCAAAATCATTAGAAGTGTGTGACTTGCTTGGAAAACTTAACTTTGTCATCTTACCAAGATAACATTCTTTACACATAGCATTCTTAGGTTTATTTAAATTATGTGAGCCTCTAACTCTTTTCTTCCTACTAACCTTCATAAATGTTTGGATGAAACAACTTCCTTTGCCATAACCAAACATCCTCAACTTTAGAAAGTAAACATGTCTCACTAGTAGGATCAAGATAAAATAGATTACCTTTTATTTGCATTCTAATTACATACAAATTTCCTTCATCATCAAAGATTTTAACTTTTTCTATTATGAAACTCCAACTTGTGACCTGAACTGTTAAATTGAGAAACACTCAAAATATTATACTTTAGTCCCTATATCTAGTAAGCATCATCACATCTAATTTTATCATTAAACATTAATAATCCTCTACCTTTCACTAAACATGGAACATCATTGCCCAACTTAGCAGTTCCACCATCATCAATTTCTTCAAATTTATCAAACTTACTTATGTCACCAGTCATATGATGTGAGCATCCACTATTTATAATTTATGTATCATTCATGCTAACATGTAAAATAATGGCTTTCTCACTCTTATACATTTCTCCATTGGGATCTTCCTTGATAGTAAAATTTACCATCTCGATTACTTCTTTCTCATCATAAAAAATGGACTCAGTGTGCTCTTCTTCAGTAATGTAGTGTGATTTATTTCCTTGTCTTTGTAATCCTTGTTCTTCTTGTACTTGTGATCTTTATTTTCATTTCTATCACTCTTACTTATGTTAGGACTCTTAGGTGCAAAATGACTAACTTCATTGCACTTAAAACATATCAGGGGTAATTTATCTTTGAATTTACCTTTTCCTATTGATAATCTCCTTGCAAGCAATGCTTTAATATCATCCATATCATCTTCACATTCGTATTTAGTTTCATCTACACTACTCTTCTCTTTCCTTTAATTACCAATTTTTAGTGAATACTTAAAAGCATTTCCAAGTGTAACCAAACTATTGTCATAATTGCTCAACTCAAAAGAAGTCAACCGACCAACCAAACTATCAAGTGTCAAATCATTTCCAGGCATAGCTCTATCTTATTGAATTGTAGAAAATTTTATACCATAGATGGGTAAAAGAGTTATGAGAACTTTACTTACAATATAAGAATTGCTAATAACTCCTGCAACATATCTAATTACACTAACAATGTCTTTGGTTTGGTTCACATACTGTGCAACATTCTCACCTTCTTTCATTCTCATGTCATCATACTTGCCTCTTAAAATTTCTACTTTAGTTCTTAGCACATTTTGATCTCCTCTATGTATAAGTGCTAGTTTGTCCCACATTTGTTTAGCATTAACACAATTCTTGATATCATCAAACTCAAGATCATTCAAGGTAGATGCAATTTCAATCAGCAGACTCTTATGTTCTTTCTTCTTGGTCATTTATTCCAAGGTCATAGGATGTAGAAGTGTAATGTATTCATTATCCAGCCAGTAAATAGCATTATAACCAATTCCAAATAGATATAGTCTCATTTTGTTTTTCCATGAGGAGAAATTCTCCTTGTTCAACGTTGTTACCTCTTTCTTATACATCTTTAGATCTTTAGCTCGAGTTCCTTTAAACTTCTTTCCCCAAGAACTAAGCTTTGATACCAATTATTAGATAACTAAGGGGGAAGGGGGATTGAATTAGTTATTTCCATTTATCCTAGAGGCCTTTCAAACACTTTAGTACCAATTAAATTTCAAAAACAATAACTCAGTGATCTCATCCAACTTCACAATTTAATCTTTTATTCATTTTACTCCAAACTATTATCTCATTGGTTTAGTTATTACTGGGTATCATAAATATAACATAGCTTTTACCTTAGTATTACCAAATTGTTTTTAATTAGGTAAAACAAGTTTTATAGGGATCCTGAAACCCAAAGTTTTACAGCAAAAAGAGCGAGATGAAATAGACTAAATAAACAAAAAATTTCCACAAAAGGCCAGAGACAAAAGAAGGCCCGAAGCCAAAGTACAAAGGCCAGAGATAGAAAAGAAAAGCCAGGTGAATAGGCTAGTGTCCATCTGTGTCCATGGCCTACAGGGTTTCCGTAGCATCATTGTCCTTCTGACTAGCCGCGCCCTCCTGAATCCTGGTAGGAGTGTTCATCTGGTTCCCCTGATTCACTTGGTCACTGGCCTCTTTCTAAAATTCAACCTGGTTGAATCCTTGCTCTATGTTCTGCTTTGCATCCCTTTCAAGGCCAGTTGTAGTCAGATAGTCCCCTAGATTGACAATATTCTCATTCAAGGTGTGAAGGGTGTCCACTATCTGTTTGATGATAATCTGGTGGAAAAAATCTAGCCTTTGGACCTTCTACTCAAGCTGGGTGAGTCTGTCATCCTGATGGTCACTAGAGACCTAGCCTCTGTCTTTCTCCTGGCTCCCCACTTGGTCTTTGCTTCCTCTAGCTTCCTAGTCCTTGTTAGAATCCTAGTTGTTGGGCTGGTTACTCCTGTCCTTCAGAACCTCAATTTCCTGAAAAAGCCACTTGATGGAATGAAAGTTGTCAATTAGTCTATTCTTTGCATTGTCTAGGAAGTTGAAGCCAGTTTCTTGCATATTGTCAGAGATGACCAAAATAGCTGAGTCAATGAGCTCATCGTAGTGGATACTTTTGTCAATGTCCTCTAGCATTGGATTTTAGCAGGTTCTCTAACAATATCCAAACTAACCTTGTCCCCATAGAAGTTCCTCCAGGCCCTCCTCTTGTTCTTTCTGATTACCTTCCCCCCCCTTTTTCAACCATGATTTCAATCATCTCCTTTGCGGGCAAAATGGGAACCTCTTGAGGTGAATTGGGCAAGGTGGGGCTGGGGGCACGTCAACAGGGTCACTGGGATAATCCTGGGGCAGGGCCTGGTTCACTTTTCTTTTCTTGGGATTAACCTTGAGGTCCATAGGGGTCACCACCTCCTTGTCATTTTCTCTCCCCTTATCTTCTTCCATCTCACTTTCCTTCCCCATCTCTGAGTCCTCCTCCTCAGACTTCATATCAGACTCCACATCATCATCACTGGCCTCTTTCACCTCCTTAGGATGAGGAGAGGGGGGGATAAGGGGAAGACATCTGGGGCTCTTCCTGCTAGAGATGTGGGGATCACGAGTAATAGGGATAGCTTTGCTTAGGGTGTCAATTTTCTTTGATCTCACTACAAGCTCATCCCCAAAATCAGAATTGGCAGTGTCCTCTGAGGCACTACCCAAATCCCCAATGGTTTTACCTCTAGTTTTGGTTTTCAAGAACTCATAAATCAGAAGCAGGAAACCCTCATGGAGGGCAGAATTTTTGATAGGACATTTCTTGAAACCCTCTATATTCTTGGCCATGGAGGTGAAAATGTAAAAAGTAAAAGAAATTTTCACTTTGTGTCTAAAATGATTTAACAGAACAAAATGATGGGTCCTAATTCTATCAAACCTGGGGTCAAGAGTGACATATTCAATGATAATCTTGAGAACATACCTCCAGAATTTTTTGATGGAGTCAATGTCATAGTAGGTGTCAATCTTGACCAATTTTCTTTTCTCCTTATCATCCTTGAAAAAGTTGTTGATAGCATTGGCAGACATCTTCTTGTCCCTATAGAAGTTCAAGCCATCCTGAGAAAAGCCAGTCACCTCCGTAATAAGACCCTCAGTGATTTGGTGGGAAACACCATCAATTTTGACCCTGCCATTTTGTCAGGAATCAACCATGGTTTTAGTAACCTCTGCATCAAATCCATGAAGCTTCTCTATGAATTTGATTATACCTCCCTTCTGGAGCTTTCTCTAGACTTTCTTCTTCTCTTTCCATCTCTCCACTTCACCCCATGGCTCTCTTCTAATCCTTTCACCCACCATTGCAGTTTTTGGCTCAACTTGCAACTGTTAAGTAAATACCATGAAATGAACTTGCAACACAAAATTCACACATTTGACACCATGATTTAACATGGCCATTTGGGACTAGCAACCCAAATAATTTCACTCTTCTAAAGTGAGCTCTACTGGCAGCCAACCTTGTTGAAGGTTTACATGCACATTTTTAATGTGGTCTGGTTAGAGGGTTTTAATTACCATGAAATCAACTTGAAACACAACAACATTCACACATTTGACACCATGATTTAACATGGCCATGTGGGACTGGCAACCCAAATAATTTCACTCTTCTAAAGTGAGCTCTACTAGGAGCCAACCTTGTTAAATGTTTACATGCACATTTTTAGTGTGGTCTAGTTCGAGGGTTTTAACATAAAGATCATCTAATCCTTATCACTCCTTGATCCTATTTAAAGAGTGGTCTACTCTAAGGGACTTATAAACATCACTAATCAATGTTACCATATAGGAGTTCATAGACTTGTTAATACCACTTGGTTAAGATATTTTCCTTCAAAAATGGTAAGAAAGTAATAGTCAAATGATCTATAAGATTAGTACTACCTTGTGTTTTTAGATCTCTATTCAACTATGTCTTCTTCCTTTTGATCTATGCTTGGTTGATTCACTCCTTCACACTTCCACTTTTCTCAAACTATGCTTGATCTTCCTTCTACTCTACTTGGTTATCTTACTTATTTCCTTCTCTTTTCTTTGCATAAATCTCCAACTTAACCATAACAATCACTAACATAATCAACAACTAAAAACTTGCTCCAATATCTCCTTAAATAGTAAACTCTTTGCTTCTAGATTCTTCCATTTTTTTTTCTTAACCACATTCGTAGATCTTAAATTCACTATACTTAGTCATTTAGAAAATAGAATTTTCATTGAAATTTGTGCTTATCCTTATCATGCTTCAATCTTCATCATCAAATTTTCATTGTAATTCTCAAGTCATTGATCCTGTAACTAACTTTGACTTGTGTCTTTGAACAACTTGAATATTTTTTATTTTCACCATAAGTCAACCTCAAATTATTTCTTTACCTATTTGTCCATCTCATAACCATTTAACATTACATTTCACTAGGGTAATACATTACTCAGTTAATACAGTAGTATCTCAGGCAATAGTGTACTCCTTCTTTCACCCTGTCACTCAATGTAGCTTGTATAGCTCGATGAATACATACACTTCATCATTAAATTATAGAATTACATGGTTGTAGAATAATCAAACCAATATTATTTTATCATTGTCCAACTCATTCAAGTGTCCATTGAATACCATACTTATCAACTCTGTCATCAACATAATTTTGTCAAATCCTCTTCATCAATCAAACGATATGGCATTGTATTGAATTAGCATAATGTCTAGCCAACTAAGAATTTGACATTAATGACAACATAATAACTATGTGATTCTTTCACATACATTCATAGCATTCTCAATTAGAACTAACGCATAAGTAAACTACTAGCTTCTAGGGTTTGCCTCTTTGATGTTGCATGATACTTAAGATGTAACTTAAAGGGATGACAATAGACTAGAGTAGGTCAAATTTAAAAAAAACAAAACAAAGCTAGGAAATGTAGCAAGGGTTGAGGATTTTATGTAACTTTGAAACTCAAGAACATGGGAATAGCCCTAAATTTTTAAAATTAGTATCACAATGTTTAACATTTTTCCACAAAAGAACAACTCTACCTCGATTGGATACCAATAATTCATATAGGTGACCTTGCCCAAATACCATCCATTAAAAATAAATCTACATATGCATTACTTTCAAATGACAAAATGCTATGCAAACAACACATTATACCACCCAAAGCACTTTCTCAAGGGAAGGTGGATGTTAAAAGGCTTGAGGAGACTAAGTATGAAAGAGACAATTTGGGGGGAATGAGGATGACCTTACTCATAACAAGGTTAATGATGACTAGGGGTTTTTGAAAGGGATCTTTGTTAATTCAAGATTATGAAGAAGGACATCAATACTTTACACCAGTAGATGTAGGACATTTTGAGAGAATTTGACCAACTTAGCAAAACTACTAGAGGGGAGAGAAATCTGGGGTAGCATATTGATAGAATTTCTAAGGTAATTGGTAATGTTGAAGGGGTTAAGAATCTTATGAAATGTGTTCCACCCCTCGAAGCCAAGAATAAAGCTTTGGATCAATTGATTAAAGATTTCCAGAAAAGGTTGGATGGTTTGGATAATAGAGTAGTTAATATGGAGAAGATGGTAAAGAAGTTGGTTGATCAGAATTGTTCTATTCTGAAGACTATGGCGGACAACATTAATACTCTTCTAAAAAAATTTGAGAAAGGGAAAGGTCAAGGCTCTGAGGAAGTGAAAGATGACCATGGACCTAGCAAGCACACTAGGGACAACTCAAAATAGATAGAGGTTGTCAAAGCCAAAGAAATGGGTGATCTGAAGGCCTCTACAAAAAACATGAACATGTTGGTAGACCAGGTAGTGGATTTACTGAAGACCCTCTAGCTAGTTTTGTGCTATCTTTTTGCTTTCTTTTTGCAATCTTTTCCTGGTGGTTATTTTTCGGCTACTTTTTTTACCTAGTTTTGCTTTTAGGTGTTGATGTATAGTTCTTTTGGATTTTTTAGCTTTTGTTATCTTGTTACTATGTAAAAGGTTTGGGGTCCTTTAAAACTTGTTTTCACTTAATCAAAACTCATTATATCTTTTACACTAAAATTCTTGATCACAAAGGTGAAACTACAACTCAATTACATTTCAAGAAAATATGCATTTGTAATGTCAAACAAAAGCAAAATGATCAAAATCTATCGTGCATAAACAAATGACTATCAACAATTAAATAATAAGATGATTAATTGATGCTACAAAATTGAAAAAATCTTGAACTAGTAAATGTTTTAGTTAGACAAAGTTTTAGAATAATTATAATAAGAAAATCACTTGTACTGATGTCCAACTTCATAAGAAGTCTTAATATGTAGAAACCAATGAATCATGGTAGTAAAAAAGTTATGTACTAAACATGTTAGAAAGGCCAAAGTTTTCATTGCACCAAAAGATTGAAATTTCAATGCTCAATACAACCAATAGCCTTATAGAACCATAGGAGGTAGTTAAGCCATGTTGTGAACCCTACAAGGGACGCTAGCCCACTGTCAACAATTCCCCTCCCAACGTCACTCACTGTGGCCTACGGTATTGGAACCTATGACCAAACTTTGATAACAATTGTTAGAAATGCTAGAGTTTTGTCGCACCAAAACAGCAACCTATTAGTGCTTGATATAACCAATAGTCTTATAGAACCACAAGAGGAAATTAAGCCATGTTGCAAACCTTGCAAGGGATGCTAGCCCACTACCAACAAAACATGCCCTACAAATGTATCTCTTGGAGGATTCATGCATATATTATTTACAATATTAGCTCCAAAGCACCATTTTACCTTTGTATGTTATAATATTAATCAATAGCTACAATTGTTCATCATGAAACCAAAATGACTCAAAATATTGTGCTTATAATGCATCCACCACTAGAAAATTATAGAAATATTATTGTCATAAACTTGATGCCTAATACTAATTAAAGTTTCAACAAGTATTAAAGAGAAACAAAAAGACAAGGCTTAATTTTTTTTACTATATCTATTATAGTGTCTACCCCTAGCTTTCTTTTACATTTTATGTCAAATTCTTTTAGGCCAATTTTCATGATTAAGTGATTGGATTTAGTGGTACTGGGTTACCTGATTACTTGATACTATTTACATGTTTGAGATCATATATTTGATGAACTACTTTGTACTCATATTTCATGTGGTATCATTAATCATGATTATTCTTTTGATGATATTATTTTAAATTCTTTCATATAATGATTACAGTATGTTCATGATGATGATTATTTATAGATTTTGATTGCTTACTCCATACTTGCATGTGTATGTTGTACATGCATTTTTTACTTTATGATTGATGTGTTTGATATGATTGAGGGAGGGAGTCATAGTCACCTATTAGTTAGGATCTACACGATGTACCACACCCCACCATTGTCTATTTAATTTAGATATATATGCAGATGTGCATGTTCATCTTTTATGTATATTACAGTTATCAAACATCAACTTCCCTAAATTTTTTGGATGAGTGTGCCCTATCACAATATCTCAATGGTAAAAGAGGGGAGATAGTTCTCAAGTCCAAATCCTAAACCCAAGCCTATTTTTTCCTAAGATAAAGGACAAGTATGTGATTTCTTTACCCTTTTGAATTTGTCAAAGTGATATTAATTTGAGATCTTGACCTTTGAGTTTGATTTCTTACCCGGTTTTTAAGTTGAGTTTTCTCATTTGAGTATGTGGTGTCCTTTGTGATTTTAAATTTTAATTAAATCAAACAAAGATATTATTAAATGATTTGATTAAATGAGAATTTTAAGATAGAGAAATCAATTATATTATATGAAGGATTTGAGCAATACAAATCGACAAAACCCAAAGAACAACTACATGCAAGAACCTGTCACAGAGAAGAAAAGACAAATAAGAGGCAAGGGTTTGGCTCTAAAAATGTGGAAGAATATATTATGAGACTAAAAAGAATGATTAGAACTTACAATTGATCAATCCTTGTAAAAGGAGAACATAAAACCTAAAAGGGAAACCCTAAGAGGTAAATGACATTTGATAATTAATATTTAATTATTAAATGGAAATACATGTGCATAAAGTGAAATCTTAAGAAGGGAGTAAAGGTAATTTAATAAATTAAATTAAATTAACTCTGTACTCTAACACTGACCCTTAAGATGAGCAACAATGTAGCTACAAATAATGCATGAAAAGGTAAGGAGACTACAATTTTGAAATAAAACTTGGGTCCCAACAAAAAGGCCTGATGAGGTACTTGATCACAACCAAATCTCTATGAAATAGAGAAACAAGGAAAACCACATGGGAAAAAACCCTACTCCAAAAAGAGATAGAAGAAGATAAAAAGCAAGAAAAGAAGGAAGGAAGGACTCATCACTAAGACCCCCAAGGAAAACGTCCTTCACCCCAAGCATAGAACACAGTTAAAGATACCAAGGGGGTGCAAAAGGTTTAGTGAAGATATCTGCAACCTACTCAACAATGGAAATGTACTCCAAGCTAAGAGAGCCATCCTGAATTAGATGCTTGATGAAGTGCATGTGAAGCTCATTGTGCTTGGTCCTTTGATGCTCAACTAGGTTGAGTGAAATGTGTATTGTAAGGAAATTCAAGTGTAGAAATAGCTTCCTACACTAATCCCTTAAGTAAAGTATTGTGCAAATTCTATTTAAATCCTTACAATTGCATATTTGATATTATGTAAACAACAATATTGCAGTCAACCATGAATACAAAAAATAGATAGAGAAAGAAAACACAAACACAAAGATATGTCGGTGGGGAAAAACCTTTCAGTAAAACAATTCAACCCCTCCAAAACCTGCACAATGTATTATCTTCAACACAAAGGTTACAACACACTTGCAATGCAAGTTCTTTTAGGACACGAAAGACAAATCCAGTTGCAACCAACAATACACTTTCACACTCTCTTATCTGCAACCCTATAGTCACTTATATCATGCACTTTCCATTTTAGGGAAACTTCCAAAGAAGAATCGTATTAGGGTTTTTTACCATTCTGTGAAAAAGTAGGAACCCCAAAAAAAAATGAACCCCACATGCTAGATGGAGACTCAAGTGTACAATAGTCAATGATCAATTGCCACATGTATTCATGTCTTCACCCATCATCATATCTTCCAAAGATAGCTCTTACACATCATAGGAATCCATCATAACTATTTCAGTCATGATCTCCTTACACACTATTCAAGATGCCGACACATGCAAGTGAAGTGATACATCAACATGCCAATTAAACATGTACACTCACACTTAATTACATTATTTTTTAAAAATACATTACAAAAAAACAAAAAAATAGAATTATCCAAGGTTAAGACACCTTATTCCTAACATGTATAGCACTCTAATTGTCATGCCAAAGAAAGGTGGAACTATCAGGAGGAAATCCAAACTCTATCTTCAACTGTCAAAGCCATAAAACCTCCTGACTAATTGGAAAAATTTCCTTGTACACTTCCCATGTAGATGATAATGTGTGATCATGTTGCTTCTTGCAAGACCATGTGATAGGACCAAAACCAAGACAAAAAAAAAAAATTGGAAGTAGACTTTTGATCATCAATATCACCAACCCAATATGAGTCTATATAACCAATAATATCAGGATTTCTTGATGTGTAGTGAATGTCATAACATGTAGTACCTCGAATGTACCTCAAGATACATTTGGAATATTGCCAATGACTCTCATGTAGATCATGTGAGAATCTAGAGACAAGTCCAACCACAAAGGAAATAGCAAGACTTGTGTGTGTCAGGTACAATAATTTACCCACAAGTTGTTTGCATAAGATGGAATCCACTATAGGAGTAGTGCAAGTGGTAGATAAAATAACATTTGATTGAAAAGGTGTGAGAGCAGACTTACAATAAAACATGCTAAATATTTGAATCATAACAAGAGCATACTTATGTTGGAGTATGGCTATTCCATCCAAATATTGAACAACCTATAGGCCCAAAAAATAGTGCAGAATTCCAAGGTCTGTCATCTCAAAGTGCTCTCTCAAAGCTAGTTGAACACTCTGAATCATAGAGGATGAGCTACCTCTAATGATGAGGTCATCTACATAAAGCGCAAGTATCAATAAGTCATCCCCATGATGCTAAATGTACATGGTAGGATCAAAATGACACCATGTGAACTATGAAGCAAGCAAGAAGAAATCCATCTTCTCATACCAAGCCTAAGGGGCTTGTTTGAGACCATATAAAGACCTCTAAAGCCTACATACCAAAGAAGAATCTTGCACAAAACCATGAGGTTGATCCATATAGATCTCCTCATGTAGGTTTCCATCCAAAAAGGCACTCTTCACATCCATCTAAAAAACTATTCATCCCTACGAAGCTGCAAGAGAGAGTACTAGGTGAATAAAACTCATCTTGGCAACAAGAGAAAAGGTCCTGGAGTGATCAATACCCTCAACCTATGAAAAACCCTTCATAACAAGATGTTCCTTGTACCTATCAATAGAACCATGTACAACATACTTGGTACGATATACCCACTAGCACCAAACCAACTTTCTTCATTTCAAAAGAGGACAAATATCCCATATGTGGTTCATCAAAGAATAGTACTCCTCATCCATAGCCCTATCCCACTCTAAGTGTCCTATCACCTGTGAAAAATGCTATGGATCATTTGATATGGCATGACTCAATACTCTAGTACTAGAAGTCTAAGTATGAGTGCAATGAGAATCTAAAGGATCACCTATCATAGGTATTACTACATCAATAGCACTCATTGAACAATTGGTGTCAGTGGTGAAGGGGATCAACATCAAGATCTTTAGAGGATACATAATCCTATGGAAGACAAGAGGAAGTACTAGGTAGTGAGGGAGAACCTAGTGATGGAAACTCCATCTGAGGATAATGCTCATCAAACTAGACATCTCACTGAAACAAGACATCTCTAGAATCAAGATCAAACAAACTGTATGCCTTAAGATCCTCAAAGTAGCCAACAAAGATGAGTGGTCAACTCTACCTCTCAATGGCTTTTTCTTGAGCATGTGGAATACATTCTCAAGCATCACAACCAAAAATGTGGAATGTAGAAACATCAAGCTTGACATGAGTCCAAGCCTCCTCAAGAGTCAAATGTCACAATACCTTGTGAGGCATTTGATTTTGGATATAGTTGGTACAATTAATAGCCTCAGCCCAAAATGAAGAATTCATAGCTTGAGAATATATCATAAAATTGAGCATCTCTTGTAATGTTGTATTCTTTCTCTCTACAACCCCATTCTACTAAGGGGTGTGAGGAACTATGAACTAATGTTGTAAACCATGCTTAGTGCAAAAATCTCTAAAAGACTTATTCACATATTCCCTATCATTGCCAGTATGTATATGCCTAATAGAAAGAATGGACTACTTCTCCACAAATGTCTTAAAGATTCAAAATGAATCGAAGACATTTGACTTGTACTTCAAAAATTACACCCATGTGCATTTAAAGAAGCCATTTATGAAGGTAAGCACATATTGAGCACCTGAAAGGATGGAGTGGGGAATGACATAAGATCACTATGTATCAACTCCAATGGTGCCTTAGTATGTGTGAATCTACCTATCAGAAATGGATCTATTTAATGTTTTCCAAGTGCACACCCTTGACAAACACTATCAGTACAAGAGATCTGATGTAGCCCAATAACTAGCTCTTGTGTACTCATATGTTGTAGATATTTGTAGTTGACATGGCCAAAATGCTTATGCCAAATCTTGTTCACTATTTATACATGAGAAATAAGAGAAACACCTATAGAATTAGAGCTCTCAAATCCATCAAACTAATATAAGTGAGATTGAAGATCAACATTCTCAGTACAAACAACCAAGTAGGGATCATGGAGGTCTTGAATAACCACATTATATGGTGAGAACTCAACTATCTTACCAGAGCCAAAATGAAAAATCTAAAAGATAGATAGGAGGTTCATAGAAATGGTTGGAACTAGGAGAACATCATGTAGTGAACCACCCTAAAAAGAGATAATTCCTAAACTTGAAGCTATAAGTTGTACAAAGTCACCAACTGTAATCTATATAGTAACACGTTAAGCGAGGTAACCAAATTAGGGGAGTGTTTCAAATGGTGAGAAGCACTTGAATCAAGAATCCAAGTAGTTTTAAAAGACAATGCTCATATAAAAAGAGTGTTTCATTTCCCTAAAGGAGGAGGTGGTCGCTTCAGAGAAGCAATACTATGTTGTTGCATAGCCTCCTATAAAGCCTCAAGACATTTCCAACACTTGCAAACTGGATGGCCTTCCTTGACACAAAAATTGCAAGGATCACATATAAACTTCTTAGACTTGGAGGAAGACTCACTAGAATCAGAAGATTTACATTTCGGAGTGGATTTCTAAGAATATTATTTAGGAGTAGGCTTGGAGGAACTCTCACTACCTATTGAATCTGACTTGAACTTCAATTTCTTCTTCAACTTCCCTGTAGATGTCTAAGCAACCAATGCATGGTTCTTTTATCCTGTAAGAGTATCCAACATGTGTAAGCTTGGACTTCTCTATAATCAATCCATCATAGAAAACCTTAAAAGTGGGCATGGTAAATCTAGGATTCAAAACATCCATAGTGGAATGGAAGATAGAAGAGAAAATTTGAAAGTTTCCTTGAAGCTTTAACAAAATTATATAAATGCACTCCTTATCTATCTTCACTTCTCACACTCATGTAACCAAGTTTTATGTTGTTTGAACCTCATCAAAAAGTCCTCAATAGATGGAAAAGCATCTGGTACAAGTGAAGTAAGTCATGCCTCAATTTGAAGTGCTTTGAACTCATTGATGGTACCAAAAAAGTCCTTGAACTTGTCCCATATTTCTTGAGGAGTGGTGGACTCATCAAGATGAAACTGTAAGCTATCTAAAACACTCAAAGGAATTAGACTGATGGCTTTTTCCATCTTATTCTTGTGCTACAAATTTTGATATTGACTCTGAAAAAAATGGATGCACTATATCTAAACAAGACCACAAACTCTTTGAATGGAGAACTCGTTGCATAGCAGATGTCCATGAGTGATAGTTATGTGGGTTTGGAAGAACTAGAAAAGAAGAGGTCTCGAACATTGTTTTAAGAAAGTGTTTGAATTTTTATAATGTACTAATATTGTAATAAAAATAATTGAAAAAACACCCACCACAATACAAAAATTGAACCCCAACTGCTAGAAGGAATGCATATACAAGAAAAGAGAAAAAAAGCTTTAGTAAAGTATCAAAAATACCTAGAAAAAAATACTGGTGAAATAATAGAGAATCTATAAAGTGCTCAAGAAGATCTTTCTAAAAGAAAATAAAAATGCACTTCAAATTGAGGCCCTGTCAAGTTGGAGCCAAAATATAGACTGGGCCTCTAGAAAGCAAAAAAAAATTGCAAACCACAAAAAATTTGGAAAGGGGCTTAAAAAATACCCACGTGACCATAGGTTGGGCAATGGTGGTTTGATGGTTGCACTATGGCAGAGGTGTGGTGGCAGCACTGGCAAAGGAGGTGAGTTGTAGAAAAGGCCTAATGCTTTTTTGTCAAAATTGTGACTCAAAAATGTCAAAACCTACTGTCGCCAAACTGGAGTCAAAAATTTGATGACCAAGACAAGTGTCAATATATCAATGATAAAAACTATCAAAAATTATTGCCAAATTTTTCCCATGGCAGCGCCAAACAACTAGTTTAGAACATCAAACTATCGACACCTATGAGAGATGGTTCGACAAGTAGTCCACATCATTGACAGCAAGATGAGTTAAACTATTGACAACTTGGAGATATGTTTCAACATATTTTTCATACTCTCGACGGTAGGATCCATCAAACTATCAATGACCTATAGAGATGTTTCAATGGGTTGCTTATACCGTCAACGACAATAAACATCGAAATAGTGACAGTAGTCAGAGTTTTTAAAAAAATGTAGCAGCAAGCAGATTTCCATAAAATAATTGATATTCAAATAATTTTTGTCGAAGATGACATATTAGATGTTAAGCATGGCTTGTATCTATAGAATTTTTTTTTGGGAAATTGGGAAGCAGAGGAGGATTCCATTGCGAGTCCTCCAACAATTTATATGAAGAATAGAATGCCAATAAGGATCAAAAAAATAACATCCCAACATTAACTACTCTATTTTAAATGTAGAATTTTTTTGAGAACATGTCAAGTATGACAAATACCAAAATATATATTGAATAAACTAAGGTGGCCACTATTCCATGACTGCCTTAATTTTCTCAATGTTTTCTTTATTGTTGAAGTGCATATCCTCATCACCTCATCACGATACTAATTTAATTATTCTTCTCTTTTTGGGCAGCTAGAAGATAAAAGAAATAAAATTTTGTTGAAGCTCACAAAAGCTAATGTAGGTCATTAGAAAGGAATTTAGTTAAAGTAGACAATGATGGAGTGAGAATGTCGAATACTCAAGTGAAGAAAAAAGGAGTATGAAGAAAAGGAGCATGACAATAACTAAAATAAAGTAATGGTGCACACTTTTTGCATACTAACAAAGGCATGTTACTATCTTCACAACCTGTAGAATTCTTGACCTTTTTCTCTCAATTTAGACATGACTTTTGCTATGATAGACTTTACGAAGCTTGGAGAGAATAGGGATCTCGGGGTTTCTTTTTTATTTTTGGCAAAATAAGGATGATAATAAATTAAAACCTGGAAGAAATTCTTGGTATCAAATAAATAAACTCTTTTTTTTGTGGTTCCTAATGCTCTTATACCCCTCCAATCTTGAAGTCATCTTTCATCCTACGATCTACATTCATTCACCTTCATTTGACTTGTACAGATTCAAAGCTCATACTTGTAGAGAGTCTCATAAGATAATGGAAAAAAGGCAAAAGGCAAAAGACCTCACTGCTCACAATTAGATAGTAATTATTGTGCAAATTTAGAATAAAGAATACATTTATTGTATGATTATGACTGTATGAAGAATACAGTAAATCAACATTCTTCAAAAAAAATGTGACTAAAGTTTATGAGACACATGCCTATTTTGTTGGGTGGTGGGTTAATTCCTTTATCCCTTTTTTTCTTCTCTTTTGTATCTTCAATGATTTCATTCCACTCCAATTGTGGTGCCATAGGAGGATGTTCGTACTTCAGGTTGAGCTTTAGAGCCCTTCTATACTAGTCTCTCACTGTCTTTAGATGTTTGCAAGCTTTTTTTAGAAGTTCGGCTCTATTCAAAATATTTTGACCAAAGAACTACTCCATAGTTTTTATGAGATGATCTTTTAATCTAGGGGCTTGATCAGTCCATCTTTTAACAAAAAAAAAAATTGTTAGATAAAAAATTAGTTCAAGGATAAACCAAAAAATGTAGGAACCAATTATATCAAGTTACATACCTTTTACATAATGTGGAACTGAATATCTTCAATGTTAAATCATAAAAAGTTTCATAAAAAAGATCATTTCCTGCAAAATCGTCACCACATCATTAAGCAAAAATGAGTTATGAATAAGTAAACTACAATTTACACTCTAAATGATTACAATTTTAAAGTAATTGCAAGCTTGGGAAATTTTAAGGGAATCATATCTTTCTCAGCCATCAACAATGATGCCTCCAACAATCCAGGACAAGTAACACGTACTACTTCGGGAAAGGTTGGTAAATTATCAGCAGTACTGGTATTAGTTCTATCATCAACATAACAAGGTTTACGTATCACATAACAAAGTTAAGCAATGTCATAATATACTCAAATGAACAAGAAAGTACAAATATTATCATATTTAACACATAACAAAATGTAGCAAAATAAAGATTTACCATCTCTAGTTGCAGCAGGTGTGGATGTTTGCATGCTCCTTGTTGTCAATCCTACAGTCAGCAATCTCATAGTGTTGGTCGGCCTCATGGAAGTAGGTGTATGGAAATCATCAGCACTTGAAAAATTATCATATATACAATGTATTTGTCATGTCCCCTATTTTCCTCTAATAGAATTTAATAATTAATAATTAATAACAATGGCATCACTATCGAGAGAAACTCTCCACCCATGAGTTGTTCCAAATAAGTATTATCAAGTCGAGGGTAAGCATTATACCACTATAAGCATAACTGGTCTTATAGCAATATATTAGGAGCAGTAGATCATCATATCACAATAAGCAATATTTGAAAGATAAGTGCATATGTACAACACCATATGACAAGCTCGTATTTCAATTAAACTATATGACCAATGAATGTCATACAAAAAATAAAGAGAACGGTGATTTAATTGTATAAATAGTATTAAATATACTCTTAACCTTATTTTTAAATTGTTATTTATTAGACCAACACTTCTAAATGAAAGCCAAATAATCAACCAAATTACCCATCATTAGAAAATGACTAGTACACAACCAAACTTGGCAAAATAGGAACTAAAAACATAACCAAGTTTTCTACCAAAATATTTATTTATTACATTTACTACAATATTCACCATGATGAAATACATTCTCTTTTCGTTTAAAATAGTTGTACTCTTTTTTAACAGACTTAATAAATAATAGGAGATGAGGGAAGATGGAAAGACCTTCTTGTAATATCCTCTATTTTGTTGTGTTAGGAAATAGGGACTATTACTTCAACTTTCCTTTCTACTATGCTAATGGAATGAAAATAAAGAAATTAATAAAGTATTATTTCTGATATGAAAATCAATATATGCAAATGAAACTAATCACAATCTAATAAGGAAGCTGATGGAAACATTGTCATTGATGTCAAAAGAATTTGGGTGATTGTTAGAAGTTTTTGATGTCAAAAGTATGCTTATTAGGTAAATTTATATCAGGAACAACATATACATTACTTGAAATTTGAGCATTGAAAATAAGTATGAATACACCAATCATAATTAAACTTGAAGGATAAACTAATTCACTGAAGAGTGCATTGAAAATTGTGATATGGAGTGATATGTTCATCACACTAACCAAGAAGAAACATCATCTACAATTGTAGATATAAAAATAAGACCCATTTGTCAAAAAATATAGTGCACTACTATTGGAGATAGCAAATGAAGGAGAGACACATAAGACAGGGCAAGCCAAGATGGAAACAACCAACATTAATAACAATCTGGCATATTGAACAATCAACATTAAAGAGCACATAAATTAGGAGTGATATGTATATATACAACAAAATTATATTTAAAGGGTCTCATTATTCATTAACCAAGAAGCGTAGAGCATAAGAAATAAAGAGAAGACAACATTGGGTACTATGAATTAAATGAGAGAAAGAGAAACTTTATAAATCATATGATGAGTCACTTCAAAGCTAGTAGATAGTATAAAAGAAACTTTCAGCAATAAACCATATAACCAATGACCGACTATTATGTACAACACAGATATCGGAATCATAAGCTCATGGACATGGAATTGGTAAAGAGGATATACATTTAATACTATATCATCATAAAGGTTTAGCAATTATAATTAGAAAATGTATATGAGTTTTCCACATACAACAATTATCTTAAGTATCGAAGAATGAATACAAGTGTTTAAGTAAAGGATGAGAGTGAACATGACAGCAGTAATATAAAATTGTCAATAATAATCATGAAGAAAATAATGTGCCTTCTGATGATTGAGAATTGAAATCACATACTTGTAGGATGTATACTGGTACCCTCATCAAGTGGAAGAACTCGGTGTGGTCTCAAAAAATCTTGTACAAAAACATATATATTATGGTTCTTGATCCATAAATTAGTATAAAACATAAAGCTTTATTGAACTATTGTCCAAGAAAAAGACTCATTGTTGTGAATCAAGTAGTTTTCTATAATTACAATCTTGTAGTACCCTAGTGTAACCTTTGTGTTGTAGTTTATAGTTAATGTAAGGTTAACCTATATACATCCTAACTCACTCCTTATATAGTTATGTTTTAAAGCTTCTGACAATAATCAATGGGTCTAAATAGACCAGTCAAGTTAATGCTAGCTAGGAATAGTTGATTGTTCATTTAATTCTACCTAATTTGATGAAAATTCTATAGGAATTTGTAATTAACCCAGCTAATCAACAACTAGACCAATTGACTTGTATACATCCTAACTCATTCCTTATATAGTTATGTTTAAAACCTTGTGGTCATGTTATCTGTTGAGTGACTTTTATTGTTTATATACATACATACATGTATACATATATACATAAATGCATATATGTGTGTGTGTGTGTGTGTGTGTGCATATATGTATATACATAAATACATATATCCATACATACATACATACATATACATCGATCAAAAAGGCACAGCAACAAAATCCTAGATCTTGGTACAGGGACCCTAGGTCCTAAATAAGGTGGTCAAACACCATGTAGGATAGTATAGAAGGTGATCAATAAGTGTCCAAGTTGACATAAGATAGTTTAGACAATCTCAAACATGCATTTAGGCAAATTGTTTGCATGTTGTATAAGGTTATAGGCAAGTCAAAGGTTGGTCAACAATTGGTCAAACATTGTGAGTTGACCAAAAATCTTGAATTTTATGTTTTATAATATTTTTGCATATTTTGGTATAGTTTTGAAGGCCTGTCAAATCTTTTATTTGAAGTTTGTGTAAAAGTTATAAAAATTGCAAAAAGTGCAATAAAAGTTGTCATGCAACTTTTTGCAATTTTTCTTGCAATCTAGAAGTGTAATAGTCAGATCATTATTTTGATCAAACATGGAAGGATGAAGTTTTAAGGTCAATATTTTTGACCTATAAATTGATTATCTTCAACCTAGTCTGGGGTTGGGATAGTACTGTATGGATTTGGAATGAAATAACAATCCTTTTGGTGGGAAAATCCTTACTCTTGTTGATCTGGTCTTCATCCCACCTTAACATATACATACATACATACATACATACATACATACATATATATATATATATATATATATATATATATATATATATATATATATATATATATATATATATATATATATATATATATATATATATATATATATATATATATATATATATATATATATATATATATATATACACATACATACATACATCTGCATATGTAATTTTATCACCTCATTTAACTAACTTTACTTTCAAATAAAAAATTAGGAACTAAAATATTGGAATCATACAAAGGAATCATGGAATAAAGTGAAACACATAACTGAATGAATGTTGGAAGGCATAGAAATTAATGAAAGGAAGTACTGGGCATCATGAATGGATATTGAATTTGATGGTTCTTGCTTTGTAATTTCTATGTTCATGATGGAAAGTAGCAGTTACCTTCACACTATTGTTCATGGATTGAGAAATTATATACGGCCTACTCTTATTTCTGATTGTTTGTTATCGAAGGAGATATATGATTACCTTTTATCTAAACAACAAACATGATTGTAATTTTGGTCTAAACATTATGAATGTGCAATAAGGAATTTGTTGAGTCAGAGCAATAATGGAGGGAATTGATATGAGAAACTTGGGAAGAGACTATTCATCTTCCACAATGAGTGGGAAGATACATTCACTAGTTTGCTTATGATTCAATGCAATAATCTGAGGCAAGATGGAGCCCTATTTTTTTTTCAAAAGTTAATATTGAAGTTGATGAAAGCTCAACCCCATAGCTCCCAAGAATCACCTGCATGCAAACACCTATCACGGAAAGAGAGAAGAAAAAGCTATGGAGGCAGGAATTGCAAGATCCATAGATGAGACATTCTTGATGAGCAAAAAGAGAGATTGCTATTATCAAAAGTGAATGAATAAATTACAAAGAGATCATTCCTTATAAAAGGAGATTGAAACCCAAAAAGGGTAACCTAAAGCCTAAAAAAGCTAGGTTGCACATTATAATTAATATAAAATATTAATTATATGCACCTAAGAGATAGCTTAAGAAAACTAGAGTAATATGCAACTTATTTAATTAAATCAAAGTGATTTAATTAATAAGTGTAAACAAATAATTACTCTAACAGTTAGGTCCTCCACTCATGATGTTGGAAAGCTGAAAATGGGTAATCATTGATGTCACTTGATCGCATAAAGAAATATTGTCCAGAATCTTGAGAAAGAATATGGAGCTTTGGAAAGATTCTTTCAAAAAATAAATAAATTCATTATTACTAGTGAACTTGGTGTTGGAAAATTTTCAATTGCTAAAGGACTTGCTTAACATATTATACAAGGAGTTTTTCTTAAACTACTTATAAACTAAAAAAAATTCTTAGTAGATATGGATGTGCTTATTGATAGAACTAAATTCTATAGAGATTTTGTAATGATTGAAAATAGTATAAAGAAAAGTTATATTGAATGATCACGTTGTTGCTTCTTGAAAATATACCAAATCTCAAGTCACAAGGAGGATGGATTGGGGTTTAGATCAGAATGATATATGAAATAGCATGCAATTATTCTAATCCAAAACTACAAAATTTGGAGTCAAAATTGGTTGAAATTAAGATTAGATTTCTCCTAGCACTTATAGCTCATAACTGTAAATCTAAAGATGTTATAGCAGAATGCCAAGAGGACTTTCAAACTTGATTTAGGAAAATGATTAGATATGCATCTTATGAAGAAAAAAGATGAAATTAATGATTTTCAGGGCTAAAAGTTGTTTCAAATAATGGTCACATCAACATCAAAACCCATAAAAATATGATTTTCTTCCTTACTTTATTAATGCAAGCAAGAAAACTTCAAATACATTTGTTACAAATTCCTAAATAGAAAATAGCCTTGAAGATTCTAAAATAAATCATTATCCAAAAAAATATATCCATCCTTGTGATTCCCAATACAAATATTTATCATGAAGAGGGTTCATTAATGGAAGATGGAAACACAATAACCAAATTGAAATAGAGACAAGAATGGCAACAGACCAAGCCAATGTTGGAAGAAGCAATGATAGATATGAAAAGGATAAAGAGGATTATGGTACTCTTGTGGTTCCACACATAGCTAAGGAAGAATCTAAATTAGGATTTTAGATCTGAGCCACAAGAAATCAATACCAAACAATACTATGCCTATTGTGAGTGCCACATACTATCATATATGCTATAAAAATGTTTTGTTTTGTTTCTTAAGATGCAGCAATCTCTCATTTGATGATTTGATTGTAGGGGACATGTAGACATACACATTACCATGTACTACTTAATGAAAACAAGTTTGGTGTAGACATTATTCAAAATCTTGTATGCACCCTATCATATGTGTAAGAGTAAAATTGTAAAGGATTTTCATCTTGTTTTCTGTAATGTTATTTCTAATGTAGCAATAAGTTTATTGTATTATGTAATTTTTGTCATAGGTATCAAAGAAGTACAACAATAGTATTTGTAGGTTACTTGATCCTTAATAGGATTTTGAAGAAATTGCATTGACTCTTTCTATTGAATTTTTGTTTTTCAAAGTTGTCCTTCAAGCATTTCTATAGAATTTTCATTTTGGAAATCATGATTTTGACGTTTACGCTTGAATTTTAAATTCAAAGTTCATGGTTCCAATGTGCAAACAAGATCCACAACCTATAATAGTCAAGGTTATGTATAGCATATTATATAAGGTCTTTCTTCAAAAAAATGGGATTTATGCCTAATGTTAGAAATACAATTTGTCATAGGTATCAAAGAAGTACAAAAATAGTATCTGTTAGTTACTTACACCTCAATAGGCTTTTGAAGAAACTTCATTGACTTTTTCTATTGAATTTTTGTCTTTCAAAGTTGTCTTTCAAGCATTTCCATAGAATTATCATTTTGGAAATCATGATTCTGATGTTTACACTCAAATTGTAAATTGAAAGTTCACGGTTCCAATGTGCAGATAGGTTCCATAGCCTATAATAATCAAGGTTAGGTAAAGCATGTTGTAAGATTTTTGTTCAAAAAAAATGGTTGGTTGCAAGGATTTATTCCTAATGTTAGAAATACAACTTCTATATGAGAAACTTGAGAAGAGACTATTCATCTTCCACAATCAGTGGGAAGATACATTCACCAGTTTGTGTATGATTCAATGGAATAATCTGAGGAAAGATCATATTAGGGATAAAATTTGTTTCAAATAATGGTCACATCAACATCAAAGCCCATAACAACACGATTTTCTTCCTAACATCCATTACAAATTCCTAAATAGAAAACATCCTTGAAGATTCTAAAATAAATCATTATCCAAAAAAAATCCATCTCTGTGATTCCCAATACAAATATTTATCATGAAGAGGGCTCATTATTGGAAGATGGAAACACAATAACCAAATTGAAATAGAGAGAAGAATGGAGACAGAAAAAGCCAATGTTGGAAATGAAGCAATGATAGATATGCAAAGGATAAAGAGGATGATGGTACTCCTATGGTTCAATGTATAGCTGAGGAAGCATCCAAATTAGAACCAATCTCTACTGTATAATAAATTCAATCAATTAAAACTTTTGGATATAATGAAGATGCAAAAGAAAGTCACAAATGAATATTAAAAGGTGTAAGACGTCCAAGTCCAAGTGCACCTGCAAAACCAATATCAAGTGTATTTCATACAAATTTGAGGTCTTGTATCCTAGTTTTATAATGAATACCATGAAGGAATAGACCCATTATATTATCATTTTATACCATCAAGGGCACTTTTTTGTTTAATAAACACTTAAGAATCTTAGATGGCTAGGTCTTTATAAAATCCAATCGAGTCATGAGCTAAGTCAAGTCAACTAGTGAGACATTGAATCCTTGTAATATCTTGATAGACAACACCTCAAATTTCATGTTTCCTATAGGCTCTTCCAGTGGTTGTGCATACATATCCATTACCAGGTTATCAATGCCTCCATGGAAGATTCCTCACTAACACTCTCACTAGGAGATCAAGGAAGAGAAATAGCTTAATGTCCACAGGTCTCCCAATTTTTTTCTAGGGATTTAGATTAATTAGGTAATATATTCAAAATTGGGAAATATGAACAATGTCTGAATCATCATAATTGATGGCCAAAGTAAATATTACCTTGAGTCCTTACCCTAATATTAAGCAAGTTTCAAACAAAAATTACCTTGAACCCTTACAATGAAAATGAAAAATACTTTAAGTCTTATGTTGAAATTAAGCAAGCAAATAGAAGAGGATGAGAACTTACCTTGAAATCAAGCTCCCAACAGAAGAGGATGTGGATAATGCAAATGAATCCATCAACCTTACCTTGGCATTGAAAATCTCTTAATTGGTCATGCCTGAAGCCTCCCGCCCGCACTTTGTGGCTTGATAAGAAATGAAGTTTCACTCTCTTTTTTAATATCCCCGAAAACATCAAAAGTTTGACTCCAATCTTAATTGTCATCAAAATTTTGATGTTATCGGGATCAATTTTTTTTTAAATGAATTTGAGAAGCCCAATTGGCCTGCTATAAAAAATAAAACCCAAATGTACTAGTGAGGTGGAGGCATGGTGGCATCACCAACATGGGAGGTGAGTTGCAACAGAGGCCTTTTAATCATTGTTGTGTTTGTACTAACTACAAGTGGTGTGTTATACCCCCACGATTAGTTTAACCCAGTTAGGCTAACTATTGTAGTGGGTGTGTAACCGTCACATAGTTTTAATAATTATAATGGTTTTAAAAAATGCTTTTTATTCTTCTTTTTTTACAAAAAAATTACAAAAATCATATTAGAATGTGTGCCAGGGCCTATAGCCCTAGTATGCAAAAAAAAAAAGCCTCCCTAGTCAACATTGTCTAAATCAATGAAATTTATATGATAATAGGGTTTTCAATGTCCTTTGATTCCATCCATGACATTTTTTTTGCCTCAAAGCACTCCAAAATTCAGAGAACCCCCTATTTTCACCAAAAAAAAACCTAAAAATAACTAGATCTAGTGTGTCAAACCCTTGTTCCTCTTTTTATCCAAATAAGAACAAGCTACAGTAGATTTCACTATGATAACATGAAGGATTTGAGCAATACATATCCACAAGACCAGAAGAACACCTGCATGGAAGAACCTATCATAGAGAAGAAAAGACAAAGAAGAGGTAAGGGTTTGGCTTTGAAAATATGGAAGAATATATTATCAAAATTAAAAGAATGAATAAAATTTACAATTGATCAATCCTTATAGAAGGAGATCATAAAACCTAAAAGGGAAACCCTAAGAGGTAAATGACATTTTATATTAATATTTAATTATTAAATAGAATTGCATGTGCATAAAGTGAAATCCTAAGAAGGGGGTAAAGGTAATTTAACAAATTAAATTAAATTAACCCTTTATTCTAACATTATATTTAATTAAATAAATAAAAGCGTTAAATTTAAAAGATTTTATTAAAAGTCTAATCTTGAAAATTCAGACAATTATAATTTTTAAGTCTAAAATTGGTGTAATCATATTTATTTAGTTTAACAATAATATATTTAAAGTTGCATTTAAGTAACGGGCTTTAAATATTATTCTTAGTTAAAATAATAAATATATTTTCTAAAATCATCTTGTTAATTATTGAAAACAAGTGGGAATTATTTAAATTAATATTATTCTAATCAAAGGGCACAAACCATGGACAAAAGAATTAAATAAATTAATAAATTAATAAAATATTATATTAATGAGAGGCCTTTGCATGTTTGTGAAACCAAAAACCCTAGGTAGGGTTAGAATCTTTATTGAGAGATTGGAGCTCATTTCTCTACTAACACAAGTTTGGTTGAGCAATTTAGACTATTAGCCCTCTTCTCAACATTTTCGCTAAAATTATCAAATCACTTATTTTGATCAAATCTTCAAAAATCAATTTATTTGATTTTATCCTATAGTTTTACCACTATATCCTAAGTTATTATTTAATTAAAAGGAACATATCCCCCCTTTAATTAAATAAAAGACCCATTCATCTCTTATCCTAAGTTGCACACATAAAAGTATTTTTCTACTTTAAAAACAAAATAAAATTCTTTTTGTCTCACATGGAGACACAAAAGTCAACTCTTTATGATTGGTGGAAATGATTGTGCACATGGATCATGCAAAAGTCAACTCCCCACCCTTGATTAGATCCTCTTGCTTCATGATTTCCACTATCTGTACTTCTTTAAAAGGGAGAGCTCTCTCCTCATCTTGTATCCACTCTTTTGCACTATTGTTATGTTGTAGGGTTTTCTAGGCACTCTTTGAGCTTTGGAAGATCTTGTGGCCTCATACTCTCATATTTTCTTGTCATAGTAGCTTAATATTATGTTGCATTAGCATAATTTCATTTTGTGCATTTGAATAATACATCTAGTTTAATTAGGAGGCTTGCAACACTCTCATTTTCTTACTAGTTAGCTTACATTTCTTGCATTTCATGTAGCTTAGTTGCATTTTTCATAGCATCTCATATTGGTTCTTGGACCCTAGCATCTTTCCTCTTATATTAGAATCTCTCATTTCATTGTGTACTTGCAAGGGGTTGCATTCTTATGCTCAACTGAGAGCCATTTTATTTCTATTTGCATCCTTTTGCATGCCATGACTAGGGAGCTCTAGGTATTTGAGGCTCTCAATCCATGAGATCCCTCGAATAGGACTTAGAGGAGTACACTTTCTGAGTGTACATTTTTTGTGCCCACCATAGAGCATAACAACCTTGTTTTTCCTTCTTTCTTGCATTTTTCTACTTGTTGTTCTGTATTTTTTAAAATTTTGCAGATAAAATTATCATGCAATACTTTTCCTATATCATACAACATTTCCTACAACTATTATGGAAATACTTAACTAATTAAAAGTATTGCACATACATTCATATAATGTTACACTCTAGTTTTGCATTCTATCACATTCTAGTTATATATTATGTCACTTGCAATAACACAGAGTATCACATAGGCAGAAAGTATTGCCTAGCTATACACTGAAGTGTCATATGATATTTTTGCAACAGAAAGTATCACCCAGTTCAAAAAAAGTGGTTGTTTATGTTATTCCTTAACATATGACTACTTGACGCATTCTATTTTTGGATTTTTGGTTTATTTATTATCTAATTAGTTGGATTATGTAGGTTTATCACATTTGGCTAACCCTTCTAATACACTAACACATTTTCCCAAATTGCTTTCCTTTTTGCTCATTAAAAGAATGTATGTTAAAGACTCTATTTTCTAAAAAGGGCTACTAATATTTTTTCAAGGTTGCCCAAGAAAAGCAAAAAACAAATAAAACAAGTGTGTCTTGTATTTTCATCATATGTATATGTGTGGCATCTACTAGTTGTTTCCTTACCTAGGAACATAAAACTTGCGAGTAGGTCTCATTGTTCGTAGGAGAGTATGCTCTTCACTCTTGTGGTGAATCAGAAATCTTGACCCTTCATTAAGTCTCGAAAGTGAGTGGTATATTCCACTTTTTAGTGGTATTAATTAACCTTCTTAATGTGTTTGGAGAAAGCACTAAGAATAGGATAGTATTCTCTTCACCTTTTGGGTGAATCAGAAATATTGACCTCTTTGGTGTGGATCCATTTTGTATATCTCCTTTAGAGGGTATGCTATTGATGTAAAGATACCAATAAGAATGACCCAAAGTGGGAACAAGCACAACCCAGCTAACCTAACCCACTATAATCATAAACCCCTTGATAAAGGCCAAAGCCTTAGGGGGCATAAGACTTTTCTTTGTTTAGTGGAAGTACTTGTGGAATTTTGACCATGAAAAAAATACTAAGCGAGAATGCTTAAGGTATTCTTGTGGCCATGAGATCTGTTACCAATTGCAAGATAGGGTGTCTTGTTATCTGGCGTTAGAGGGGAGTTACAAATGAGACCCTTTATAAACACCTTAGGATTAGAAGCTACCTTTATTATCCACTAAACATGTTGTACAAGGATCAATCCTAGAGGACTGCCTGGATCACCCTAAGATCTTTACACTCATTATTTGTGTCCCTTTGGTTGTGCCAAAGGTACCTCCATGACAAAGCCAATATCTATTGTGGAAAACCACTTTGTGTGACATGAAAGAGCATCAAGTGTGGGCCAAGTTGTTGAGTAATGAGTTGTGACCTTTAGGTAGTTCTACTTGGCATATTTTTTAATGTGCTAGACCCATACAAATATTTTGAACATATACATGGCGATTGCATTCATAGGGTTATTATTTTGAAAATGTCACATATGCTTGTGTTGAAAATTGCTTTGTCCCTTATTCAACTACTTGAAGATGTGTGCTTGTATCCCCAGTTGTCTTCAAAACTTTGTATCTATTATTTCAAACTAAAACATTCCTCTGTCACAACTATATTTTGGCCTAAAACACCCAAAAATTGCATCAAAACCTAAATGTTTTAAGCACCAAGTCACATGTTATAGAGTTTGCTTAACTTTTATCACATGACTATTTAGAGAAATATCTTGTGCTACTTATAAATTGCTAGAAGTATCACACTGCTTAACAAAGACTGCACCCTCCTATTATGTAGTCTGTCATACAATCTACCGAAAAATATCACCTGTCTGCAAAGTATCATCCGCTTACTATGTAAACTATCATACAATATAATGTGATGATCTACTTGTTGTCAATTAGGATTGTGCCTATAGCAAGATGCAGACTCTAACTATCATGTTGAAACATGGAAACTCTCTCAGGTGGTGGGTTGTCCTAAAACAAGAGATGAATCTCTGAAAGCAAGGTCAATTCCTAAATAGTGATCACCTAAACCTAAATTGTATGTGGGAAAAGGGATGAGAAGTGAATTGAAATAATGGATACTGAACCTAAATGAGGTGATACACCAATGACTTGTATGCAACTTTAATTTAATTAACACCAATTACCCAAGATATAAATGATTCACAATACCTAGACAAACATGCAACTACAAAAGTGATTCTATGCAAGGACCCAGAATCTTTTGCTTTGAAAGGAAAACATAGGGTTCACCAATTTTTTGGAAAAAGAATAAGGACACAAACAAAGACCTACAATTACAAGTATCAAGATTCCAACATGTAATAAGTAATATAGCTTTAATGAAGGATGAACACAACATAAAAGAAAAAAAACCCATAATATTGCACAAAATCAATGAGAAGGAACCGTTGAATTTGTATAATCAATGCTGAAAAATGTTTGCTACAAAGTGCTTTTACAATCAACTCAAAATTTGTAATGTGCAAAAAATCTAAGCCAGAAAGAAGATTCTCACAAATGAGTTGAATGTACAATAAATAGAGCTCAAAACCCTAACTCGGATATTAGAAATATGCATGAAAAAAATGAGTCAAAACTTATCCAAACTATGAAGAAACCCCTGAAAACTATCCTCAACCACCTATCTAACTGATAGCCAACTAAAAAATTGCCTCTATATCCTCAAAATTATGCACAAAACCCTAGGTCACATTTCAATTTCAAACTAAAAATATAGCATGTCAACCTCATCAATAATCATGCAAAAATGCATAAAAAAAGGCTCCCAAAAGTGAATTGTATGTAAAATTGGCCTCAACTACCTCATAATTGGTAAAAATAGCACTTAAGTGCTCCATAATGCATGAGAAAAAACAAACTACCCCTTATCTAAAAAATAACTCCATGTGATGTTTAGTTAACAGGAGCAGTCCTCTTCTACTAAAAATAAGACTCCCTGACGAACTAAAAGACTCAATTGAAAGTCACTTTAGATCTTAAAATAGACTCCCAGCTTCATAATTATCTTATCTTTTGCATTGCTTCATCCATTTGTCCCCCACTTTTCTTTTTAATTACTATTAACAAAGGCTTTATAATTGTAGCCATTTGATATATTAATTTTACAAGATTTATGCAAATATTTCTCTTTTATCATATTTATCGACATTAATGTGTTTAATAAATATTAAGTAATTAATATTATTATTTAATAAATATTAAATATTTTAATAATAAATAAAAACATTTGACAAGTATGATAAAACATTTTATAAACTTATATATATGTATGTATGTATGTATGTATGTATGTATAATGATAAAATAGAACAAAAATCATTTATATGTATATAAATTTAATAAAATGTGTTTATAGAATTATCACACTCACTTCACATACAGACCTAAAAGGAGAATTCAATTTGTTTAAGGAGCTATCAAAAGGGTATACTCATGTTATTTTCATCATTTTCGATTTGGGAGGATAAGAAAAGTATAGGGTTCCTCTGTAATTTTTCTTATCATCCACGATACTATGACTTGTTTTTTTTGTTGGTCTCATGTTGTTTGCCTTCTTTGGAGTTGAACGTTAGTTCTCACTTGTTTTACTTGTCTTGAATCCTCTTTTCTAATTTACTATTTCATGATATGCTATGTTGGGTTATCACTATGTCATAAGTGCTTGGACACCATGATTAATTGGAGATGTTGTTGCTTTTCCTCTACTCCATTTTTTGGGTGTCTAGTAGCTATGAGTGCTAGGTAATTACTTCAAGATGTGAGTTCCTATGATGTCATTACCTACCAGTGTATCTATCGTGAGCTTTATTTTTTTTAGATTATGACAAAAATAGGTTTTGAAGGGGCCTTGAAACCCTTTAACAAAAACATTAAAGATATAACATGAAGCACAACCAGGTTTAACAAGGACTTGAAACCTACTATTTAAATAGTATCAAAATTAGGTTTTACAGGGACCTGAAACCACAAAAAATATCAAAAAATTGAACCTAGGTTTTACAAGGTCCTGGAACCTAGTTTAAACAATAGATAGAAAACCAGATATTACAACCATAAACAATAACCATATACCAAGACTAGTAACTAAGACTGGGACTAGAACAAAAACCAGAGACCAAAGACTAGGAAAAGATGTTATTGTAGCTCTTTGATCATTTTGACCACTTCTTTACCGATCTGCACAGCATCTTGAATGGAATCAGCAGCCGAACCACTAGCAACCTCCGCAACTCTCTTCCTAGAACTCTACTTGGTTCTCTTACTCGGACCCCCTGGGGACATAATTTCTCCATTGGTCCACTTTCCAATACTTTCAGTAGCTACATAGATACTGGATGTAACCTGTTCCATTTTATTACCGCTTTCCTTGATAAGCAACCGCAAGTTTTCTTCATAGTCTTTAAGTTTGTCTGGTATGTTCCGCACCTGGATTTCCACCTGATTGAGCTTACCACAGTCCATATCCTAGTTTTTTTGCAAATTTTCCACTTTCTTTTTGAGACTCATTAACTCATTATACAGCCATGAGTCAGCTTGCAGTATGGTATCAGCTTTTAATTTTGCAATGTGCAAAAAGGAGAGCATAGAATCTCTATGTGGTGAGTCGTTTTTATCCTTCTCCACATCAGCTCTGGCTGGAGACATCTCCTTATTAGTCTATTCCTTCTCCCTCAAATTGTCCTCCTCAGCCTGCTTTGTCTCCTTTTTTTCATCCCTTTGTTCTTTCGAGTGGTCACTCAGGTTTCCCCCTTCTCCAAAATTACTCATTTTAGTATTTTCCTCACTATTCTCTTCCTCATCCTCCTTCCCGCTTTTTTCCTTACTATCCAGGTAGCCTTCTAGATTGGAGCTAAAATCACCCTCATTCATGTTTTCTTCTTCCTCTTGGTTTTTGTCCTCCTTATTTTTTGAGTTCTCTAATTCAATGGTCTCTTCCACATTATACTGAGGAGTATCATGGGTTTCATGTTTCAGACTCCTCTTCTTACCCTTAACAATTTCATCACCCTTACCCTTCCTAGAGTAGGTTTCAGTGGCAGAGCCCTTCTTTTTATCTACCAAAGGAGAAGAGATAATGGCCATATTTTTGCAGTGACTTCTACAAGAAGAATCAACCCTTCATGCAATATAGGATGCGACTATTTTTTCCTACAAGCTTACAGACTTTGTAGAAGAGAGAATATCAAATAAAGCGAAAAAAAAAGTCTATCTTTATGCCTAAAATGATTGAGGAAGACAAAATGAAACTTATGCACTCTTTTATTTCTACCATCCAGGATAAAATACTCACGAGTACACGACAACACATCTTGCCATATGGTCTTTATCTGGTCTAGTTCAAAGAAATCTCCATTTTTCTCCAGGTTTTTCTCCTCTACTTCTATTTTGGGAAATTTCTTGAATGTGACATTTGAGATACTCATTTGTTTTCTGAACTTAATGCCTTCCATGAGTAAACTCATAATCTCTGCCATGAAATTCTCTGTCAGTTACACAGTGATGCCATGCAGAGTAACCCTATCCTCTGTCTAGTTTTTGAAGATAGCCATGGTAACATGGGCTTTAAACCCATGAAGATGCTCTAGGAAATTAGTCACCTTCCCCTTTTGCAAAATTTTCCAAACATCCTTTTTGTCCTTCCAAGCTTTGCAATTTGGGGGTTCCTATTTTTGTGGCTCTCCTCCCATTTTCAAAGAATTCAAAATGCTATACCAAACCAAATTCAGCAGAAGGCGAAAAGAATATGGTTTAAGCATACAACTATTGTTCATTAAAATAAATAAAACCCTCTTTATGCCAGATACATGCATTGCCAGGATTGCAATCGCATAAATGTACTTCCTCGGGGAAGGAATTCTGACACCCATATGCCCATTTTCAAAAATCATTAATTTGCTAATCTTGGCATATCTTTCCCACCATCGCATGAGTAGTGTCATAATTAATGAGGGCTTTGAGATCCACATTTTTGCTAAGATCACTATTCCATGTCATCTTATGACCCATTTGAACGGCATAGTTGGCAACCCAGTTTGCCACCCCATTGCCTCCATGGTAAGTGTGGGTTATAATCACTTTTTCAAGTTTATTTAATAAATTTTTAATCTCCATCACACTTTCCCCAATTGACCAAGTGATTGAGTTTTTATTATTGAGCATATTTATAATGTCTAATGAATCACCTTCTAACCAGAGGTAAAGATAACCAGTTTTAGCTGCTAACCTTATAGTATATAGAGCAGCAGTAGCTTCTATTATGTGGCTATTAGAAATACCTATAGGGATAGCAATGACATCAATTATCTTACTTGTATGATCTCTTAATACCCCTCCACACCCTGCTCTACCCGGATTACCCTTAGCAACACCATCGAAGTTTCCTTTGATCCAACCAATAGGAGGAGCCATCCATCTAGTAGTCAATCTTGGGTTGTCTTTTTTCAAATGAGAGCCTTGTGATCTCATCGGATTATCAATTTTGAAAGTGTGATTACTTTTCCTTTGAGACTTGAAATTTTCCTTAATGGCTCTAACAATATTATGTCCAAGCACCCATCTTGGCAAATCTTTATCTCTAAAAATTATGTTATTTCTTTCCCTCCAGATGCCCCACTAGAGATGGGGGAGAGTTATTTTCCAAAGAAAATCCACATCAAGATCCTTTGAAGGACACCTCCAACTTTTAAAACAAAGTTCAACATTACTTTGATGGACCCAAGTTATAGTCTAGTAGGTGAGAACAATATTCCACACTTGTTGACTGTAAGAGCAATTCAAGAACAAGTAGTTTTTGTCTTCAAATCCATATTTACATAGAATGCATATGTTCACTACATTAATACTTCTTTTTCGCAGATTATCCTAAGTGAGGATTTTTTTTTGAAGCAAAGTCCAATAGAAGATATTTAGTTTAGGAATAAGACCCTTTATTCAGGCTTGAGACCATAGAGGTTGGATACCTTTCTCTTTTGAAGTAAACAAAGAAGAGACTTTAAACTAACCACTAGGATTAGCATTCCATATGATCTCATCCTCATGGTTAGGATATAGAGAAAAGGCATTCAGACTTAACTATATATTATTAAAACTTTGGTCAACATCAATCAAGTTCACCCAAGTATTATCATGCCAATAATGTCCCACTAAAATACCAAACATTTGCTTCAATCTATCTACTTGAGTGGTATCTCGAAAGTCATCAATCAGAGGGTAATCCAACAACCAAACATCTTCCCAAAATCTCACTTTTTGCCCATTTCCAATTTTCCAAGTACAACCCTTACCAAGAATGTTCTTTGTTCTCCCCATATAGCAAATGGAGAGAGAACATTTGGAGTTAACAAGAAATCAGCTATAGAATTAGCATTAAAAAGGTATTTATGCTTCCGTATAGTGCTCCATTCCTTATCATCATGATAAGTTCTCCAACCTTGTTTTGCTAGAAGAGCCCTATTCATACTTCTTATAGACCTGATCCCCAATCCACCATCTCTAATAGGTTTACAAATTTGATCCCATGCAATAAGAGCCATTCTCTTCTTTTCCTCAATGCCAGTCCATAAGAAATTCCTCTGAATTTTATCAATAGTGTCTACAAATTTGACTAGGATTCTAAAAAGACTTAAAGCATAAGTAGGAATACTTTGAAGACATGCTTTAAGAAGAGTAATTTTACCTGCTTGGCTCAAAAGATTTCCTTTCCAGCCTGCCAACTTCTTATTAAACTTCATAATGAGATCTTCCCCGAAGGAATCAGGAACCTTCAGACCAAGAGGAAGCCCCAGATAAATAGAGGGAAAAGATCCTATAGAGCACCCAAGAATTTTGGCAATTTTGTTTTGTTTGAGGATTGGAGTATTAATAAAAAATACAGCACTTTTATTCCAAATAATCAATTGACCCGAGGTTGAGGAGTATAAATTAAGGGCTTGCTTGAGATTCCTTGCTTCAATAACTTTGGATTTACCCATAAAAATAGCATCATCAACAAACTGACCATGAGAACAAGTGAGGGGATGAGAGGAAGGTTGGAGACCTTTAATAACTCCTTTAAGAACTAAGTCCCCTATGTATCTCCCCAGACAGTCAGCCATAACAACAAAGAGAATGGGGGATAAGGTATCACCCTATCTTAGACCTCTAGAAGGATTAAAAAATTGAGAAGAGCAATGGATGAAGTAGAGATCAATTGATAAATAGATCCAACAACATTATGATCAAAACCAAAGGCATGTAGAATTTTAGCAAAGAAGGCCCATTCAACTCTATCATATGCTTTCGCAATATTAACTTTCATAATAAACCCCTGATTATTAAAACAAGACAAAGAGTGAATATTCTCATGGGCCACAATAACTGAATTAAGAATTTTTCTACCTAGGATGAAGCCATTATATTGAACAAAAATAAGAGAAGGAAGCACATGGAGAAGCCTAGAAGTAAGGACCTTTGAAATAATTTTCTAAAATGAGTTACACAGACTAATCGATTTAAACTGGTCTGGAGAGTCAGCTCCAATCTTTTTGGGAATCAAAAAAAGGAAAGTGGAATTGATTTCCTTTAGCATTTGTTTTGCTCCAAAAAATTCCTTCATAGCATCACACACATCTTTTCCAACCAGTTTCCATGACTTTTGGAAAAAGAACATGGGAAAACCATCTGGACCAGGTGCTTTATCTCTCCCTAATGAACCCACAACTTTAAAGATTTCTTCTTCCTTGGGAATGGATCCTAACAATTTATTTTGCTCCTTCAAAACTAAAGGTGGGATCACCTTTAAAAGCTCAACCTGGTGAAGAGGATTAATGTTAGGATCATTAGTCATTAAAGAGGAGAAAAGAAACCATTTCTTCCATAATATTCTTATCCTCAGAAATCTTCAAATCTTCCTTTTATATGTGTGAAATATGAGTTTTGGCTCTATGCTTCAGAGTAGGGAGATGGAAAAATCTTGTATTTTTGTCTCCTTCATTTAGCCATGTCAATCTAAATCTTTGCCTCCAATAGATTTCTTCTTTAGTGATTATATCATTATATTGGGCCGATTTTTCATTTTCCTTAATAACAAGTTCAGGAGTATATCCTTCCTTCTATATGTTATCCTAAATGGTTTGAAGTTCTTCCTTAATACCTGCTTTATTCTCAAAAATGTTACCAAAATAATTTTTGTTCCAAATTTTAACCATCTTTTTAACGTTTCTAAGCTTGGAAGCAACCCTCTAAAGAGTTATTCCTTCAACATCTATATTCCACCATTCAGCTAGTTTACTTTCAAACTATGGATGTTGCATCCACATTTTTTCAAATCTAAAAGGGAAATTTTTCCTTATATTTATCTTTGTAGTAGTAAAGATCAAGGCGAAATGATCTGATCCAATTTTCTTAAAAGCTTCCAGCTTATAAGTGTACTCTTTGCTCCAATCAAGGTAAGCCTGAATACAATCAATTCCAATTCTCTTATTGCTCCAGGTAAACTGAATTCCATGAAGATCCATATCCATTAAACCCTCCTTATTAATAAAATCCATGAGATCCAATCGACCTTCCAACTAACTCACATTTCCTCCCTTTTTTTCATGTTCATAAAGAGGAACACTAAAATCTCCCATAATGATCCATTGCCCAAAATAGTCATTACTTTTTATATGTGAGAGATTATCCCAAACCTTTTTCCTAAGTTTCTTAGTATTGGGAGCATACATATTAACAATCTACGACTCCTTATTGTGATCAATACTAGTAATTTTAACCACCATTAGATGTTTACTAGCATTCAAAATAGTTCCTAAGTAATAACTCTTCTTCCATAACATCAAGGTTCCCCCTGAAGCTCCTTCTAAACTACTGGCTTTTAAACAGTAATCTTTGAAAGATTTAATTTGTTTAGCTTTCTCTTTTTCCATCTTTGTTTCTTGCAAAAGAAGAAAAACTAGCTTCTGCTCTCTAACAAAATTCCTAACAACATCTAGTTTGTGCATACTATTTAAACCCCTAATATTCAAAGTAATAATTTTCATTTCTATTTTTTAGGAGTCAAATCCAAAATAGTTGCTTGTCTACCATCAGCAATATTCTGCATACTTTCCATTTCTCTGGTTTTCCTAGAGGATCTTCTTCCAAGTTTATCCGGAGTACCAACATTTGGTTTAACCTTATCTTTATGATCCACTTTGCTGCTCCTTGTCTCCACTCCCTTGGGGGTTGTATTACTCTTCTTTTCAGCTTTTTTCCTTTGATTCGGTTTTTGTTTTGGATCCTTCCCTTCTTCCTTCATTTCTTCAATATCAAGATCATTCCTAAAGGGAACAATATCTTTACAATCAAGCATCTCCTGAGGCTTTGAGTCTGGTTCCTGATAATCAGTCACATGGGTGTTTTGGGATTCTCCCTTCTCCATCATATTTCTAGGGTAACATTGGATTTTCCCTTCCTCTAGAACATCCATCTCAACTAGATTTTCCCATCTTTCATCCTTCTTTTGATAAATAACCATTTGTTTCATTAAATCCATCGTATCATCTATATTCTGCTCAAGCATCACAAGATCCCCTTTTTTTCAATATTCTCACTTTCTTTTATAGTTACTTCATCTTGAGAAACCAACTCTAGTTTACCATGTTTGTCTTTGTGAGCAACTTTAGGTTTCTACACTTTCTTCTGAACTTTAGTCTTCTTCACTTCCTTTTCAATGTTTGGATGAATCTTACTTTTATAAGGATAGTTTTTGACCAAATGACCCTATTTTTTATAGGCATAGTAGGAATTTGGAAGATCTTTGTAAAAAATTTCCTATATTCTTTTTCCTAACTTTGAGATTAATTCCATCTTATCTAGAAGATGATTCAGATTTGCTACTTTAATATAAAGTCTAGCACTTTGAAGTTTAGATCTTGAAGCTATTGCATTATCCAATGCCACTAGTTCACCAAATGAGCTAACAATTCCTTTAAAAATATCTTCATGCCAAAATTCTAAAGGGAGGCCAAGGAGTCTTGTCTAGATCAAAGTGGTTAAGAAAAAGCATCAAATAAATCCATATTCGGCTCCCATTTTTTAATAGTGAGAGAGCTTTTTCCAAAAGACCATGGGCCTCCACACAGAACCATTTTCATGTCTTCCTTACAATTAAAAATAAAAGAGAAGAATCCATTCGACATAGGAGCTATATCAACATCACCTCAGATAACCCATTTCTGTTTAATCATTTTTTTCAAAGAATCTAAATCTACTCTAGCCCCCAAAAATTTACCCACAAGAGTGAACTCCATGGAAGACACAAAAAAATCAACTATAGGATCCGAGATAAAGATTTGAAACTCACCTTTCTCCCGGCATGATTTAGAGGTTATTGGCTAAAAAGATGATCTTCCACCAAGTTTTCTACCAAACAAGGAAGACCATGTCCTTTGATCCGAGAACCCTAACTTTGACCCTTCTGAATTCTTCTCAATATTAGCATCCACATTAACAAAGGGATTCTTTTCCTTATCAAATACCTGTCCATGCACGTGAAATACAAAAGAAGAATCCAAGGAAGGATCCTAGACCCCACAACTAGTGGTACGTGCTTCAAACAAAAATTTTCCAGATTCTGCATTATCCAAAAAAATACTTTCTGGTCCCATTAGCTTTTGCAAAATTCTTCTCTAAACACTTTGTTGTTCCTCCAGGATCAGTATCTCCTACCAAATTCTCCCCTACCAATTTCCCGCCTAGCTAAGAACTAGCTAATTCAAAAATGCTAAGAGCGCCCATGTCTATTATCAAGTTTGGATGAAACAATGTTGAATGATTCAAATTTGAACTATTTTTACCTTGCTGCTAGAATTGTGTTTTTCTGGTTTCTTATCGTGAGCTTTATTATTGGATTTTATTTGGAGTATTTCCTCTCTCTTTTTTGTGTAATGCCATGAATGTTATGATTGAGACTTTGAGTTTCTCATATTTGTTGTTTCATGACTCCTTATAGCCATGAGTGTTGTGATGGCTACCACTCTCCATGTTGTGAGCTTCTGATGTAAGTTATTTGCTTCTCCATTTTGTGCCATGGCTATGACTCTATTATTCTTTAGATCTAGTTTCATGCGTGAGTGTTTCATTTTGCCTTTTTGGGTTGATGTTGTAGCTGTAACTTTCGTTTACTATTATATGTTTCCTATTGTAAGCTTCTTGATCTATGAAGTTGTGAGTATTGTTCTTCATGCTTGGCTGTCGTTGTGAGACCCTTGTCATGGATGCCTTATTGTGCCATGCTCTTATGATTTTTTGCTATAGAAACTAATGCAAGTAACTATATATGGACCCTTTATGAGAGACTTTGAGTAACATTTAGTATGATCAAAACACTATGATAACATATTTTTGATAAAAACATAAAGGATCATCTAAAGATAATGAATAATGAAAAGAAAAAACCTCCTTGGCATCACAACAAATATGTATTGCATTGTTTTTGTCTATCCTTGACTATTATGTATTGCCTTGAAATCATTGTTTTCAGCATTTTGTCCACGACACTCTTTGATCGTGCACTTGTTCTACTTACATGGGACACTTGCATTGCTTTGATACTTGATACACGTGTTCCCCCTTTGAACTAATCCATTTGACTTGTTGATAGACTATCATTTGAAGCTTGCATTCCTCTTTGAATTATAGCTATTCTCAAGTTTTCTCTCATAATTATGGCTTATGAATTTACTGGGTTGTTGTTGTGAGACCCTTGCTATTGTTTTCAGCCAAGTCATGTTGTTTAGATTTTGACTTTGTTATATTATGTTGTCATATCTTTAGAAAATAATAAGTATCTCTTCATTCATTGACATTTTCAGCATTTTTCTCGCTAGCGAACCTAAAAATCATGTTCTGAACATAACTCAAATGGATTTTTTTATGATTCTTTCTTATTTGCTCTCAAATCTGAATGCAAGGTGACTGTTATGTATCTATGTATCTATGTATCTATGTATCTATGTATATGTATGTATATATGTATGTATGTATATATATGTGTGTGTGTGTATATGTACATATATAGATACACACATATGCATATATATATATATATATATATATATATATATATATATATATATATATATATTGCTTTGTTGTTCAACATAATAGATGATCATGCTGCTATAATACTCTGTCATGGCTTTAATAAATTATGTTCCATTATTGGTATATCAGTTATGATATTTAATATGAGTGATTTCATTTCTTTAAATGTCTGTTGGATTAAAATGATGGCTGTAGCTTTGATAAAAAATCTTTTGTTTTAAATCTCAAGATTAAGGCTCACTTTGGCACATTTCACTTTTCACCTCTATTATCTGAAAGCAGGAACATTCTTTGATGATTGCGCACTCATAGCTTCTTTTGATTTTGTTTGAATATCTATTAGTTTGAAATCTGCAACTCTATGGTTGAAAGGTTTCACAAAAAAATTTGTGTCCCTTCTATAGCCTCTCATCCATTATGTGTCTTCAACCACTCTATAATTCAATTGAAGGTTTCATACCTAAAACTTGTGTATGTCCCTTTGATAATCTCCTTATTGTCTTCAATTAGCTAATTTGGTTCAACCAAAAGATCCCATACTTGTAACATATGTATGACCCCTCAATGGTCTCCCCAAGGTCTTCGCCTCTACATGACTCAATTAAAAAGCTTCATGCATGTATTTGCACATGAAACAAACTTATTAGCATAAAACTTGCTTTGCTTTTAGATAATTCTCTTGCCTTTGCATCTTTTAGTGCATTTATTTGAATAATTATGTTGTAAGAATGCTAAGTAGTGCAAAGATATTTGGAATGGTTCCCATCACTCAATTCGTATGAACTGACCCCCTTCTTTACATTTGGTAAGTGTATTCAAAGATGGAGATGCGGACTCAAATCTTCTTCAAAATTCGGATCAACAACCTTCCATTCAGGCAATGGAGGCTTTTCCCCTTATCTCTCTAGCACTTTTTTGTTTATGCAATGTGTCTATTCAAATAGTGTATTAGGAGTTGCCACGATTGTGTGGTATCTGAATGCATTGTATCAAGTACTATCTAAAATTTGAACATTTTGTACCTTATAAAACAGGTTTTAAAATATATTTCAATAAAAGTGTACTATTTTGGTACTTGTATGTAATTTGAATAAAAATGATCAATTTCTCTTGTTTATTGATTTATGTACTTCACATTCTACATCCAAACCATTCTATAATATGTATGATCAACAACTTAAAACACTTAGCATGGTATATAATCAAGCTTAACATAGCAATTTAGGAGGTAGGCTAAATTGGTAACACTACTATCATCTAGTTTGTTATGAGATATCGTCTGGTTTTTGTTGCTTGTGTAATTGAGTCCAGATTGTGTTTTGGCTAAATTAAGGGTGTTTTTACTTGGTCTTACCATGATCCAGTCTAAAATCTTCATGTCTAGTATTGTCTTAAGCTAAAAGATGAGTTTGGTCTCTTGGATATGAGCTTAATGTCTATATTTCTCACTTGTCAAAACTTGCTTACCTCATTCTCTTAGTTATTTTCTATTGAGCTTCTTTCCCTCCCTCCTGCTTGGCTAGAATCATTGGTGTCATAAATTCCTGGGCACTTTTGACAAGCCACTCACTCTATTTTACCTTTTGACAAGTGAATATTTTGGCTATACAAGTTTAGATCTCAAAATGCTTTGTATTGTCTTATTATGCTACATGTCAAGGAAATCATCCCTCTTTTACTTTTGCACAATTTTCCACTCCTACTAGATGTCCTCATAAGCAATTTTGTGAAGAATAACCTATCCTTGATAGATAGGAAGAGGCTAAAACCACCACTTGGAACAACCTTCTTTACCACTTTGATAGTCTCTTTGATACTCCCTTGGACACTCTTAGGAATATGAATAGTGTTTCGCTCACCATGAATCTCAAGAACAAGAATTGCTACCTAGAAGACCTCTTTGCACTTAGAGAGGAGCAAGATAGGATAGATAGAGAAAGATTAGAAGAAGCTAGGCATATAACTACTAGAGAAATGCCTCACCCACACACTGAGACTAGCACTTACACGCGCGACTTTGAAAACATACATGCTCATGCCAACTATAGCAACCCATTTATGAACAACGTGTATTGCAACAACAATGGAAACAACCCACACATAGTGGGATGTTCCTCACCACCTAGACCCTCATAGTCACACCATGAGAGTGAGGTAGACAAAGGAAACAAATGCAAGAGTCACAAAGTCAACTTGCTCAACAACAAATGGCAAAAGAGAAACCTAAGACCTCCTTTGTAGAAACCATATGTGCTTTCCCATTTAATAGAAGTCTCTAAATGGTGCCATTTTCTCAAAATATAGAGGCTCCCAATTATGAAAAATATAATGGAAATGGTGACCCGCATGGCCATGTATGACACTTTTATGTCCTTAGTATGGATTTCATGCATGAAGACACATACCTTATGAGGCTCTTCCCTAGGAGTTTAAGGGGATAAACCATGGAACAGTTTGCCAAGTTGTCACCTCCTCTTAAAACATTTGACAAGCTTGCACATTGGTTCATCCAAAAATATTCATATAGTATACAACACCCTATCACTATGTTGGACCTTTACAACATAAAACAAAGACAAGGAGAATTAGTTGCCACGTACTTACAATGATGGAGAGCACTACATTCTAAGTATCCCCAATAAATTCTTGAGATTGAAAAGATCGACATCTTTTTCAACACACTTGTGCTTGAATTGTATTGTGATCTTAGGAAGCAATTGTTTACAACCTTTAATGACATGGGTGAAAGTGCCTATCATCTTAAGGATGTTGTTGTAAAAAGGGGAGACATTGTCTTAAATAAGGATTAAAATGGCAACAAAAATGGGAAAGATAAGAGTAAGACATGGAACAAAAATAGGTATGTGGTCAATGATGGAGTTGTAGACACTCGTAAGACTAAGGTGTCAAACTTTCACTTATCCAATGCTATATATTGCTAAGCAACAAGAGACCTCAAAGATTCAATCTTTCAACAAGGTTAAGAAACCCTCTAAACTAAGACACACTTACACCCCAATAGTTGACTCATATGAAGTGGTCTTGAAAACTTTGCTTTCTAATAAGCTTGTCACACTACCCAAAAACTCCTAACCTTATGAACAACTAGTAAAACCCAATTGGTGGAGAGATGGTCAATTTTGCAATTACCATCAAAACAAGGGTCATAATACTGAGAATTACTTCAAACTCAAGGACATTATACAAACTCTCATTGATGAAGGAAAGGTTGTCATGGATAACTTAGCTAAGAAATTAGATCATGAGGCCTTTGAAGATCCTATTCCCAAGTATGAGAAAGGAGAATCATCAAACAACAATAAGAAAAGTCATGACACCAAGATCAACTATGTTAATGCAACACAGACAATGTCATTAACATGATCAAGCCCATAAGTGAAAGTGTTTACATAATGGGGCCTAAATTTGATGAAGAACCCAACTATGACATCAATGATGAGTGACCCAATGTTTTCTTGAGAACTCACAATTCCTTTTAACACTCTAACATTGCTAAATCACCAGTTTTGCTTAGGGTGGCAGATTCCTCTCATAGTGAGACTTTGAACGTTGTCACTTGAGGGAAATCTAAGGTTGTTCTTAAGGTACCTAGAGAACCCAAGAAAGTCTCATTTTGAAAAAAAAAGGCTTCACCTTCTATATCCATCTACGACCTTATGAATCAATTATAGTGGACTCCCACACAAATTTCCATCTTTGAGTTGCTAGAGTTATCTTCTTTGCACAAAGAGATCTTGGAGAAAGGTCTATGCACAACTAATGTCCCTACAGCTATTGATGTTGAAATATTCCAAGCTATGGTAAACCACATCTCCTCACCTCACTATCTCACCTTGTTGGAGGAGGATGACAATGCCTTGAGTCATCCCCACAACCTTGCTCTCCACATCAAAGTTCAAATCTACCGCACCTGAGTCCAACAAGTACTAATAGAAAACAATGCAGCACTAAATATTGTTTCCTTTAGTGTAGTTCAACAATTGGGAATGTTTAAATTTGCAATTGATCCTAGATGGAAGATAACCATAAAATCATATGACAAAGTTGAATGATCCTTCAAGGGTCAAATTGTACTTCTTGTCTATGTGGCTCCCATGGAGAGATGTAGTCTTCCAAGTATTATACATCCCACTTGCTTATAATCTTTTGTTTATTAGGCCATGGATGCACAATGTGAAATTTTTACCATTAACATACCATCAATATATCAATTTTTCATTCATTGGTGCAGAGATTGTGAACCCAGGTGATAATTTCATGTCTATCAATATGCTTACTGTTGCAAGGTCACTAGTACCACATAATCAACCTTCTAGTGACTTTAGACCATCATTCACATAATGTGAAAAGAAATAAAAAATGATGAGTATTTTTATGGGGGACTATACCTTGGACTCCATTGTGGCATTGCATGTTTCCCCACATTCTTAGAAAACCATCTAAGAAGATGAAGCCTTCAGCTTCTACTATGACTATCTATGGTACCCTTGTCTAGTCCTTAGTCCCTATAGAAGATTAAAAGGAAGAACAAGTAGTTATGGACTAGATATATAGAGAGGAAGAACTGATCAATGAAGTTGTTGTATCACCTAATATAGTAGTGCCATGAAGGAATACTAATTAATAAATGAAAGCATTCACAATACTAAAATAGTTAACACTTATGATAGGACAAGAGTTATCACCAGGAAGGAAAGAAAACCAAAAATTTTAGGCTCCTCATGGTATAACCTATGATGACATAGATATGTTCATGATGGATGGAGATGTATGCTCACATTATGCTCAAGCTTCCAATGGATGGGTGTTTATCAAGTGTGTACATGGATGAGGGGATTGACAATGGAGGTATGGATGGATTCCAGCATTATGATGGTGTAAAATGGCTATGATAGAGTAGCTAATGGAGCATTATAAGGTTGCATAAAAGTGGATGATGGATTGTGAGATGGAAGGGCTTTATTTATAGGCTAAGGGATAGATGGATGGTCAGGATGCAAGGATGAAAGAATGGTGAGCAATGGCTAAGACACATTCAAAGGGGAGCAAATGGATTGTGCTTGTTTGGAGCTAATAGGGGAGTGACACTTGTCTCAACAAGGATGAGTGTGAGAGGATGGGATAAGGGTTGGTCAAAGGGATTAATGAGGGAGGATGAGTGTGTAAGAGGGATGTAAGAGACACAAAGAGGGATGTAAGAGTCATTAAGAGGGATGTAAGAGGATAAGGGAGACTTGTTGACTTTGGCTTGGGTTAGCAAGTCTTAACCCTTGCTTAAAGTTGTGCACATGTTTAGGAGGGGGATTAGACTTAGCTTAGGAAGGGGGTTAGGGGGCAAGTGGCTTAGCTTTGATGGGATGGGTTAGTTAGGTGGCTAAGTGACGTTAGTATGGGTGAATAGGTTGGATTATGGATAAAGTTAGGTCTTAGGGATGTTTTAGGGGTTTGGATATTTTATTAAATGTTTTATTTAATAAAAAGTGGATATGGGATTAAATTAAATAGATTTGAGGATTTATTTAATTTAATAGAGGAATAGGGACTTAATTGATAAGTTGTTTTTGGGTTATCATTTGTTTTTATCAATTGGACTATAGTTAATTAAATAAATAAATTAACTAGGGGATGATGATTAATTAATTAAATAATATGTATTTAATCAATAATATCCTAGAAGATGACTAAACATGATTACCTATTTGTCTAATTAAATTTAGGTGTCTACATTTTGCCCCTCTTTGACATAGTGTTGGAACAACACTATTTCAAAGAAGTCTGAATATAAACGATGCGAAGAAGATTCTGTAAGCAACATGGTTGCCCCAATCTTGAGTAGAAGAGGAGAGAATGGACTGTGTGATGCCCCTCAAGAAGGTGGCGGGCAAAGAAAATGAGGCACGACGACCTCTTGAAAAGTTGTAGGAAACCAAGGGTTGTAGGAGGGTATAGAAGCATAAAAAGAAAGTGAAAAGGATAGTAAATGGCAAAAAGAAAAGAAGGTGGGGGGAAAAAAGAGGTTGCTAGAGGAGTCATAGAGGAAGATAGGGCATCCTGGGGGGCCTATAAGGGGCTAAAAGGGGGCTAGAAAGCGTAATTTTCTTTCATACGGGCAAGCAGATATTGTTGTCAGGAGCTCTGATATGGACAAGATGATGGCTATGCAAGGACAACCAGAGCATCGGGTGGATGTGGTACAATGAGTATGAGTGTGATAGACACTAGATCGCTCGATAGGGTCAAAAACCATGCTTTCATTTCATATGTTTGAGATTTTATAGCGTGCCTACGAATTAGAAAAATGATCCCACAAAAAGCCTAGGGGTAAGGGTAGAAAGAGGCCCAGAAAGCATATTTCACTGGATCATGAATTTGGGTAGGGATTCTATGTGAGATTGTGATTAAGGTAGTGAGAACATGATCCTACCAGAAAAAATGTGGGTTTGGCTATGGGAACACAATTTTGTGGTATTTGATGAGGTCAATGCGGGAACGGGATAAGGATCGACTGGGAGGGGGAATTTCAAATGCAATCTTGCAAGAACATTAGTCTGCGGGATTACTAGCTTTAGCCTACATGAGAATGTGCTGGCAGGAATAGGGATTAGGTTTACTTAGGGGTCAAATGGTCAAAGAGTGATCCTGCGGGAACTTGTTTCAACGAGATTGTAATTTTCATAGGTCCACGGGAACGCATTGGTGGGAATAGGGGAAAATGGAAAGAGATGGAGGTAAAAGAGGGATTGGGTAGAGGGATGGTGGGAGGGGGGTTGAGGAGAATTTAGGCAATGAAAATATGAAAATGAAAACTGACATGTGACTAGTTTGTGTGTAGTGGTCTCTAGATGTGTTGGTGTCACGTGAGTGGTGAGTGGCTATACTATGTGCCAGAGAGCAGCTTACATCAACAAATTGGGTGAGGGTAGATGTCATTGGCTTGCGGCACCTGGCGAGACTACCCCACACACATACCTATATGGTGATGGTGACTACCTTGTGTGAGCGGTGGCACAGTGAGACTAGGACATTTCATCTACTGGTAGGGGAGATGATAGTTACATTGGAGGATGTGTACAAGATCTTCAAATTACCTATGCAAGGGATGCCAGTGATGACAATTAGGGAGATGATGGGGGAGCTTGCAATGTAGAAGTTGGTGGGGCCGAGAGTAGCGTATCAAATCCACCATGGGTAGTTCGCATTGGATGAGCATTTGGATCAGGTAGCCACGAAGAGGCATATTTATTTTTATGTATACGATCTAGTATCAAGGTATATTGCCTTGGATATAGGTGGGAAAGGAGTCACTTTGGCATTGATACCAATGATTATGTAGATAGTGGATGTGGGAGTCTTAGTACCTTGGGGGTCTTTAATGCTAGCAAAGTTATATTGGGATTTGCATTAGATTGTCTATTAGGGAGCAGGATGGTAGGGGAGTAGCATAAGATTCCCCACATTACTACAAGTTTGGATGTGAGAGCACATCACAACATTTAGGCCAATTGGATGGAGGGACAAGCAGGTAGAGGAGCCAGTGGCTTACCACTAGGGAGAGCCCTTAACCTATCATCATACAGGGGATGTGGACTACTGGCGAGTCCAAATAGATGAGATCAGGGCAGTGGTATGGAGACTGAATATGGGGTTGGGGCCATGGGCAGAGGTACAGTATCTGCCCTACACCATATCACCATGCTTCATTTTTGGGTGGTGGGAGTACATAGTTAAGTAGTACCAATTGGATAGGACCTTGCGGTAGTTTGGATGGGTTCAGGTGGCTCCAAGGGAGTTAAATTGGTATCAGCGGGTGATACGCAAGCCAGTATCGATTTATGGGCCAACACTATATAATGATGGGTTATTTCAAGCCTGGTGGGAGTTAGTGCTACAACAGTGGGATTGGCTTGACGAAGCGACAAATGTGGGCTCCACATAGGAGTACCAGGACTAGTTCCAATGACTAAGGCTAGTAGGATAAGCATAAGTGACTAGGGTAGCAGTGGTGGTAGGGAAGATAGTTCGAGCAGCCAAACAGGGCAGATATGTAGCGAGAGGGCTATGACAGTAGGTAGAGGCTTTAGTATAGGAGGAGGGTCCAGTGAGGCAGAAGTAGAGGGGAGAGAGGGGCACAACTGGAGAGAGGAGAGGAGAGGCCAGTAGTCGAGAGGAAACTATAGGGGGAGGAGGCATAGAGGCCATAAAGGCTAGTAAGTGGAGGAGATGGGGGTGGCTCTTCAGTAGCAGGAGGGGATAATGGATGGGTAGCCTGATATGCATCCCTGCAATAGATACACGATGCTACTAGCTAATTGTTGTGAGACACTCAACAAGAGAGAGATTAGCTCAAGATAGATTGGGATTAGCTACAATAGGAGCGTGAGGTGGCACAGGGATAGGTGAACAAAGCAGGGATAAAGTTGGGGATACTGCGAGTGGAGGTTAGGTAGGTGGAGGGGGGGTTAGATGTGGTGAGCCTGGAGAGGTAGGCAATATAGGTGAGGCTGGATGCCATAAAGTAGGAGCGAGATAGATTGATGGTGGATGTGGTGACCCTAAGAGCATAGGTTGCAGTCAGTGGAGGGATGGAGGAGCTGAGGAGATTACAAGGAGAGGTGGAGGAGTTGAGAGAGAGCAGGGTTTTATTGGGGGATGTATCATGCAGCGGTCCCAGTGGATCAGATTGAGCATTACAGATGGTTGACACAATTAGGGATAGATAGGACCCACACCGACATGTAGGGAGGAGGGGGAAAGAGTGGATGGAGCACTAGGGGCTCACAAAGGACAGGCAGGTCTCAGTGCACAGGGCAAAGCCACAGGATAGGGTAGAGCCAAAGGAAAGATAGGGGTATGAGTGGGAGGAGGGATGAGATAGAGAGCTTGGGGATGGGAGGAGGATGGATGGGGCTACCACCTCCACCACTAGAAGTTCCAAGGGCAGAGAGGGATGCATATGAGTCCCATAATGAGGAGGTAGCAGATGAGGGAGAGCAGTGATATGCTAGTTCTTGATATATAATTATTTTAGATTTACTGCTTGATGTATTTTTGCGAGTGTAGACCCAATGTATTTTATATGTATGATATGGATACTAGATATTTGGACTATGATGGACTATAGTATTTTTGTAGGGGGGTGATTTATTCATTTATTCTTTATGGATGATATGTGTGTGTGTGTGTGTGTGTGTGTGTGTGTGTGTAGATCGGATCATTGTTTGGGGTGGGATACAGATGTATGGACTTATGATGTCATGATTATATTATGATGTGGATGTTTATATATGATTAGATGTAGATGAGAGACTGGTGTATTTGTATGCAGGATGTGATGTGTTATGAGAGATGATATTGTTGATAGTTTGTGATGCAGGATGTGTTTATGAGAGATATGATATTACTGACAGTTTGTGATGCAGGATATGATGTGCTTTGATGGTGAGAGTTGTTTTCATAGTGTTGGATATAATGTGATTTTTGATGATGGGATTTATTTTGATTGGTTTTTTTTATGATGATGTTTATGATAACAAGGAAAATATTTAAGGATGAACCTAAAAAATGGGGAGGGACGCGATATGTTTGAACTTGTGAAAAAGATAAATGGAAATAAATGTGTATAAAAAAATAACCTAAGAGATGAAATATGAATATATAAAAAATGGGAAAAAGACGAATGCAAACCTAAAAAAGAAACTTTAAACTATGCTAAAAGGACGATAAAATGAACATAAACTAGGACAATGACTTATTTTAAATGAACACAAAGTAAGATAAAATAAATATGATTTTTATGATGATGGTACATAATTAAAATGAACACCAAAAATGGAATAATTGAACTCAAAGTTAGGATGAGAACATATAATAAGTGAACTAAAGATTATGATGACGAAATATGAGAAACATATCTAACATGTGATGAATGAATTGATTCTACGATAGGGAAATATGATAAGATAAATCCAAATTATGATAAGGGTAAAGGAACACAATCTATGGTAATACAACATGGTAAATAAATTGAACACTAGGATGCTAGGAGATAACAAATAGACATAATCAATGATGGTAAAAATAAGATACAAGAAAATTTATGATGGTGGGATAGGATAAACAAAACTCAATCTAGGATAATTAATTATGAAAAAGAATGAACTTAAAATATAGGAGATATTGACTCTTAAGAGGATGATATTGGAAAATTATTGACCAACAAACTCATAGTCAGGATGATATGGAATAGGATAGGTAAACATAGGATTGGGATAGCAAACTAAATTAAAAGAGCATAACATGATGATGGTGAAACCTTAGCCTAGGGGTTTAGAATTTGTAAGAGTAGGATAATGAAGAGAGCTCAATGTTCAATGATAAGGAAATTGAATTGAAAGGTTTTGATGATGGAAGGATCTAAAGGGCGATAAAGATAAGTGATGTAAAGGAAAAGGGGAGCGTAGGCAAGGGAAAACTTAGGAGAAGGGTTTGAAGTGAGTGTAGGGATGAAGGTTGGTGATGATAGGAAAGGGAAGTAGAGTGATAGGGAAACAAATGTGGGATGTAGGAGGATGGTACAACATATCATTGATCAGTCAGGACCTTGGTCAAGGGGTAGGAACAATATGCACAACTTCAAACAGGACATATATAGAGGATTGAATAGGAGATCCAGATAACGGTGAAAGGTGAGGTCATAGGGGATAAGAGTCATGAGGGAGTGGGGGTAGAGAGGATAGGAGGCTAAGAGAATGTGTAGGAGGGGGTGAGTATGGATGTGCATGGGGCTAATATGAACATGTGATTCTTCATATGGGAGAAAATGGTTAGAATGAGGGGATATACTAGAAGCTTGAGAATGGGGCACTTAATAAAGAAGTACCACCATGCAGTTTGAGCACTTTATTTGATATAGGAATATTAGGGATATGCCAAGGTTACTAAGAATGTCAAGGCCTTTTCCCCAATATTTCATAGGACTAACTCAAACAAGCATGCAAGGATTGCCCCAGTATCACACATGAGTCCCAGAGAAATTAGCACAGAAACAATGTTGGGTGATCAACAAGAAAATGATATTTCCCAACTGCATCATGTGATGATAAATGAAAACATGTTTGGAATATGCAAGGGTGATATCTAATTGACTCACAAGTAGAAAAACAACCGTGGTCAAAACTATGCTTTCGAGTGGCCCCAGTCAAAGCACATCATGATATGGAAGACCATGGTGACCATGAGGAGGGAACAACTAAAATCACCTAGAAATGACCTACCAAAATATACAAAAGAAATCCAAAGATTGGAAGAAAGAACAAATGTATGATAAGTAACCTTTTGCCAAAGAGATCGGGATAACTGGATACTGATGGGCCAAATATAAGTACAAGGAAGAAAGCATTCGATAAGGACTTATCGACAGTACATTTAGGATAGTGACAAAATGGGCAATGATACTTTCCTACAGACGACTGGCTAGTGATGCAGGGTTTCATGATAAGACTCAAAAATATACAAGCATGACTATACAGTGAGTGAGTGACTCAAGAATAGTATGAGAAAATATAGTACTGGGCATGCGTATGAAGGGGGAAAGCTTAAGATGAGGAGATAGCATTGCTATAATATAGTTATTGGTACATGAGTATGGTACATAAAGGACTACCATTGTTATAAGGATATGATACATAGGGTATTGTTGTTGTTACAAGGATATGATACATAGGAATGGTACAAAGGATAAGCTACACCTGATAGGAGACATGCGGTAGAATACAAGGATAAAATACACTAGATATGATACATGTGGTAGAGTACAAGGATAGGATATATACATGAATGAAAAATATAATACAGGATCTAGGTAGGGTGTTCAAACCGATGGATGCTGAAAGGAAATATCGTGAGTCAGTTGGGAATGTAAAAAAGAAACTATGGGGAACACCTTGGAAAATGAGAAGATGAGCAATGAGGTGTGGAGGGGTGATGGGGGAGATGTATGTCACTGATAGATAATAAAAAGGCTAAGTAAACTTGGGGCCTAATTGCTAGGTTTTCACCAGGGTACCTATCCAAGGCACTCGAATTGCCAAGTTCTCACCATTGGATGCTTCTTTTAATTGACCTGATTTTCTTTCTTTCTTTCTTTTCTTATTTCTCTCTCCTCTAAAGGGGGTAGGATACACTGAGGATATTTAGGCATAGAATTTCTTGAGATGAATGATGTTGGTGGGATCATTCAGGACTTCTCCTTCAAGTGTGGATAGTTGATAGGCCCCTAAGCCAAAAGATGTTGTGACTACGTAAGAACCAAGCCACATGGGCTCAAACTTGCCTTTCTTTTCTCGGTCAACTTGGACCTTCATGTTTTCTTTGAGGACTATATCTCCCTCTTGAAAGTGGTGCAAATGGACCTTTCTATTGAAGTTGTGCTTGAGGTGATTCTAGTAGATCATGAGGTGGTCATAGGCCTGTTGCCTTTTTTCATCAAGTAAGTCAAGCTAGGTAAGTCTAGCCACTCTGTAATCCTCATCTGATATCTGGCCATGCAACGAAATGTGAAGGGATGGGAATTCAACCTCAATAGGTAATACTACTTCAGCACCATAGACCATGGAGTATGGAGTTGTGTCTGTGGATGTACAGAATGAGGTGTGGTAGGCCCATAGGGCAGGGTTGATTTGTAAATGCCAATCATGACCAGAATCATTGACAACTTCTTTAGGATTTGAGTAGGGTTTTATTAGTTGCCTCCACCTGACCGTTACCTTATGGGAAGTATGGGCTAGAAAAATGGTGATGGATATGAAGGGAAGTGCACAATTTCTCCATAGTGAGATTTTTAAAATTACCTCCATGGTCAGTAAAAATGGTAGCTGGGATGCCGAAGTGAAATATGATATGATATAGGATAAATTTAGACAACTGAAATCTTGTGGTAGTGATAAGGGGGACTACCTCTACCCACTTAGTGAAATAATCGGTGGCAGTGATTATCCACTTGTGTCCTTCTGAAGAGAGAGGTGCGATGACACCGACAACGTCAAACCCCCAACAAGCAAATGGCCATGGTGACACAATAGGTTCTAGATCTTAAGCTGGAGCTTAGATCAGATTAGCATGTTGTTGACAAGGTAGACACTGCTTCACAAAGTCACATGCATCATGCTCTAGAGTAGGCCAATAGTACCCAGCCTAAAGGATTTTCTTAGCTAGCACTATTGCGCTCATGTGAGCACCACAAAGTCTGGCGTGTACCTCTTAGAGAGACATTACAACCTCATTTTGGTCTAAACATTGAGAGAGAGTATCATGATAACCACGACGATATAGGGTTTGAGCGATGATAGTATAATGGGAAGCTCTGTGAATAAGGTTATGACGTTGGGTTCATGTGAGATGGGGAGATATGATACCATTTTGTAGGTAAGCATGAATTTTGTGGTACCATGGGAATTGGGGACCAACCAAGACACATACCCATGTTGATTCATCATTCTCATACATGGGCTCATGTAACTGCTCAACTAAGAATTCATACTATGTAGCCTCCCACAATAAGTCCAAAAGTGAACCAATAGTGGCCATGGCATATGCTACCCTATTTTGCAATCTAGGTATCTATTTGAACTAAATTTAAGTAAAAAAATTTTTATTAGATAAACAGGTTTTACAAGGATCCTAAAACCCAAGTTAAAACAACACAAAAGGCTGAAAATAAGCAATTAAAGCCCAGTCAAAGGACAATGGCCAAACAAAAGGCTACCACTTCAGATCACCAAACAAAAGGTGACCATTGTGACTTCTCAATAGACACCAACACAAGTTTTGACTAGGCTCCTGAAACCCAAAGAAGAAAAGGGGAAAAAGTCCCCAACCATGATACACTACAAAGAATAACAGGCCAAAAGCTAGGGGACAAAACAAAAAACAACAAGCCAACAAAAGCCAGTCAGGCTTTGCCTTTAGATCCCTTGTTTTGAGAATGTAATGCCATATCAAAAGAGGCAATGGAGGGCTTGATCTTTATTCCTTTTACTGTGGTCCATCCATCCTCCACCAAACTAGCAGCCTTTTGCCACCGTAAATCAACAACACCAGAGCCAGTCCTAGAAATCCCTGAGACCAAGGAAGAGACCGCAACAAGAACATTAGCAACCTGAGAAAAATCCATAGGAAGGTTCATCCTTGATAAATTAGAAGTGGAGGGCATGACCATATTTCCTTTTACTGAGGTCCTTCCAGCTCCCAACAAACTAGCAACCTTCTAACTTTGAGAAACAACAAAGCCACAACCAGACCCAAAAACCCCTGAAGCTAGGGAAAAAACTGCAGCAAAGGAAGTTACAGTAGAAACAAGAGAAGAAACATCAACTTGAGAAGGAGCCAGAGAGGTGGTTGCCCCCAAATCACCAGAAGACAAACCAGTTGCATCCAAAGGAGCCAAAGGAGGAACCTCCATCAAATCACCAAAAGACGGGACAACAGAAACCAAAGACCAATCTGCTGCAACCAAATGAGCCAAAGGATGATCCTTTGTCAAAAAACTAGGAACAACAGCTAAATCCTTCACCAAAATATCTTGAAGAGATTCATCATCCCCTGTAGAGAGGACCTTGTGGACCGTGTAGTGATCTTTCGAGACCCCCTTCCACCAAGAAGGGGGGATTTTTGGTCTAGATTTACTAGTAGAGCAACCTGAAGCCAGGTGACCAGCCGTACATCACTTTCTACAGCAAAAGGGGATACCCTCATAGTCAAGAAGAATGTTCCAAGACCCTAAAGAAGAAGCCACCGAAATCTTTTCTAGGAGACCCTTAGAAAAATCAATCTCAACCAGAATGCGAGCATATGTCATTCAAAACACATTGATAGAATCCTTATCTATCAAGAAGAATCCACCAAGGGATCTCCCCACCTCCTCCAAAATAGAATCTACCCAAAGGTGAAGGGGAAGATTCAACAGCATAACCCAGATAGGAAACTTGTTAAAAGATTCTATCAATGGGTTAAAATCGTTATGCCAAGGTTTTGCCATCAAGGGAAACTTTGCATCCCAATAGAAAACATGGCAAAGGATGGCATCTCTATCAGTAGTAGATTCAAATTTAATAATGAAAAACACCTTTGGCATAGGGTAAATATGGGCTGTCTCTAAAATGATGGGGTCCCAAAAATGGGAAATCCATCCATGCAATTCTGACAAAGAAGGCCAAAAACCCTTAAAATAAAAGATAGTGGCATTGGCTGAGAAATCAGCCATACAGATAGAGATCTCATCAACAATAACATATTTTAAATCAATCTTTAATGGGTTACTTACCACAATCGGCACCCCCAAACGCACGAAATTTAAGTAAAATGTTCCTTCAACTGTTTGACCAACTCTTTGTAAGGCAGCAACTTATCATCCTTGGTCTAATATTCATCTAGAGTCTACTTGATAATAAGTTGTGAATCTCTATAGACCTAGAGCTCTATGATATTCCATTCAATTGCTATTTTAAGACTTGCTATAAGGGCCTCATACTCCAAGATGTTGTTGGTACACTGGAACTATAGTTTAAAGGATTTAGGAATGTAATATCCTTGAGGTGTGACCAAGGGTATGTCGGCGCCTGAGCCATGGGATGCGTAGGATCCATCAAAGTATAATTTCCAGGAGGGTTGTCCATCTATTAAGCAAAGGTGCTTGTTTGGAAATTCCATAATGAGGGGATGATCTGCAACCAAAGATGCATCTGCCAAGTGATCTACTATAGCCTATCCTTTGAGAGCCTTTCAATTGATATACTGGATATCAAATTCACTGAGAAGCATAACCAATTTAGCTAGATTCCTTATGAGCACCGTATGTGACAACATATATTTTAAAGGATCAATTTTGGATATGAGTTGCACAATGTGGGTTAACATGTAATGCCACAACTTTTGAGTGGCAAAGACCATGACTAAGCAAGCCTTTTCCATTGGTGTATAATTGAGCTCATATCCCACTAGAGTGTGACCGATGTAGTAAATAGCCCTTTCTTTGCCTACATCATCAAGTTGTGCTAGAAGAGCACCTAGTGTTGTTAGGGTAGCTATGATATAGAGTATGAGCCGACGGCCTACAAACAGAGGAACCAAAATAGGTGGATGAGTCAAGTATTGCTTGATTAGTTCAAAGTTGCATTAGAAAATGGGGTCTCACCTAAAATTCTAATCCTTCTTGAGTATATGTGTAAATGGTTGGCACTTGTCAGTGAGCTATGAGATGAACCATCTAACTAATTGTAGTTTCCCTTGAAGAGAGTGAAGTTGTCTGAGTGTCTTAAGAGGAGCCATATCCATGATGGTCTCAACTTTCTTAGGATCAATCTCAATACCACGTTGTGATACAATATACAATGAATCCTAGGAGCTTTCCTGAGGTAACACCGAAGACACATTTCTTAGGATTGAGCATGAGACAATATTTAGCCAATTGATCAAACACTTCCTCGAGATAAGACAAGTGATCAAGGGCATTAAGAGATTTGACTAAAATATCATCCATGTAATCCTCAAGAATTTTATGGATGAGGTCATGTAAGATGACTGCCATGGTGCACTGATATGTTGCCCCACCATTCTTTAACCCAAATGGCATCATGTTATAATAGAATGTCCCCCAAGGGGTGGTAAATGCTATCTTATGCTAGTCTTCCTCTACCATATGAATCTGATTGTATTTGGAGAAACCATCCATGAGTGACAAGAGTTTGTGGCCTATGGTGAAATCAACAATCATGTCTATGTTTGGTAATCGGAAATCATCCTTTGGGCATGCCTTGTTGAGATCTTTGAAGTCTATACAAATTCTAATATCACTAGAAGGCTTTGTGATAGGTACCATGTTAGAGATCCATTTTGAATAATCAATCGAGCAAATGATCTTTGCCTTTAGCAATTTTTCTAACTTCACTTTAACCAGTAAAGCAACTTTGGGGTGCATTTTATGAAGCTTTTGCTTGATAGGTTTGGCCTTTGGATCCATGGCCAAATGGTGTACTACTAACTTGGGGTTCAACCCCGGCATGTCTTGATAAGACCATGTGAAGCGACCAACATTTTCATGAAGGACTTCGATGAGAAGTTCTGCTTACTTGGGTGGTAGAGATGTTGCGATATATGTGATTTGTGGTACCTCAGTCAGATTGATATTGATTGATCTAGTTTCTTTTGTCAAGACTGATGAGATGGAAAGCCTATGATCCTATGGGGGAAGGATGAAATCTCCATCCTCGAGTGCCTCTAAGAGGTTTTCACCATCAGATACATCCTTTATTTTCTTTTTCTTTTTTGAATCATCCAATGGTGCTCCAGAGGAGTTTTCACCAGAGGATGGTTTTGTTTTGCTTTTTTGCTTTTTTGTTTCATTTTTTCATTAAATTTTTTGACTGGAGATTTCCTCCTCCCCAAAATCACCTGTTGAATCCAATTTGTAGACATATGTTGATGGTGGTGGTAGTTTTTTAAGCAATGTTTCTACCCCCATGAATTTAAGGAACATGTGCTCTATAGAGAATTTGTCAATGTGGACAACACTTGGTTGGTCCCAATCAATGAGTCAAGGTGAGTGAGTAGAAGGTCTATGAGATTTAGGGATAATTTGCAGAGTACAGAGGCTCCTAGGATAATTTCATCAAGGAAGATATCAACATAGGATTTCTTTTCTACTTTCTTAGGAATGTCTTCAACCTCAACAAGACTATTTTGGATGTTTGTGAAAGCATGGCCTTCTTTCATAGTGCCTCGAGTTGTGGGTAGCCCATAGCCTAAGCCTTTCTTTTTCTTTTCCTGGTATGCTTCTACAAGCTACCTAATGCCTAATTCCATATGCCCTAGACCACTTCCTTGATAATCTCGTTGCTCAGTGGCAAGGCGATGTGACCATGGGTATTTTTGTTTAAGGTGATCAATAAGTTCTTCACTCTTTCGAGTTGGCTCTTTGTATAGCCATGTGCTAATATCTAGAGCAGTTTCCTCTCCATCGAGGATACCTTTGGCAATAAATGTGGTTGGACCTAGATGTCTGAGTTGAGAGTTGGTATCTGGCCTTGGCCCTTGATGTGTTAGGTACCCTTGAGTATATGAATCAAGTGGTAGAGTGCCAATAGCAAAAGCATCTGTGATACTATATTCACCGCAACCTTGGTAGTTGATCTTAATCATGGAAAGTGTAGAGGCTAAAATGGTATCCAAATTGTGGCAGGTGCCAAAGGAACTAGCCGTGTTGTAGCCAATTTCAATTCCAGGATAATGGTTGGTGTATGAAACTTCAATTGCATTGCGATAAGTAAAGGGTTCAAGATCTGCATGAATGGTTACCTTAGCACCATTATGCATAAATTTGATGCACTAATGGTATGTGGATGGAATGGCCTTTATGGCATGAATCTAGAGTTATCCAAGGAGGATGTTGTATGGAAGGTTAAGTTCAACTACGTGACAAATTGTTTCTTGAGTGGTTGGGCTGACTCTAAGAGGGAGCAAGATGGTTCCTTTAGTAGTGCGCTCCAAGTTGTCATATGCTTTGATGGTAATTACCCCATTAAGGATATCTACCTCAATGTATCCTGCTTGCTTGATGAATTCTAAAGTACATTGATTTAGAGTCGATCCATTATCTATCATTACCCATTTAACCACAAAGTGGAAGTATATGATCAAGTTCAACTACTCAGATGTTGGAGGTTTTGAAGGATAGTGCACATGATGTGAAAAGGTGGTTGATCAAGTTGTAGAACTTGTTGACATTTATGTCAATGGGAACTTGTGACTCATGGAGAGTACTTTCGAGGATCTCTTGATAAAGTGGGCTTGTTTGTAAGAGATCCAGAACGGAAATTTGAGCTAGCATGTTTCCAAGATGCTCCAAGATATTATACTATGGTCCTAATGGGGGCGATCCTGATGAAGGTGCTCTTGATAGAGGTGGCCTTGATGGTGTAGATACAAATGGGCCAGCTATATTGAGTCAAGCTCGCTGAGTAGTAATTGTATATTAGGTATCTAGGTCTTTGATGTTTATAACATTGATAGAAGACTCAACTTGTGATATGCAACCAATAAGGTTTTTGTAGTCCAAGTATGTCAAGGTATAGTTTTGAGACTGATCTCAGTTATTTTTTGTTTTGAGCATTGTTGGGTTTGTTGGTAGGAGTGTTTGTAGCTGCTTTTCTTGGGTTTGTGTTATGAGGAGGAAAAGCATTTTGATATATCATTAATCCTGCATTGGGTGAGGCTTGTGCCCCCACTATGATTTCTTTCTAGTCAATAGGGTCTTGGACATAGTCTTTGAGTTGCATGCACTTGAGGGTGGTATGCCCTTTGACATGATGGAATTTACAAAACTCATTATCCTTATACCAAGATGCTCTAGACTGATTGGGTTCCAAGGGTTCTATTTGTGGATGTCTAATAAAATTATCCTTGGCTAGTTGCTCAAAGATTGCATCAAGAGTTTCCCCCAATGGGGTGTATACATAGGGTTGTCTCTGAATGCATGGTTTAGGTCTAGTTGAAAGTGTAATAGCATTAGTCTAATTTTGATGGCTAGGTACTTGAACCTTGTGTGGGTTGTTTTGCATAAGAGGTTATTGATAGATTGGTGGTTGTTGTTGGTAAGGTTGTTGTTGACAAAATGTGGTAGGTATGTTGGTTGTTGCCCCAATGATATGAACATGTCAGGTGTCGGTGATGCCATTTGTCACTATGTTATTATTCTTATTCCAATAATGTGGTTTTTCATTGCTTGGGCCTTGGTCCTGGGTGTTTTCCTTGTAAATTTTGATAACACCATCCTTGATGAGCCCCTGCTCAAGTCCCATCCCCTTTTCCTTAATGTCTTTGTATGTTTGTAAATAGTTTATAACCATGTGATGGGAAAGACTAAGAAATGAATTGTTAATGAACATTTTGACGAGGTGACATTTTGGGATGGTACATGAGATCCTAGTTGTGAGGGTTTGCCAACATTGTAAGTACTTTGCAAGGCTTTCTCCTCCCTTTTGCTTGGTATGAACTAGGTTTACTATAGATAACTCAGTCTCGACAAGATAAGCATATTGAGCCAGAAAGGCTTCAGAAAAATCAGCAAAAGTCTTAATGGTACCCTGTGGTATACAACAAAACCATTCAAGGGCAGGGCCCCCTGAGCTTTTTGGAAAAAGTCACATGAGGAATACATCATAATAGGCCACTTCTTGGAAATGCATATAGAATTCTTTGAAATGTGTGACCGGATCACTTTTCCCTCTAAATTTATCAAACTTGGGGATCTCAAAGTGTTTAGGAAAGGGTGTCATTGTGATGGTTTTGTCAAACAGATATTGACAATCATTTTTGAATTTAAAAGTTTTGGAGTATGTCTCATCTTTGAGGGCTTTGAGAGCATTTTTCATCTCTTCCCATTCAGAGTTTATAGGTGGGGTAACAGGTGCTCCTAGTCTAGGTGCCCCCAGTGTGGGATATGTAGCAAATGTTGAAGGTTGATATGGGAAACCCTGACTGCCATATGATGGTTCTAGAAAAATAGGTTGCACAACTGGTGGGATAGATGCTATGGGTTGTTGGAATGTAGTTTGTGCATACTATTGCATCTGTTGGGAAGTTTATTAATGGGGAATGTAAGTATGAGTTTGTTGCCCTACTAGATAATTCTACTGGGATACTTAGGCATACGACTGGCATAATGATTACATCTGAAAAGATGGTAGCATTGGCAATACCTGGGCCATGCTTTAGGGATACTTTGATCAATATAGGTTGGTTGTGCTCCTACTTGAGAGAGCAACTGATTTTTGACAGGGGCAAGGTAATTAATGTGGGGAAGAGTTTTCATAGTAGGATATTGCAGTGGAGGGGTGATTTAGCTATTGCCTAAGGGTGGCATAGAAAAATAGTTGGTCATGGGTGGTAGCAAATAGACTTGAGGAGTAAAGGATGAGAGTGACTGAGGTATGAATCCAGCGCTGAAGGGGAGGCTAGCGACAAGCCCTTGTGTCATACCAACACTCCAAGGCCCTAAAGGGAATGAGGCCAAAGTACTTTGGCTAGTAACAAACGGATTGATAGTGATGTTGGGTGGGATCGAAGATGAGGTATTTGACCCTAGTGGAGGCATTCTGGTAGTGAATGGATTGGATGTGCTTTGAGATGGAAGGGAAAATGTGTTGTTGCTAGCTGTAAAAGGGGGATTTTGTGGAGCAGGGAGATGGGTGGTGGAAGTAGATGTAGATGATACACTTGGGCTTAGTTGAGATGTGGTATGTACTAAGGGTTGAGTGAGGATGGGATAGATGTTTTGTGGAATGGGAGTAGTCACCTGGGTTGAGGGTATATTTGGGTCTGTTGCTTTTGTTTGTGGTGGTTGGTACCCATTGGTGGGTGAAGAGAAAGAATCATGAGGGATAGATGCCCCTGCAGATGGTGGTTGCCAACCAAATAGAGGATGTGCAAGATCCATAATGTTGGTAGGTGGTGGGCATCCAAACTCAAAGGTACCAACATTGTCCCTTGAGAAATTTTCCATGATGGTTTCCTTATTTTGATATATGATGGCATTAACAATGGTTGCATGGCCAAGATGGTTCATTAAAGCATCAATGTCTATGGAAGAACTTGTCTCTTCGGGGGTTTATAGTGGTGGATCTATTGGTGTCATGGAAACTATGGGGTATGGTTGAGCTCGAGCTGTGCTACTAATATGACTAGGATCCATATCCTTCTTTTTTTGTGTGTTCTTACCGAAGCGTGTGGCAAGTGGCATGAAAGGATAACTTCCCTAAGGGTAAATATGCAAAAAAGGATGATGACAAATGTATGAAAAAGTGATTTGCCTAAGTGTGACTAGGATGGATTGATTTCATGAAATGTAAAGAAGAGTGGGTCCAAGTGTGTCTAATGATACCTTAAGGACCTAAATGATATGGTACTAAGTGAAAGGAGATTGTGTTTCCCTTAAGTATGATCTTGAAAATGTGATGGTGATATCAAACCCTAAGGTAGCCTTATGTTTTCTTTTTGGAAGACAAAGAAGGATCAAGTGTGTAGCCTAACCTTTTGGCTCAAGGTGATGTAGGACACAAGTGACAACCTATCCTAGAAAATGCTTAGTTTCAAGGATAATTATGATGGTGAGATGGATGGAAATTTTCTTTAGGGAAACAAATCCTAATGTAGTGATGCTAAAATGTTTCTAAGTGGATAAATAGTGGGGGATTTCTAAAAACCTAAGGTTGATGTCAAAATGGGAGGTGACTCTATTTTAAATGCTTGAATGGATAGTGGTTTTATGTGAAGGACTAAACTTATGAGCATATAAGTGCATAAGTGTGTGTGGGAAAAGAAGGACCTAATCAAAGTGCGTAACACTAGAGTTGTTGATAAGGCTATGGTTGACACCTCGTCGGAGAGTTAGGTTCTGAATTTTGTAATCCCGCTCAATTTTTAATGCAATGTTTGCATCATCTTTTTCAATTCAGTCTAGTTTGGTGATCCTTGGGTTGAGGGTATATTTCTTGTGTTTTACATATATTTCCTTATAAATTGGTATTTGTGAAAGTTTAGCTTTTTTGAACTTGGTCTTCGTTTGGCCTAACATGAGATAACTCTAAGATATTTGATCACAATTGTGGGGTTTTATAGGTAGTGACTACGCTAAGTATACCTTTTTAACATTAGGTTGGAAACATAAATTGGTTGAGGAATAGCTAAGTTTCCAAAAATGGTAAAGTCGTGAAGTGGGGCAAACTAAGCTTAGGATTTGTTGTGAATGAACTTGTTAGCAATCCTTTTGAATCAAGGTAGGGAGGAACTGTTTTTAAGACAAATGTGTTATTTTCGGTTAAGTAGGATAGGTAATCAAGGATTATTTGAAAGAGACAAATTTGGACCAAATAAAAAAAAAAGGTTTGTAATTGGATTTTGCTACTAGTTAGTTTTGAGATAACAAGAATAATTTTGGAAAAGGTAAAGTTGAACCAATGAGACAGAAGTTGTTGCGAATGGACTTGCTAACAACTATCTTTGAAATAACAAGGATGGGATCTTTTTGACATGATGGATTATGAGTAAATAGTTTCTCAAAGGACAAAGCAACTATGAGAAAGACAAATGAGTGATCTCTTTAGCAAAAGGATTTAATAGTAACCATGGAATTGTGTATATTTTTACAAATGTTTTTCATGGGTCTTAAGCACAAATAAGACACCTCAAACACACTCTTTATCCCTAAGGTCAATTTTTTGGTTGCAATATGCTATTCAAGGGCCCACAACTTAGTGTCTCCTAATTCTAGTGCAATATGTCCCTCTAATCGAAGAGGTGAGTTCATACAAGAGTCAATCGATAAAGGATACACATCAAAGAATCTTCAAGGCATGGCAAATAGAAGTTCCCCTTCTGTGGGAACAGTGACCCTTGGAGATAAAACCCAAGTGGCCTTATGCCTCTACCATGGGAGCACAATGGTGAGTATGCTTGAGGGATACTATTTCTCTTGCACCATGAATGAACATACCATGGATAAAATCGAGAATTTTTGACTAAAAGAGGGTTGTAAATGGGTCTATGGAGTCTCTCCAAACGGTTGTTATGTATGTGATCCACTTAAGAATCTATTCTGGACATGCTAAAATCATGGGAAAGTTTTCCCATCTTAGGCTACCCCCAGAAATACACCGCCCGAACTTGGGTGATAGAGCAAGAAAGTTTACCTCTCCCCTCATTTATATATCGGCCAAACTTTTTATCGATTTGAGCTTATCACCAAAGGGAACACACCTCCCAAAGGTGGATGAACTCACTAGAAGCACTCCTAGGTTGTTGCAAATGATCTTGCTAACAACATTTGGTGCATGCATCGTGTACTTTAAGGCCTTAAGATGCAAAAAAGAGAGAAAACCAATATGTGATAGAGAACACAATCTCAAAACATGCAAGACACATGATTCATTTTTATTTGGACACTATAGTGTATCCTAATCAAGCTAGTTTCTGAAGACACACATGAGCTTAGCATTCAATTATTCATTCCAACTTTATAGTGATGGTCAGCAAAAGGAAATTGAGTCAACAAAAGGTAAATCATGCGTGAAAGATTTGAAAAGGAGGGAATAAGAACAAGTTTATCCTTAGGGCATTTGAGATTTTATGAGTTCATTTTAAGCACTAAAATTGAGATGTTCACACATAATGTTCATGTGTGCCTTGAAATGAAGTGTTCATTGCATTGGTTCAATTTTAAATACTTGACATTCAAGAGTAGATTTTTTAAATTAAACTACCCAAGCATTCCAATGAAAAGCAATCTAAAACTTAAGCATACATTCCATGAAAATGTGAAAATTGTTCTTTTTAGAGCATTTAAAGATGGATTTTTTTTATCAAACACTTAAGGAAACCTACGAAAATGGTTAGTATTATGTTCCAATAGATATCTGCAAAAATAAGGTCAATCCAGCGATCTCGCAGACATAAACAAGGATCCCATGATGCGAGAACATAAAGGAGATCTAGTAGGATTGCAGTACAAAGAACTAGTGAAATCGCAAAAAAAAGGCTATAGGTAAAAAATCACAGAGCAATCCTGCAGGTTTTTGAGGGAGCATTCCGGCCAAAGTATTTGTCTGTGGGTTTGATAGAGAGGGAGAAAAGTGGGATATGATAGTTGACAAAATAGCTCAAGCATTCTCGTAGGCCTTTTACAATGATCACACTAGTAAAAATTGGCATTCCCATGGGAATAGGGTCAGTGGGGATGAGTGGGGTGTTTTTAACTGCACGTGGTGATGGGTTTTGGAGCAGAGAGTGATCCTGCTAGTGCAGGGTCATGTTCCCATAGGTTTAGTATACGATCCCATGGCTGTGGGTTCACGATTTCATGTTCACAAGATCGCAAACAAAAGGTGTGAAAAGGTTGCCAAAGTTGGAATTTTCTTCTATGGCTGGGAGCATGATTCCTGATAAGAGACTTTGGTGCCTGCAAAAAAAAATAGAAAACCACCTGTGTACACAAATAAACACAAAAATGTTGGTTAGTTTAAACATTAACAAGCAAAAGTGAGATTGTAGTGACCCGAATGTGGGGTCCCATCGAGCGTGCCAAAATGTATCACCTAGTTTAGTAGTGCCATGAAGGAATACTAATTAATAAATGAAAGCATTCACAATACTAAAATAGTTACCACTTATGATAGGACAAAAGTTATCACCAAAAAGGAAAGCAAACCAAAAATGGTAGGCTCCTTATGGTATAACCTATGATGACATAGATATGTCCCTGATGGATGGGTATGTATGCTCATGTTGTGCTCAAGCTTCCAATGGATGGGTGTTTATCAAGTGTGTACATGGATGAGGGTTTCAACAATGGAGATATGGATGGATTTCAACATTATGATGGTGTAAAATGGCTACGATGTAGTAGTTAGTGGAGCATTATAAGGTTGCATAAAAGTGGATGATGAATCGATTGTGAGAGGGAAGGGATTTATTTATAGGCTAAGGGGTAGAGAGATGGATGGTCAGGATGTAAGAATAGAAGAATGGTGAGGGATAGCTAAAATGCATTCAAAGGGGAGCACATGGATTGTGCTTGTTTGGAGCCAATAAGGGAGTAACACTTGTCTCAAGGAGGATGAGTATGAGAGGATGGGATAAGGGTTGGTCAAAGGGAGCAATGAGGGAGGATGAGTGTGTAAGAGGGATATAAGAGACATAAAGAGGGATGTAAGAGTCATTAAGAGGGATGTAAGAGGATAAGGGAGACTTGTTGACTTTGGCTTGGGTTAGCAAGTCTTAACCCTTGCTTAAAGTTGTATACAAGTTTAGGAGGGGGATTAGACTTAGCTTAGGAAGGGGGTTAGTGGGCAAGTGGCTTAGCTTTGATGGGATGGGTTAGTTAGGTGGCTAAGTGAGGTTAGTATGGGTGGATGGGTTGGATTAGGGATAAAGTTAGGTCTTAGGGATGTTTTAGGGGTTTAGATATTTTATTAAATGATTTATTTAATAAAATGGGGATATGGGATTAAATTAAATAGATTTGAGAATTTATTTAATTTAATAGAGGAATAGGGATTTAATTGATAAGTTGATTTTGGGTTATCATTTGATTTTATCAATTGGACTATAGTTAATTTAATTAATTAATTTAACTAGGGGATGATGATTAACTAATTAAATAATAAATATTTAATCAATAATTTCCTAGGAGATGACTAAATATGATTACCTATTTGTGTAATCAGATTTAGGTGTCTATAGTTGTACTCATAATGCCTATACCTCCTAAGAAATATGGCAAAGGTTATGACTTTCTCAATAAGATGGGTTATCTGGGTCATGGATCCTTGAGAAACAACAAATATGCTCTTATTGAGCCTATAAATCATCCTAAAGGTTGTAAGAATGGGGATAAAATTGGTTAAGGCTTTGGGGCCAAGGGAAATCTTCCCATTTATGATAGAGAATAGCCACTTGCTACAAGTGATTCACAGGACGAGGTTTAACCTCTAGCTACCACTACTTCAGAGTTTGATTTTTTCCTCTCCTCTTCCCTTCTTTGGGGGAAGAGATACTATTCAATGATTACATAGCTAAAGTGTCTACTTCTAGACAACTCAAATTGGATGAATCTGACATTGAGAATCCTAATGTAGAAAGAATCGGGAGAAATACTGCTCGATTTGTGGCTTAAGAGAAAAGAACTAATTCTCAAGAATATGAGTGGGAGTCCCTTTCTGATGCCTCTTGTGAATTAGGTGTAGATGTGGTATGTCAATGTTACTCAACCTAACATGGTTGATGAGTCTCATGTAGAGTCAGATGAGTTGGATTTGCAACGCTAGTTTATTTAGGACTTATCTTGATTTGGACTCCTTTGGGGCTTTCCCTATAGGCTCAACCTCTTTCATCACAAGAGATGATTCCTCTCACATCAATAACCTCGAAACCTCCACTTCAGTTTTTCTTATGCACCTTGATCTCATAGTCTAGTCTATTAAAAACCAAAGACCTAAGCTACCCTCATTTCAAAATGATTATGACATGCTACCTAAAACGCCATCAAACTTGTGGTATCTTCCACTAGTGAACCAAAAGTTAACATTACCAAGACAAACATCAAGTACTTCAGATATAAATTAAAAAGAAAAAAGAAAAATAATATGGCCAAAACCACTTTATGGCTATGCCTAAACCAAAAAAGAGTCAAAATAAAGACATATCTAAGGGTGAAAACCTCTTTGCTAGAGGATCAGGTACTGGGTAGTCTTCTAAGATATTTTTAGGATATGTCACCATTTTTGGTAGAATTGACACAACCTATCAACTTGGGTATCGAGGAATCTCACCAAATTATACATTTGGCATAGTGTTTATTAGTACAAGAAAGAGAATAATTCACACAGTTCTTTAAGGGAAAAAAAGATCAACTTTACATGGACCTATGTTGATATTTGCACAGACCTATGTTGATATGCCTAGGTTAGATATAAAGCTCATCACGCATCATCTCCCATCACCCCTGGTATTAAACCTGTCAAGCAAAAATTAAGAAAAATGTACCCTCATGTCGCTTTGTTGGTCAAAGTGAAGCTAGAAAAATTGCTAAGTGCTAATTTCATCAGAGCTATCGACTAAGTAGAATGGATATCTAATATAGTACCCATTTCCAAATGTGACAAGTCTAGTCATGTCTGCACAAATTTTAGATATTTAAACAAGGCATGCCCAAAGGATGATTTTTTGCTACCAAACATCGATATGATAGTAGACATGACTGTGGGCTATGAAATGTATTCTCTAATGGACAGCTTCTTAGGGTACAACTAGATTAAGATAGCTCCTAAAGACTAGGAGAAAACAACTTTGATCTATGCATGAGGTATATTTTGTTGGAATGTCATGCCCTTTGGGCTAAAAAATGCTAGTGCTACAAAGAGCTATGACTATAATCTTTCAAGACATGATGCATAAAAACATTGAGGATTATGTTGATGATACCCTTGCAAAGTATAAACAATGAAAAACCATCTAGTTGACCTAAGCCTGATATTGGATTGTATGTAATAGTTTTAGCTCAAGCTAAATCAAAAAAAGTGTGTCTTTGGTGTTACTTATGGGAAGATTCTTAGGTATGTAATATCAATTAAAGGCATAGAGGTTGATTTAGAAAAAGTGCAAGCTATTATGGAAATGCCACCTCCTAAAATTATTAGTCAACTAAGAAGTATGCAAGGACCTCTTTAGTCCATTAGGAGGTTCATATCTCAATTAGGTGATAGATCCTAGCCATTCAACCAAAAATTGCATAAAGGATTGGCATGAATATGGAATAAAGAGTGTGAGAAGAGCTTGTCCCAAATTAAAAAATATCTATCAAAGCTGCCTATCCTCCTACCTCCAATTTAGGGGAAGCCTTTGATTCTTTACAGCCAAGCTATTTATTAGCACAACATGATGAGAATGGGAATGGAAGAGTTATATTTTACTTAGTGGTACATTGGTTGCCTATGAGATCAATTACAAATATATTGAGAAATGTCTCCTTGCCATGGTATTTGCATCCCAAAAAAATTTCTACTACATGCTCACACATACCACACAACTTGTTGCTAAAATTGATCCCTTGAAATATCTCTTAAGTAAGGTTGTACTTACGAGAAGACTAATGAAATTATCGATGATTCTTTTAGAATTTGACATTAAATACATCAAACATAAGGCTATTAAAGGGCAAGCTATCACTAATCAACTTGCTCAATTCCCAATCCTGGATAGCATTCCTATGCAAATTGATTTCCTTGATGCATCCATCATGTATGTTACAAAAATGACCTAGAAGATGTTCTTTGATGGGTCATATACTCAAAATGGAGCTAGTGTTGGAATCTTGTTTGTTACACCTCATGGCTATACTATTCCAAAATCTTACAAGCTACTATTCTCATGCACTAATAACATAGCTAAATACAAAGCTCTCACTGATGGAATCAATCTAGCCCTTGAATGGAGAATAATAGAGATGCACATTTATGGAGATTCCCAACTTATCATCAAACAAGTTAACAATTAGTGTCAAACCAAAGATGATAAGTTGATACCTTATAAGAAATTGGTTGATGCTCTAAAGAATTATTTTACTTTGTCACATTCCAAAAAATCCCTAGAGCTAAAAACAAGGTTGTAGATGCTATGTTGACTTTGGCATCTATCCTCTAATTGCAAGAGCATGAGTCTAGCTTTGAGTTCCTAGTGGAAGAACTACATCATCTCACCTTTGATTTCCCTGACAATCGAGTCATCTGTACCATTGTTGGTCATGATTCCTCCGATTACTCCACTATCTTCTCCTATCTATGAGACCAAATCATTCTCAAGAAACTTACATGCAATGAAAGGTGTCAACTCATTTATAACACTTCCCATTACACCCTCGTCTCTCGTGACATGTATAGGAAGAGCTTAGACAAAACATTTCTTAGGTGTCTAGAGATAGAAAAGTCCAAAAAGGCATTAGCCAAAGTTCATGATGAGATTTGTGGGTCACATTCTAATGGTCTTGTACTTTCTTAGAAATTGCTTAGGGCAGGATATTATTGGCCAACTATGCAAGTTGATGTCATCTGATATGCTAGATCTTGTAGAAAGTGCCAACTACACAACAACTTGATTCATGCTCCTAAGCATGAGCTAACCCCCTCTATTAGACATTGACCTTTCCAACAATGGGCCTTTGACTTAGTTGGCAAGATTCATCCAAGTTCATCTAGTAGACACGAGTTTACTATCACGACAATTGAATATTTCACTAAGTGGGTCTAAGTTATTCCACTTTCTACTACCATTTGCAAACATGTTGCCTTATTTATACTAAATCACATCATTTTTCACTATGACAATCCTTCATCCATAGTCATTGACAATGTGGGGAAATTTAAGAACAAGGACCTCACACAACTTTTAAAGAAGTTAAAAATCAAGCAACATTGGTTCTCTATTTACTATCCCTAAGGGAATGGCCAAGATGAGGCCTCAAATAAAACATTACTGAATTTTTTTGCATAGGAAACTTCACAAATTAGGAAGGGATTGACACCTTTAGATTAATTTGGCATTATGGGCTTATAGGACCACCATACACACCCTCATTAGGCCTATTCCTTTTGTACTCGTCTATGGTTTCAAGGTTGTCCTCCCACTAGAAGTTGAGATTCCCTCTTTACAAGTTGATCGCTGATGAGGACCATAGTGCTATGAGGATTCACAAGCTTGAGACTCTAGACAAACATCGAAAGACTACTTTTTATCACATGTAAGCTTACCAAAAGAGGATGTCTACCAATTATAACAAGAAATTTCATCCTCCTAAATTCCAAGCAAGTGATCTTGTTCTTAGAGAAAACCCAAAGAATTAGCAAAACATAGAGCAAAAGGGTAAGTTGGAGTCTAATTGGCTGGGTCCTTACATCATCACTACAACATTTGAGTTTGGAACCTATCACCTTTCTACACCCAAGGGAAAACAAATCCGTAAGCCCATCAACATACCCCATTTTAAAAAGTTCTATGCTCAAGGCTCTCATTACTCAATTATTTGTACATATTCTATAATACAGAAGAAAAAAAAAAAAAAAAAATCATATATGATGCTAAAAATATTCTAAAAAGTAGAAAATGTCCTAGAAAAATGATCATCTTAGTGAAAACCTAGTAATAGGCACTTTGATGTATCACCAAAAAAATCAAATATTTCAAAAAATACAAAAAAAAAAAAAAAAGTCTTCAAAATATTGCCAAGTGGGAAAAACCTGGAAACAAGCACTACATGAGACCCTTGCATCTATATCTGCTAGCCTTTCTTTGCACTCATTTGCTTCACTTTGCCTTGACTAGCTTGGAACTAACTCTCATCTAGGTCTAGGGGGCACAAACTACTTAGCTTATTATGGTCTCTTTGTGCATAAGTGTTTTCTTTAGCAACTTGCTCAATAATTTTTTTCAACACTTCCCCAAACATCAAGTGTTTCTAAAAACTTTTCACATACCTTAGCTATAGTCTAGGATGCTACAATAGCTCTCACTAGCAGATTCAAGTACTAAGGAAATAGTCATGTGACTTACACATGCATACGCACACACACGTACATGCACACACGCGCATGCACACACACACACACACACACACACACTTGAATATTAAGTTTGTTGAGATTTAAATGACTTTGTTTCCTTTTGTGTTGTCTATGATAGTTTTATTTGTTGAATGTTCCCTCCCTAATAGTCTCTTGTGGATGTCATGGACTAGAGAACTGGGGGGCATGGGGCATGTTTTACTTGTTTTCTACTTGTGGGTATACCTTGTTGGCCTAAGGTGTGGTGAGCACTCATGCTTGTCCTACTTGACATTTTGGATCTACAATGTATCATCCTTGTTTGTTTCTACAAGACCACATTTGAGGGTTATCTTGGTGCTCGTGTGTTGGTACATGTGTAATCTTGCTATACTAAACTTAGGGAACCTAACTACACTAATCATCTTGACCTATATGTCTTTGATGCATAGGTTGGTTTCTCGCAAACCTATCTGATATAGATCATATTCATATCCTCATAGTTACACTAGTGATGATTGTATGATCTTCTGATGTCCCTAATAATGCTTGATGATGAAAACTAGAGTTTACTTATGTGTCCCTTGAAATCACACCTTTACATACTAGTTTTCATTTTAGGACTTATTTCAGTTTACCTTTTGGCTATTACATGCTGAGAGCTCTCTCTTTATCTTTCATTGATGCATCGGCTAACTGTGTTCACCTTTTCTTGCTTCCTCTCAATTACATCTTTCGCTCTTTATCGATTACATCAACTTAGTGTTTCTTTGATTCCTATCATCACAAGGGATTAATCTCATGATCACATCTAATATATTGAAGTGCTAAATTTTCAAATCACAAGTCTACAACATAACATGAGAGCTAAAAACTCTATGAGAGAGAACCATCCATGAGCATATAAACATAAGATGAGCATACATATAAACATCACATGGAAACATAAAAACAAGTGTTGAAATAAACATAAACATCCATCACATGAGCCAAAAAGGAGACAAGCACACAATGCCATAAATTGAATATAGTATCTCATATATAATGATAAATCGAGTACATGTACAATATGGGATTCAAAATCTAGATAACTATCTCAAAAATACACATCAAAAGTACCACAAGGGCATCAAAACCTAGATCTAGCCCTAGACCTATGACTAACTACCTCCCTTATGTGTGGGAGGAGGTTGTGGCAGTGACACTTGTTTCTTATTTGGTGGTTGTATCACTCCCCCCAACCTCTTGAATCTCTCAAAGTAGTTAGGTAACCCCTATCCTAGTGACACAACACATCTATAGGCTACATAATAATAGGTTGCCCTTGCTTCGTGGTGCTTAGATTCTTGTTTGGTTGCATCCTTCTCTTGCCTTAACTCCTCACTTAGTGCTTTCTCATCTATGAGCTGCTGATCTCATACTACTATGGTGCTCTATGCTTGTTGTAACTTTGCCTCCAGTGCTCTGATCCATTGGTCCCTCAAATCATCCCCTCTTTGGATTGGGGTAGGTAGTGCCTACCTCTACTCCTACCTAGGTTGTTGTCTCTCTACCCAAGGTCATTTCACTAGTCCTCCTCATCCTCATCCTCATCCTCTACCTCCATCTCTGTGCGGCTCCTTGAGCACATCTGGCTACTAGACACACCCCTAAAACCACTCCCCTACTCTCTCCCTCTACCTCTTCTTCCTCTCCCTCCTTCATCCCCTTCACTCCCTCCATCTCCACCACCTCTTACATCATCACTATCATCTCCCCCTACCCTTGCATCCTTTGGTTATGCATCAAGAATAGTAAACTGTAGGAATAGATGCCTCCTGATCGCTCGAGCATAATCTAGTGATATTCCCCAATCTAGGATCCCTCAAAGATAGTTTGACATCTCTCTTTGTAACTCCTATGCATTCTACATTGCCAAAACATAATCCATCATAGGTAGCCATCCCAAATCCTCCTCCTTGTGAAACCTCGCATATGTGGTTGTCTCTATTGGGACCTGTTATCGTTGCCCAAATGACCTCTACACCCGCATGATAATAAATTTCTCCAAAATCCCTACATGGTGTCCTACCAATTGCCAGCTCCTTAACATCTATCCCAACTTGTCCACTACTCTTGCTACCCCTCAGATTCTTTATAGGGTCACCACTCAAAACTTAGTAGCTCATCGAACAATTGCTAATAGTATGTGACATCTCTATTATGTGGTTGAGAGACAAAGTCATTGAATCTATAGATGAATGGGTATGGCCTCTCTTGAGGTTGTACTAATGGACATATCATGGTTATGTGGTCCCAGGTAGAAATCTAAGCTAATACTTCCCAAATCTCCACATGCCCATGTCTTTCCCTCCCGATAGACAATCTCATAAAGCTCATGATACCTATCGATAAGGATGACTAGTCTCCATGTCATCTGTTGTGGCCTTCCTATTAGATCCATAACTAATCTCCCCCATTTGCACAAGAAGCCCACATAGCTTCTATCTGTAACTAGTGCCTAGAAAATAAAGGATCATATGATGCATATTATTTTTTGTACTTCACTATTATCCTCTCCCATGTCAAGTGACTATCAAGGATGGTTACATCCTCAGATGGTGCCTCTAACGCTGCCCTCCCCTCTATTGGGGCCTAGTCATAGTACACCTGTAACACAAAAAACTCATGTCAACACTCATGATCAAGAAATGATACATAGAAAATATAGACATATTCATTACACTTACCAAGTCCCCACAACAAGGTACTCATAGGATGTGATGCACATCCTCAAGTGTGATTGTAGCCTCTCTTGTGGAAAAATGAAATGTGTTATGCTCACTGTGTCACCTCTCTACTAGTGTAGATAGAAGGTCATGGTTTGCTTGGATATAGGGAAAATGTAACAACCTCTCTAATCCTCACATAGCTGGCCTACCAGTCTCAATCCTACTGCCTTAGTGGCCCTAATGTGTAACATTGGAAACACCGTCTGCAAAAAAGAGCCTATATGTTAGTACATGTCATGATGAAAACCAAAGCATGACTATACAAATCTCTACTCTGTTATCCAAGTGCAAAAATTGACATTCAAACATAAAAACAATAGAAATTTGGCTCATATATGCAAAATTGGTCGACCAAGTATTATATGATACTTTCTCCAATAGTTGTGTGATATTATCTCTTCGTGTGATACTTTGCATGGTATCATTCAACTATTGGGTAGGTCTCATACGATACTTTTGTTTAGTGCTCATATGATACTTTCAAAATCTTAGAAGTATCATACGATAGTTCTTAGAATGACCGTGCCTAAAGTATTGCATGATAATTTATAGAAAACCTATAAAACCCTACAAAAAAGTTGTTGGTATCCCTATCTATCATTGTCTATTAGTGTCAAACACTTAGTCATATACTAGGCAGAGTCAGATGCTCATCACTATGATCGAGCTACTCTATATAGACCAAGTTATATAAAGACTTGTAAATAAACATGTATATGTCAAGCTCTATAGGAGTCGAGAAAGTCTTTGGTCACTGAGTATTTTTAGTATAAGATAAGCCTAATGATTATCAAAAAATCTGAGCCTATTGATGTCGATTTATACAGAAGGTGTTGAGTATAGTAGAGACCAAGCTGCATCATTAAGAACAATTGATGTTGAGTATCACAAATAATACGTGTCAAGCAACAAAGAATTGACATTTAAGTCAGATGTGATACAAACTTTGAGAGAAACCATTTTAGGCCGATATTGACATGACATTTAAAATTTGTAGAGGTTTTTATAGAGGTTATTGTTCATTCTATAACATAGATCATAGATCCCTATGAGTGGTGATCAACCAATCAGATGAATAGGTCAAAAAGGGAAGCATCTAGAAAACTCTTTCAAAAAGATTTTAAGTGATGCAAGAGAACCGAGCTAGGATTTTGTGGACCTTATGGTTTGTGTGATTGCGGATATGTTTGAGGCATATTGGGGAACCTTGTCCTATCTTCATGTGATGATTGGAGTCATCATCTTGGAGTTAGAGCTATTTTGGTGACTATTGGTCACAGATTCTTGATTTACCAACAAACTTTGGAGATTGTATTTGTGAGCTTCGATCCAAGGGAGTTGTTGTGTGCTTTCTTGGATTTGAATAGTGGGATGGCATGTGGACCTATGTCTAAGTGTCCATAATCTTGTGTGGTCTTTTGAGTTAGTTATACATTGTAAACTTGGGGCTTGTCTGGAGTATTTAGTTACTTTGTGTGGTTGTATCACACGTTAACTACAACAAACACGAGGGTTAACATTTTGTATTTACTGTTTGTTATGAGCTGACTTGTGGCTTAAATATGCATTTAATGCAAGAAGTTTATTTAATTTGTAACTTGTTAGGCCGACTTGTGGCTTAGTTGGGCATAATTAGGGGGTTTTGTGGAGTCTTAAGTCATTGATTCATTCAGTTGAGTGATTTATTATTGAGTGTGGGATCTAGTATGGAGAAGATGGAGTAGCTGGGAGAGTGAAGTTTTCCTAAGTGTGTGGATAGAGTGTTGAATGGGAGGTATTTTACACCTAGATCTTGGGTAAAGTTTAAGAAGAGCTCATAACTGCAATTTAGAAATGAGGAGGTTGCTTGGTAGCTTGCGAGCACAAGTTGAGATCTTGAAGGCTTCTACCAAAGTGTGGTTCTAGACTATCTAGGTTTGGGTTTGCATTTGGTTATTGAGGTATCTTGTAGAACTGATATTGTAATTGCTATTGTATTTGGTTGTAATCCAGAAGACCTTACAGTCGAGCACATTGCATGTAAACAATTAGTATATGAATTAAATGTTGTGAATTGGTATTAGATATTGCATTCTTTTGTTTTTTTTTTTGCTATTTGGTTATTTGTTAGGGGGATAGGACATCTCCTCTAGGGATTCTACTATCTTACACTACATCAAGTGGTATCAAAGTACAGTTGTTCCTTAGCATGTAGACAGATCACCGAAGTTGAGGTAGTTTGCACCAAGACCTTGGGTTGAGAGAAGTTAATATAAGAAGATATTGATTTGGTGGTGATTGTGTTGAGGATCGATTGCTTTAGAGTCTTGATTTGTGATTCTTGGAGTAGGGTGGTAGATTGTGATTTGACCTACACTTGCAAAGGACTTGCAGATGGATCGACGGATGCAAAGATGGAAGTTTGATCTTGATGGAGCATGACTACAGAGAGTTTGTGTGATGTATGTTGTCGATCTATGTTCCTAGACTTGTGATTTGTTCCTAGTTGCTCATGCGAGGTGGCAGGTTGTGATCTAACTTGCAAACAATTTGGGTTTGTCAAAAGGTGTGTGGGAAAGATTTATTGCAAAGGGTTTGAAATATTTGCTGTAGAGGGTTTGTGAAGATCTTAGAAGATGCCTCTGAGAAAATTGGACGCTGAGATGATTGCAAATATCTGTAATATAGTGGAGACAAGGATTAATGAGATGATTTCTTGAGTGGACATTGTTATGGATGCTTCTTTTTCTAAATGAGTTGAAGAACCGAAGAAGAAAGTTGTATGCTACTAGAGTTAGAGTCTACCGATTTGGAAGAGAGTTGTCTAGCCAGTTAGAAGACTTGTTTAAGAGAGAAAAAGGCATGGCAAGGTCGAGATGGAAGTTGGTTTTGTTGATTAGTTTGAGTAGTCTAATGCATAACCTATAGAGAAACTTGAGGTTGTTGTTGAGGATATTCCTAACCTTGTTCACGATGGGATATAGATTTGTTTTCATGATTAGTTAGTGGATTCTAACATGGAAATTGTGGAGCACTTGGTCTGGATAATTAGGTTATTGTTGGTGATGAGTTACATGTTGCAGAGCATCTTGTTGTGAGCAATGAGATCACTAGCATTGTGATTTTGGCATGTGTTGATGCAAATATACATATTGATGCTAATGTGGAGTTTGATTTTGCTAATATGGTTGAGGATCTACATGATACTGCAGATCTGTATGTTCCTGATTTCTTGATAGTTGACATGGCTAAGGATTTACATGTTGTTGACACGGAGTACATGTTTGAGGATATTGTTATTGTTAGTTGTAATTAGTTACATGATTTAAATGTGAAGCATTGTGTTCAATTTGTTCCTAGAAGTGAACATGTTGATTAGGTGGTTGAGATTCAAGCAATTATGGTGCTTGACATAATGATGTAGATGTGGTTGATTTGGGTATTTGTTCCATTATCCCTAATAGATTGGAAGCCTTTGGTGAAGATGAAGATGGTTGCATAACTTTCTTTGGGTATCAAAGTGTGGGACACACTCTTCTATTTACATGCGGAGTCTGATGCAGGAGAATTGAGCTTGGATTTTGTGGACCTTATGGTTTGCATGATTGGGGTGTGTTCAATGCATATTGGGGAACCTTGTCTTATGTTTGTGTGATGATTGGAGTCATCATCGTGGAGTTAGAGCTATTTTGGTGACTGTTGCTCACAAGTTCCTAATTTATTGGCAGACTTTGGAGAATGCATTCATGAGCTTTAATCTGAGGGATTTGGTGTATGTGCTCTTGGATTTGGATAGTGGGATGACACATGGACCTATGTCTAAGTGTGTGTAATCTTATGTGGTCTTTTGAGTTAGTTATGCATTGCAAACTTGGGGCTTATCCTAAGTATTTAGTCACTTCGCATGGTTGTATCTCATGTTAACTATGAAAAATGTGAGGGTTAATGTTTTGTATTTAATGTTTTCTATGAGCTAACTTGTGGCTTAGTTAGGTTTAAGTAGGGAGTCTTGTGGAGTCTTAAGTCATTGATTCATTCAGTGGAGTGATTCATTATTGAGTGTGGGATCCAGTATGGAGAAGATGGAGTAGCTGAGTGAGTGAAGTTTTCCTAAGTGTGTGGACAGAGTGTTGAATGGGAGGCAGTTTACACCTGGATCTTGGGTAAAGTTTGAGAAGAGCTAGTAGCTATGGTTTAGAAATGAGGAGGTTACTTGGTGGTTTGTGAGCACAAGTTGAGATCTTGGAGGTTTCTACCAGAGTGTGGTTTTGGACTAGCTAGGTTTGGACTTGGGTTTGGATCTTGAGAGATCTTGTACAATTGTTATTATAATTGCTATTTTATTTGGCCATAACCCAAAAGGCCTTACAGTTAGGCACATTGCATGTAAATAATTAGTGTATGAATCAAATATTGTAAATTGGTATCAAATCTTGCATTGTTGTTTTGTTTCTGATGTGTGGTTATTTGTTGGGGGCTAGGACATCTCCTTTAGGGATTCTCTTTCCTTGCGTTGCATCATTAATAGAGCATATCAAAACCTATTTTGATATGATATGGGTGAAAAGGAGTGAGCATGTTATTCATGCGATCATAGAGAAAATCAAGTGAATGGGGAAAAATGAATCTCATATTCCAATGAATATACATCAATTCAAAGAACAGGTCTTAAGTAGTGAGTGATTGCTAATTAAGGAGCCCTACCCTACCCTAGAATTGGATTATCCAATCAATTCAATACCTGGTTGGTCAATCATTCCAATGGTAGGGCTCTCTCTCTCGCTTGGAGAATAATTAAGAGTGAGAAAGAAGACAACAAGTTGAATGACTATGCCTATATGTTAGTTGATGTCTCTTCCTATCTCAACTGACTCATAATTCTAGTATCACCATTGTTATAGTAGAACAGAGGAAGCGACCTTATCAAGAAGTGAAAGAAAGTAAAGATATACCATATTAGAGACCAAATCAAATTGAAGAGAGAAGATCCAAAACCATCTTTCAGAGAAAATTGAGGATCAAATACTGAATCAATTTTCATAGATTGAGTCAGGGATAATCTCTTAAAATAATGAGTTTAACAGAACTTTTGTAAATCTATTAACCAAGTCCTTATTTTATTGTAAGCATTAAATCCTCTCACAAGATAACACCTAGCCATCTTAATAGCCTTTAACAAGGCAGACCCCTCACAGGGTAGATCAACACAAGGTATCAAGATTTTAACCCTAACAGGTTAACTTCATTATTGCAGTAGTGAGAATTTTTGGGTGTCACTTCCACCCTAGTTTACCTTCATCTTGGAGGGTTTCTGGGTAATCGAATCTTTGTGTTATGTGGTTACATTTCATGCATGTGATTGATAGATTAGATTTACATATTACAATAGTTTGATCTTACAAGTTATGTTATGTATGCATTAGATATGAGATAGTAAATGTGGTGAATGCATTAAAGTTGTGTTGAGAGATAAAAGTGTTACAGATCCTAATTGACCCCCCCCAGTATATTAGTTCCCAAATAAGACTTCCAATAATTGGTATCAGAGTAAAGTTCTCTTGAGAAAGCCTAACTTGGGAGTTTAGATCTTGGAGATGAAGGCTTACAAAATTGGGAAAGGCTATTGATAATCAAGTGATTGACATCCAGCTCATATTGTAGCAACTTGAGGTAGCAAGATAGGAATTAAGGAAATCTCTGAAAAATAGAAAGGAGGTGGTCATTCAACTAAATGAGTTCAATTATGAAGAAGTTGATACTCAAGGACTATTTGAAACTGGAAATTCTAATGAGAGCAATATAGAAATTGTAGATCTACTGGAGAAGAATAATATCCTACATGAAGAAGTCAAAGGATTAAAAAGAGAACATGAAGTTCAGTCAATAATGTTATGTGAAGTGATCAAACAAAAGAAAAAAGATGAAGAAGACAAGGTTGTCACTGAGGAGGACAAAAAGCAAATGATAATTAGACTTGAAGAAAGGTCATATGATGTGCAAAGGCTTACAAACACTCAACTAGACATGATGAATCAATTGATGCTTGCAAACCAAGAGTTGAACAAGAAGGGCATGGAAATAGAAAATACGAGATCACAGTCTGACTTACTAAGGAATAAATTGAAAACAAAGCAATAATTTGTGGAGAAGTTGAACAAGTCTAATGAAGTAATAAAGCACCTTGAAGAATTGATGAAATCTCCTAGGTCATCTAGAAATAATCCTAGACAAGAACGTACAAAGCAACATTCATCTACTGAAGAAGGAAAATCATCCAAGAATGGAGAGATGAGAAATGAAAAGTCAAAACACAAGCCAATGTGTTATCATTGTGGAAAAATTGGTCATACTACAAACATCTACAAAAGACAAAATGGTATGCAAAACCCTAAAACTAAGTTCACTAGTTATTATTTTTACTACAAAAAGCACGGACATCAAATACATGGGTGTAGATCAAGAATGAAGAATACATCTACTACACCTAGATTTGAAGGCTATTGTTATAATTGTCAAAAGTTTGGTCATAAAGCATATGAATGCATATCACAGAAATGATACACCTAAGAATATATGTTCCAAATGTCACAAGTTTTGACATTTAAGCAAAAACTACATGACCCAAGTACCAACATAAAATCATGATCATGTCAAGGGCAAAGGAAAAGTGGATATTGAACAAACAAGGAAGGTGTTGAACCAAACCTGGAAGAAAAATGTAGAAGATGGAAATAGAGAAGAAATAGAGTTGATGTCACCCAATCCAATGGAAGAGGTGATCATATCATCTCAAACTAATCAAGAAAGGTATGTAAGGAGCTTCATATTTAAATGATATATCTTACATAAGTTCCTAACATAAAATGAGCTAAAAGTTCATATTTGCATAAGTAAAAATGCATAAGAACAAATCTATGAAAAGACTAGTGCAAAAGATTCATTTACACAGTTAGTGTCGAACTTCAATAAAATTGTATATATTAATTGCACATTGCAATATGGACCGAGTACTTCAAATGCCAAATGGGTGTATAGGTCAAGTTATATGGAATAGATTGAAATGTATTGTAATGTCTACCCCTAGTTGACTTTCATGTTCTATTGTCAGATTCTTTTAGGCTTATTTTATGTTTATGTTTATGATTATTGGTACTTGGTTACCAGATTAGATTAAATGTATTTCATAGTCAGTTTATATATGTGATGAGTTACTAAGTTATTTCGTGTCTTTAGGATTATTTCTATGATGATATATATATGTTCATACATGAATTTTAGTTATTGTGTGATGTTAGTAGGGGAATGATTTATATGCAGTTTCTATGGTTACTTACCCCATACTTGCATGTGTATGGTGTACTTTTCTGTTTTACTTTATGTATGACATTTTTGACGTGGTTGAGGGAGGGAGTCATGGTCACCTGCTAGTTGGGATCTAAATGATGGACCACTCCCTGTCATTTCTTGTTTAGTTTATAATATATGAGTATGTACATACGTGGATTTTATGCAAATTGTAGGTATCGGGTATTGACTTTTTTGAATTGTTAGGATGAGCATAGCCTATTGTAGTATCTTAATGGTATAAGTGGGGAGATAATTCTTAAGTCCAAATCCTAACCTAAGTCAATTGTCCTAGAAAGTAGGACAAGCATCTGAGTTGATTACCCATTTGAATTCATCAAGTGACATGAATTCGTGATTCTAACCTTGGAGTTTGATTATGTTCTTTGTCTTCAATTGAGTTATCGTATTTAGTTTTGTGGGTCTGCGATGATTTTCTATTATAATTAAATCAAATTAAAAGATAATTTAATTGTTTAATTTAATGGAAATTTTATATTTAAAAAAATAAATATTTAATTATATTTAATTAATTGAGAAATTAATTAAATAAAAGAATTAAATTTAAATTTTTTATTAAAGTTCTAGTTTTGACATTTTATATTTATTTAATTTAATAATAATTTATTTAGGAGATTTATTTTAATAAATTCTAAATAATATTATTAATTAAATTAATAAATACTATATTAAAAGTGTCTCATGATTTAATAAGAAAGAGAAAATAATTAATTTAATAAAGTTTATTTTAATTAAATTACATAAAGTTTTTGAATGAAATTAAAATAATAAAATTATAAAGGAAAAAGGGTTTTCACAGGATTGCACAATCGAAGCCCTAAATTGGGGAAAAACTCTTTATTAGAGATTTAGAGCTCATTTCTCCAAAACATGGGTTTGGAGGAGTTGATTTCCAGGAGGAGGGTTTTTGAAAGAGAATGAAAATTCTTGTGTGTTTTGTGCATTCATTGTTTAGCATCAAATCCAAGTAAGATCTCGTGAGTTTTATGCAATAGTTCTTGCTTTGAAAATATTTGTCTTGTCTGTGTTTGAATGAAATTATTTTCAGAATTTCAATTTGGGTTTGAAACCCTTGTTTCTGAATCTATTGTTCTTTGTTTTCTGATGACGACTGTGAATGAATTTCATCTTTTTGAAACCCTTGTGTTGAAATGTATTGTTCTTGAACATCTGTGAACGAATTTATTATCTAAAACCCTCATTTGATTAATTTGGTGATTCATAGATTGAATCGATTTAGAAAATTGTGTTCTGGATAGTTTTTGGAAAGTTTCCATTTTTAGAAGGTTCCCATTTTTGGACAATTTCTACTTTTAGAAGGTTTCCATTTTTAACAAGTTTCCATTTTTAGAAAGTTTATATTTTTAGTAGATTTCGTACATGTCTCTGTTGCCTCTGGGATTAGTTGATACTTGTGTCTTGGTACCCTTTGAGATAGTTTTCTTTCAAGTGTTTCCTTGACCTAGATGTTGGTTATGACTTGAGTTTTGGATATCCATGTGGGACTTGAGTTTATCTCCTTAGCACGGTGGGAATGGGCCATTTAGGTTCCATGAGGTTAGGTGGTAGTGCATTTTCCTTATATCATTGAGATTCGACTGTTGGATGTCGTTGTTGGATGTGCTTGTGCATATGTTGCTTTTTATCTAACCTTATAAAACTGTTGGATGGTCTTATTTTGTTGTTCTATATTTGTTTATTAGAGATCTTATGAGATGTTGTATATTCTTTGAGCGTATCATACCCTATGACTTGTACAATAGATGATTAAGTGTTTTTTTATTATTGCCAAGTGGCAGCTTGTGTAATTATATGTTATTTAATTGGATTAATGCTTGTGATTATTCCATGATGTGGTTTTGGTTATGTGTTAGATCTAATATTAATAAAACTTAAATGTGATTCAACATCATGGGACCCTTAGGAGATGTAATCTATTTATGATGGTTGTATGTATGTGAGTTATTACTTCCACTATTTTATCTTTTGTTATTATTGCTTCCGCTCTATTATATTTGTTGTTGTTAAGTTATTATCTTTCAAAAAAAAAAGTTTGACAAAATTAGTGAAACTTTAGGTTAATTTCTTTTGGGTTCCCTGGTGGGGCGTTACATGTATAGTAAAGACCGAGTTCAAAAGACACAATATCAACCAAGAAAGTTGAATTCCATCTACCAGTAACCACAACATTAATGGAGACCCTAATTTGAGTAAAAGGAAGTATATATTGAAATTTGATGATATTTTTCACACCTTGCATACACATTTCAAGAGAAAACAACAATTTGAGCGACATAATGATTTAAGCAATTTACAAAAGTGACTTGAGGTGAAAGTTTGATCAAGAGAAGATCTAAGTTGTGCCAAGTTATTCAAAGAAAAAAAGAAAAGTTTCAAGCCCTAATAGAGAATAATGACAACTTCATCATCCGCAAGAAAGAGCCAAGGAGTATAGGTAAGTAACATTCAATTGGTGAGGAGTGACACTTGTCCTCCACCAAAATTTTGTGTTATTCTTAAGATTGCAATGAAAGGTGACTCAATGAGTGGGTTATCTTTGATACCACCTAAAGTAATCATGACCCAAGATGTACAAAGTTGTTACATGTGTAAGACTTGATAAGTTGGCAACTATGAGATTCGAGAGGCATATAAAAAATTATGTGAGGAAGGAGTTTTGGAGGACAAATTCAAAACTGTTGAAAGGAAAGGGTTAACTCATGCCCTAGATTTTCCAAGGAACTTTAAGATTTAATGGATCAAGGTTGTACTAAGTAGGATCCATGATATGTAGTAATGGCTACATAACGGATCCGTTCAGATAAAAAAGAAGATGGTTCACAAGTTTATAAGCTATTCCAGTGTAGACACAAACAAGACTAAGGGATGTCTGAACCATGAAGAAATTGAGGCAAACACAAAGGCCAAGTGGAATGGACGATGGTTGTCCATCTCTACCATCACCGATCCAATGATTGAATTTGTAGTAAGAGTAATTTCTCACAAACTCTATCAATTTAGCAGATTCAACAGTGTGTTATGTATGATAGTTGAGCAGGCATGGAAAATTGTTATGAAGGACCATGAATAAGATCTTGTCGAGTTGCATAAATTACAATTAGCAGAAAACTTAATATCCATTAGGAAGGCAAAGAATTTTATGTGTAAGTTGAAATCGCTTATTACATGCATTTTCTTTTATGTTCAGAAGTATTTTCCTGGTATTGGCAATACTATTTGGGAGCAAGGAAAACTAATGACAAGAAAAATCAATTAATACATAAATTGGTTAGGAGATTTTTTTTAAAATGTCATGGCTGTATATTTTGAAGAATTCAAACAGATAATGAAAATGAGGATGAGGATACCGTAAGAGTTGGTAATAAAATACTATAATGATATATGTTTTTTAGTGGATACAAATAACACATTTGTATAGGTAGTGAAGCTGAGGAAAGCATGGCTAAAAGCATTTGATTATGAAGGTGACAGTGACATAGTAAGTGAAAAGATTGTTGCATTACTCAAAGAGGATATTGATACTAAAATAGAAACTTTTGGAAAGTATGAAGAGGCTAAGGCTAGAATTACTATTGATATCAAAATAGCTTCTAAGGAGAAGAAAAGAAAGAAAATGATTGAAGACCTAGAGGAAAAACTAGGCAGAGATGGCAAGGCAAAGAACCTTTGCAACTCAAACAAGGTCTTGGAGAAGATGAAGAAAATGATAGTGCTAATGAGGAAGAGGAAGAAGGATAAGGAGATCAAGGTAAAGCCCTAGTTGTTGCTAGACCACCAAACAAGAAGGATAAATATGTTAAACCTAAAGAAAAGGAAGTTGCAAAGAAGACATTGGTGGCACCCCTCTCTCCTCCACTGCCGACCAAACCAAGGACTAGGGTAGAAACAACAACCGTTGAGCCATTTGCAAAGAACGAAGTAGCAAAGAATACTAAACCAAGTGGCTCAAGTGTAGAAAAGAAGAAAACCAAAGCCCCTATGAGCCAGTTAAAGAGGAGAAGATTGGTAAAGAAGAAAGAAGTTGAAGAAGATGTTGCAGAGAGAACCAAATTGGGAGAACCATGGCATCACTGAGTCGTAATATCAAAAATACCAACAAATATTGATGAGGTATATGTTGATATTAGGAGCTCTGCAAGCTTATCCAGATTTAGATTTGAAAAGTATGAGACATTGAATAATGTTGATAGAACTAAAGTAGAGGAGGCCATGATAGAAATGATGTCTAATAATAAATTGGCTCCTATTGAATTGGAGAAGAAGATTCCAATTCATTTGTACAATAAACTAGGCAAAATATGGCAACAGGTATCCATAGTAGAGAAAGATATAAGAGAAGGCACATTAGCCAAGATTATGCTTGATTTATCAAAAGAACATAAGGTAACATTTTTGGAGAAATACAAGAACCGATTTGTTCTTAAATTTAATTTTTCTAGATTCTTTAGAATAAAATGGAAGTTGTAGTTTAGCAGAATGAGCTACCATGGAAGGGAATTTTTGGTTTTGTCACTAAAGAAGTGGCATAGGAGAAAGAAGTTGATATAGTGACCATCCAAGATGATCAAAGTGATGAAGTGAGTTCAAGTGTGTCAAATTCACAAGGCAAAAATTTGCTTATTCATTCCACCACACCTGAAACTATAGTTGCCAAGCAGATGGAGAAAAAGAGAAGCAAGAGGCATAGGAATCAAATAAAGACACAAGTGTAGACATTTCTACCAAAGATCAAGTAGGACCAAATGTATCAGGACCTTGAATTGAGGAAAATGAGGAGAAAAATCAAGCAATGACAAGTGCTACAATTGTTGTCTCAAGCACTGATATTCAAGCAAGACCAAGTGGTGACATCCCTTCACCTATTCCTATGAAGACATTGCCGAGCAACAACACTCCACCCCTGAGAAAAGGCAAAGCAATACAAGATAATTCACTAGATATTTTTGTTAGTTTGGATGAATTAATTGAGATGCCAAAATGAGATTTGACAAATCTTACTCTTGAACAAACAATCATGTTGCCAGAGATTTTTGCAAAAAAGAAGAAACATGAAGAGATGAGAAGAAAGCAAAAATAAAAGCAAGTGTTACATGATATTAAGGACATTTTTGTTGATGTATTTGATATACATAATTTTTATGCGCAAGCCCCAATTATTTCCCAGCTCATACATATTGTTGAACAAATAAATGTTGGAGAAATAGAAGCAAATAAAAAGTTGATGGCGTGGTCAACCAAGAAATTTGAGAATAAGCTTGTGGAGAAAATCTCAACAACCATTGCCAAGCAAAAAAGTTGAGTTGCAGGGATGCCTACATAATATCGAGGGGCTTATACAAAAGGTACAACATTTGTACAACATTTTGTGTGATGTGCCAAGATTCACAAGTGATCTTCATGCAAATATCCAATAGATTCAAGCTGAAATGCAACAAATAAGCAACACCATTTCAAATTCAACTAAATCTAGCTCTAGACATTATAACAAGTTATTATTTTCTCAAGGTAAATTGGTTGAGCTATAAACAACTGATAAAAACACGAGGTCAAAATTGACCTCTATCCAATCTATGTTGATACCTCATTTGGAGGTTATGCAGCATGAATTGAAGTCAACACAAGATCTTATTCAAGAACATCATAATATTCTAGTTGTTGGTGGTTTGATTGATTTGGAAGCTAGATTGGAGTTGTAGAATCACATTTTTGAATCAATCATAGCCACTTGGGATCATGCACTTACTATGATTAACCAGGTTCACAAACCATTCATTGATAAATATGGTTTGATTCCACCCATTAACCCTAACAACAACCATAAGTGACAAAAATAAGGGAAAATGATTACAAGGGAGAATGCAAGATTAGATAATCAGAATTCAAAGATCAGATTTTAGAAGACAAACATGGTGTGACACTAAAATAGTCAGACTACTTAGAGTCGTGTATATTTATGCATTGTTATATTGTTATATTGTTACATTGTTCATTATTTATTCATTTAGTAAAAGTTTTGTAGTTCCATAATAACTAAGTTATAGGATTGGGGGGGTAATCTTATTCTTCTATTCCAATGATGTAATCATGGCAAAGTTTTTTTGCCACTAATGTCAAAGGGAGAGATTGTTGGTATGCCTAACTATTATTGCCTATTAGTATCAAACACTTAGTCATATACTAGGTAGAGTTAGATGATCATCACTACGAGTGAGCTACTCTATGTAGGCCAACTCATATAAAGACTTGTAAATAAACATGTATATGCCAAGCTCTACAGGAATCAAGAAAGTCTTTGGTTGCCAAGTATTTTCAGTATAAGCCAAGCCTAATGATTACTGAGTAGTCTAAGCATATTGATGTCAAGTTACACAAAAGGTGTTGAGTACAGTAGAGACTGAGAAACAACATCAATAATAGTGAATACCGAGTATTAGAAATAGTAATTGTCGAGCAACGCAAAATTGACATTTAAGTCTCTTATGATACAAACTTTGAGATAAATCATTCCAAGCTGACATCAACATGACATTTAATATTTGTAGAGATTATTATAGAGGCTATTACACATTTTATGATGTGGATCATAGATTCCTATGAGTGGTGATCAACTAATTAGATGAAGAAGCAAAAAGGGAAGCATCTAGAAAACTCTTTCAAAAATCTTTAAATAGAGCATATCAAAACCTATTTTGATATGATACGGTGAAAAGGAGCAAGCAAGCTATTTGTGTGATTATAGAATAGATCAACTGTGAAAGTATGAACATTGCGAAGAAGGCAAAAGAGTTGAGTTTTGTTATTGTAGAACAGAGGAAGTGACCTTATCAAGCAATGAAGGACAATAAAGATATATCAGATCAGAGATCAAATCAGATTGAAGAGAGGAGATCCAAAACCAGATTTTAGAGCAAACTGAGGATCAGGTACTGAATAATGAGTTTTGATAGCTTGGGTCAAGGATAATCCCTTAATAGAGTTCTTTTAACAGACTTTTTGTAAATCTCTTAAATGAGTCCTTACTATTTTGTAAGTGTGAAATCCTCTCACAAGGTAAGACCTAACAATCTTAACAACCTTTAACAAGGAAGACCCCTCACAGGGTCGATCAACAAAAGTGATCAACATTATAACCCTAACAGGTTAACTTTATTATTACAATAGTAAAGATTTGTGGGTGTCATCGCCACCCCAGTTTTACCTTCATCTTGGAGGATTTTTGGGTAACCAAATCTTTGTGTTACGTGTTTACATTTCATGTATGTGATTGATAGGTTAGATGTATGTGATTGATAGGTTAGATCTACATATTACAACAATTTGATTTTACAAGTTATGTTATGTATGAATTATATATGAGATGGTAAATGCGGTGAATGGACTAAAGTCGTGTTAAAAGATTTATAGATCCTGATTCAACCCCCCTCTCAATATCTGAGTTCCCAAAGAAGACTTCCAACAAAAACTATAAAAATGCTCAAAAAATGACTCAAAATGCTCTGAAAATTGAAAACTTATTGGGGCACCGTATTTTGGAGGTCGGTTATGTAACTGGTTGCGCTCAAAATGGTGAGATGCAACGAAATACCTCCCTACACCATCATCTCTCTCTCAAATGCTCAAAGCTCTCAAAATCACAAGAAGACAAAATGAATTGAAAATGACCCCTTGGGCCCCTTTTATACCTTTTGACCTCATTTTGACCCAAATTTTGAACTCCTTAGAATTATGCAAAAATTGCACCCCTATCTAATTTTGATGTCCTAGATCCATTTTCAGGATTCAAATCAAAATTTGAGTTTATCTTAATGGTCAAAATTGTATTTCAAAATTTCCTTCTTTTATGCAATTGGCTAACCTTTTAAGGATTAATCTTTGAATCTTGCTGGGGCATCATCATTTTCTCATTTCTACTCTCTTCCATACTTCATGCTAATTTTATTTCACCTTTGTTCCACTGTTCTTCTTGTTTTGACCCAATTTTAATGCTTTATCTTCCTTGGTCAAAGTAGGGCCTATTACTTCTTAGTAGTCACTCTTGGGTATTAATTGCTTATCTATCATCTTGGACCTTACTTTATCTTGATCTGATTATATTTTTCTTATTCTTGCATCTCCTCTACCTCATTCTGATTTCAATCCTAAGTGGGCAGGAATATTCTATCATCACTGCAAAGTGCTTTTCTGACTATATATTTCTCAAGAGCATATGCTTGACCTTTCTATTTCCTCTTGATTTATCTACTTACCTTGCTAGATATATTAGCACTCATCTCAGGTTTCGATTCTCTCTCTCTCTCTCTCTCTCTCTCTCTCTCTCTCTCTCTCTCTCCCCCCCCCCCCCCCCCCCCCCCTAGTACTCAATATTGTTGCTAACAAACTATATATTCAGGATCTGCTCTCTCTCTCTCTCTCTCTCTCTCTCTCTCTCTCTCTCTCTCTCTCTCTCTCTCTCTCTCTCTCTCTCTCTCTCCACTTCATTCTTTAGAGTCAAATTTCTCTATTGCTTGCTTGGCTTCTTCATTCTTTGATGTAACGTATTCCTAGATTGATCACACATTAGTCAAAGAGGGGCAAATGTAATCACCCAAAAATGGTCATCTAGACTATTAGCCCTCTTCTCAACATTTTTGCTAAAATTATTAAATCACTTATTTTGATCAAATCTTAAAAAAATAATTTATTTAATTTTATCCTATAGTTTGATCACTATATCATAAGTTCTTATTTAATTAAAAGGAACATCTACCCCCTTTAATTGAATAAAAGTCTCCATTCACCTCTTATCCTAAGTTGCACACATAAAAGCATTTTTCTACTTTAAAAATAAAACAAAAGCCTTTTTGTCTCACATGGAGACACATTGTGATTTGTGGAAATGACTGTGCTCATAAATCATGCAAATGTCAACTCCCACCCTTGATTAGATCCTCTTTCACTTCATGAGCTCGATCGTTCAAACTTCTTTAAAAGGTAGAGCCTCTCGTCATCTTGTATCCACTATTTTGCACTATTGTTATGTTGTAGGGTTTTCTAGGCACTCTTGGAGCTTCGAAAGATCTTGCGGCCTCGTACTCTCATATTTGCATGTCATAGTGTTTTGCATTAGCATAGTTTCCTTTTATGCATTAGAATAACACATCTAGTTTAATTAGCAGGCCTGTAACACTCTCATTTTCTTACTAGTTAGCTTAAATTTCTTGCATTTCATGTAGCTTAGTTGCACTTTGCATGGCATCTCATATTGGTTCTTGGATACTAGCATCCTTTCTCTTGTCTTATAATTTCCCATTTCATGGTGTACTTACAAGGGGTTGCATTCTTATGCTCAACTAAGAGCCATTCTATTTCTATTTGCATCCTTTTGCACGCCATAACTAGGGAGCTCTAGGTCAATATTTAAGGCTCTCAATCCACGCAATCCCTTAAATAGAAGGACATTAGAAAAGTGCACTTTTTGACTGTACAACTGAAAACTACACTTGTTTTAATGTTGGTTATGATGTTATGTTTTATCTTGTGATAGGTTTTGGGGAAACCTCATAGTTTGGCCTAATAGGAACGTTTACCCAAGGCTAGGGAAGTAGTTTATGATGGCTTTATGTGATGTTTTTACTCACAAATATTTCTTTCCCAACCAATATTCTAAACTCGTGTTTCTATGATGAGATCCAACTCTTCTCCTTAAGCTCATGTGTTGTGATTTTCATGACATAACCTTGAAGGTTTGGATCTATTAGTGCTTTCTAGTTGCTTGTATAGGACTGGTGTGATTATTATGTTTTTTTCATGAGATGCACTTTTATGAGCTTAGGGTAGGTTATCTACATGTATGTTGGGAAGTGTCTTGCAATGGGTGTCGAAGCCCAAAAGAGGCTGCCAATATAACTCATTGTAAGTTGTATTAATAAGTGATAACAATTTCATTAAATGAGGGGGATTAAAAGAATTAAAAAGATGTCAGTACATTACCTCGCTCATGCCTTGAGCGCTAGTATAGGCTACGATAGGAGTAGAGAGGATGCTTGGTTCTGACCTTTCTTTATTAGTATGCCTTGTCTACAAGAAATGATATTGATGTTGCATAGAGTCACTAGGGGGCTGAAGTCTTGAGAGATTGCCATGATAACCGTAGAGTTGACTCATGTGATGACACTTGCCTACGTGCATAGTATGTTTCCTATGTGTCTTTTTTTAGCTCAGGGGATTAGATGTTCACTTTGTGTACTTGGTGTCCTTGAGATAGAATGTTGCTAGGATTCCTTGACCTAGATTCTTATTTTGACTTTTGGATTGTTATCCGTTTGGGATATGAAACTATATTCTTAGCACAGTGGGAGTGGGCCATTTAGGTTCCATGAGGTTGGATGGTAGTGATTCTTATACCATTGAGATCTGATAGCTGGATGTAGATGCTAGATGTACCTTGTGCAATTGTTTTATTCTTCTTATCTTGTGGTTGTGATTTATGATCATATTATGTTATTTTGTACTTTGGTTATTTGAGATCCTACGAGATGTTGTATCTTATCATGATGTATATTCTTCTAGCATTTCATACCCTGCAACATGTGCGAAGGATGAGTATGCATTCTAGTTATGCCATGTGACATCTTATGTACTTGTATAATCTTCATGTGATTTTGTATATGTAGTTATTCTATGACATGGCCTTTGTTTATTTATCATATACTAAATTAAACTTATGTGTGTAATTTAAAGTTATGGAACCCTCGAGAGATGTAATTATTACTATATTGCTTATGAATGTATGCAAGTTATTGCTTCTGCTTTGTTATCTCTTGATGGTTTTATTCTTTAAAAAAAATGCTTAGCAAACTTAGTTAACATTATAGGTTGATTTCTCTTGGGTTCCCTAGAAGGGTGCTACATCTAGATTGACCATTTTCCTTCATTTATTCATAATTATCATAAAAGAAAAAGATAACTTATAATTACTCTCTTTATAACAAATCAAAACTTTGAAATTTCAATCCAACTTCTATGAGTACCCCTTTTCTTTATTCTTTTCATTCTCCAAAAGGTTAAGCTGAAATGAAAGTGATAGGTAAACAAGCCCAAAGGTCTAAAAAGAACCATCAAAAGATTATAAACAAGTATAGAATAAACAAGAGACACAAAGCGTCATAGTTCCTACCACATGTGTCATGATTATAGTATTGTAGAGTGTGGCAATAAAGGGTTAAGATGGAGGAATACATTTAAATTTGAAGGAACGCAAAATGCATCAAAACAACATTCTTAATATCCTTTGATCTTTTAGAGGTTGAACTATCTTTAAACCGCATTAAAATTAATTGAAATTGTACATAGAATTGAAGAACTAAAGACAATGTAGAAACAAAGACAATTACATGTTGCATTAATGTTTGTAGTTGAATACAAGTAGATAACTCATAGCTCTTACCAAGTGCAAAATTGTAATTCCTTTACTTCATCGTGCAATTAGAATTTTAACATTAACGCCTTTACAAAAAAAGTTACAACAAGCTCTAAACTGGTTAAGAGGAGTAGATAATAAATGATATTGTACAATTATACATATGAAGGAAATACCCAATATAATGAAATTGAGCTCTAGTAAGACCAACTCTAAAATAAACAATTCCTCTTTTATTTTCCCCATGAATAGTCTGCTCAACAAAATACAAGGTTTAGTTTTGATATTGTAATGAATTTGGTGGTAGGAATGCTTTTGTAGAATAAGTAAACAACAAAAATATTGATTTATTATTATAAAATAAGAAAAATGGGTCATACTCTTGGCGTACTTTGAAATTCATCACAATCTATTGTGGTTTCTTAAAATGAGCTACTATACTCTATAGATATATGAAGAGAAGAAATTTAGAGCATTACAAATGTCTAATTACATGATTTAATTGAAAAAAAGGTAAATCTAAACTCTATTGTTGAAAACTCAAAAGTGTATATTCTTTAACTTCAAGAGTTTTGAGACTCGAAAATGTCTTCATAAGCCCTCAAGAAATGTCTTTCAATTTCATTAAAAACTCAAGCATACATTACAAGGAAACACATTTTTTTGCATCATTGGTTTTTCCATCAGAAGTCTTGAGATAATAGATAAAAATTCTACAATATTAGTTTCAATGTAGTCACAATGTTTATAAAGTTGTCATAAATGTCTTGTGAACAAATGGATCATTGAGATCTTGTGCAAGGTTAAACAATACCAACCAAAACCTTAACAAAAACATAAGCATATTATAACTAAATTCTACATATACAACAGATATGCACAATTTAAATTGCTTATTCTTTTGTGTCTCGAGTCTCCCATACAATAAATTTTATTTTATTTTTATCATGTTTGTAATGTAAGAAATCAGAAACCAATTATTTATCCTAAAAGGAAGAATTATATGATTAAAGAACTAGAGAAATTGCAATTTGCCAAACAAAAATATTTTTTTACAAATATTTAACATTGAATAATATTTTTTTAAAAATAAATACAATTACTTGTCATCTTTATACACTATTTTGATTTATTAAAAATATTCAATCACTAACTTGACACCCAAAAATTATATTTTTAATTTTAAATACATAAACATAAATAATTGTACCGACAATAACTACTATTTTAAAATACTTTGTTACGTTATTTATGTTATTTAGCTTTTATTCTTTTAGTAGATAATGCTTTAAGAACAAAATGAATCAAAATTTTATGAAGTAGTATTCTATTATTATTAATTTGACTAATGATAAAGTAAAATATGGTGCCACACATCTTTTATAATTATATTAATTGCACAATTAATACAAAAAGTTAGAATTTTAAAATTTCTAGGATTTTTGCTTTTGTAAATTAATTTTCTCCATTACTATTTAGTAAGACCCAATAAGATTTCAATTACTTATTATTATTTCAAAAAAAAAAAAAAAATGTTCAAACTTTATAAAGAATTTAAAATCTCAAATTCTTGAAATGAAATCTAAAGTAAAGTGTAGTGTAGACCATCTTTTATGATGTTTTTAATAATATTAATTGTAAAATTAATGATAAAAGTTAGAGCTTTAAATTTTTCTTTATTTTTTAATTTCAAAAATTAAGCTTCTCCCTTACTATTTTTAGTGAGAGCCAATAAGATTTAAGTTAAATAACCTTTTTCCATTTCAAGAAATAATAAAAATATTCAAATTTTATAAAAAATTTAGAACCTAAAGAAATTCTTGAATCTTATTGGTTAAGCTAAAATATTTTATAATTTTTTATTGTATCTAATAGATGCAATAGAAATCTATTTCTACTATCTTTATCTATTTGATCATGACAAAATATTTAATGCTTGTGCAATTAATTTGTACATTTCTTTATTTATACTACAAATATAATTACATATAAACATAACCGTTACACCTCTTTAAGTTACAAATATTTCTTAGTATGTCTATATTAAAAAAAAAACTAAATATACAAATGTCACCATCACACATTTAAATTTGATGGTTTTTTTTTTCAATAGAGGATTTTATGTCATCCACCGTGAACTTGATTTTTAGCTACCTAATACAAAGCATAAACTAGTAGGCTAAAACCCCTTCAACTAAAAGTTAAAGACTAAAGAGTATCCATTCCAAAAGCTACCATATAAGAACTCCACCTTATCTCCTATAGTGTTGGAGACTTCCATTCAATGAAATTTGATATTTATAGACTCATTCAAAACCATTCAACTTTACTAACAAATCAGTTATTAACTCAATTTTCTCCAACACAAATATAAATTTTATATTTAAATCCTAAAAATTAACTTAACAATGAAATTAGAATATTTGTACTTATAAAAACGAAGTTACATGCCTATACAATAATACACCTCATAGAATATACTTAATACCCAGCCCCTTCAAATAAAAATAAAAACAATTCTTCCAGTATCATAAAGCGTAGAAGAACCCATTTTCATTTTCATTTTCATATAGCCAGATTTAGCTGGCATAGGCCCATTATGCTGAACATTTTAACCTATATTTGGCGGCATTTTGACATTCAGATACCGGTTTGAAGGGTAGATAGAGGGAGGCGCATGAGCTTGCCTGCAGAGAGGTCTTTACTGTATTAAACTCCCGCCCAGTCTGGTGGACCCATCCACCTAGCTGGCTTACAGTTTACCTCTGGCCTCTCCACCATTCTATAAGAGGACAAGCGCCCTCGTTTCCCATTATAAAAGTAGAGAACTGTTTAATCTTATCCGTGATTCTTTACTTCTTTTAACGTTTGAGTATTTATTTGCCTCTCTGGAAAGGCTCCTTTATGATCGATACAGTGTCAAACAAAAGGAAAAGCTTTATTCCCAACTAATAAATTAAGTATACGAGGAGGGTTTGATCGCAGTCCTTGAGAAGTAGGGGATCGCTGGGTCGGGCGGATTTTCTTTCTTTACTCGGTAAGGCAAGTGGGCATACAATTGCAGTCTTAGCCTCGCATCGGATAGATTTTGCTCTTAATGTGTAATATGCACAATCCGTGATGAAGTTCAATGTGGCTCATCTTATTAAAGTTTTTCTCATTTAAGATGCTGTCAATGCTTTAATGTGGTTTACACATAGAGTTTTGTCTTCTGATTTTTTATATGGTGGGAGCTCTAACCCTTTGTTTAATTCTCAGTGGGAGCTGTCCCTGTTGGCGAACATTAGTTGAGCCGGATTGGAACGGGATTATACTGCGGGCGGCTTGCTTGTGAAGTGAGTGGTGATAGGATTCAGGGAAATCTGTTTTTGGGTATCATGGCTTGTCGTTGGTTCGCAGAATGCCTTTTGAGGACTTTAAATTTTCTGTTGACATTGGCCGGCTTAGGAATGATTGGTTATGGCATTTATTTGCTCGTTGAATGGAAAAAGGCTTCCGTGACCGTTGGTGTTTCTTCCGAGCAATTGCAAGTGGGAAGACCGCTGTTGTTTGTAGCGTCTTTGTCTTCTTCTTCCATTCTCGATAAACTTCCAACTGCATGGTAAGTTCCAACCACTTCTCCAAGCTGAGGCTCATATGCAATGCCTGTCCTAAATAGAATGTAAATAAATAAGTTTTCTATTCTGGGAGTAAAAACTGCCAGAAACTATTGATATTTTGGTAGCAACTAAATTGCATGTCATGTTATATATATATTTATTTTTTCATGTCTTCGGTTACTTCATCTCGGAGGATTTTAATCGTACAGCAGGTCTTGAGATTTTGGATCACTGTGATGCCTGCTTAAGGGTTTGTTTTCTCCGGATGGGGATTGTATAAGATTTTTCCTTTTGACAAGAAAAATGTTAACTTGTTAGTACGTACAGAAGAAGTGTCAATCACTCTAGTTTTTTGTTCATAGATTAAGGGGATCAAATCCATTGTCGACTAAATTGAGAGAATATAGGAGAACATCAATAAACATCGGCCAACATCCGATTCACATGCCTATAAGTCATAGCCTCATTACACCAGAGTCATAGGCATGATAACCTGTAGAAAACACAGTATCAATCGCTATGTTTTTTGACATGGATTCATGGGGATCAAAGCCATTGTCAATTAAATCTAGAACATATAAGAGAAGAGCTTTACGAAACATCAATCAACACCAGGTTTAGGGTATCTATAAATAAGATTCCAATTTCACCATCTTCGTATACAACGAAGACAACCAACATGAAAATCTGCATGCGCTAATTCCTATGCCTTGACAGAACCGAAGCAGAAGTTCACAGTAACTTGAAGAATATTGCTTCCTATATCAGTCAAATCCAAACCAAAGTAATATGAGACTGGAGCTGAGAAATCAAAAGTGGAATCAAGGTTCTTTAGCTTCGATGAGTTAATAAGTTCTTTCCTGCGGGTGTGTTTAAAGAATCTCTTCATCCATTTCTAGGATGGTAGCAGACAAAACTGGCTGTTACCAGTCTATGACAGCTGTCTTCCTTTTTCCAATAACTACAATCTTTTTTCCTTAGGGCCTTTCTACACAATCGTTTTGTCGGTGATCAAGAGAGACAGCTAGAGGAAGAAGATTTTTTTTGAGTACTTGATAGTATGCTTTAAGTTCTTATTGTTATTTCAGTTATGATTTTTTTAGCTTAATCATATACAGCATGCACAGAATGGGGACTTACAGAAATGTTACGGCAATAAATAACATCAGTAAATTACAGCAATGTATAACTGAAATCTTCCGTTCACTCGGTAATCTCAAAATGCTTATGATATAATATACTTAGATGCTTAAGGACAACAATGTCCTAATGGGAATGTGAGTATTTGCTTACACTGTCCAATATTAATACCCTTTAATTTAAACTAAATAGCTTTTATGATTTGGGTGAAAACCTTCTGAACCTGCTGAGATTTCGATTAAATTGAAGGGCGGTAGGGATGTAATGGGAATTTAAATAAATATTATATTTTTGTGTAGTAAGGCTTTTGGAACATATTGAAATTTTGGTAGATTTAAACTGCAATTGCAGATAGCTGTACGCCAAATGTGGTCTCTGTTTTGCTTGTTTGTACGTTTTATGTACTAGGAAGCTAAGCAGAATTTGGTGTTAATGTTTTGGATAAGGTGTGGGGTACTATTTGGAGTTTAGGGGGAATCCCATCTTGAAATTTAATTGGTAATCATGAATTGAGACATCAGTATGCACTTGCAGTGATGCACAATAATGTACGGCAGAAAAGGTATCGAACTTGAAGCCTTTTTTATGGGTATATGTATATTTATTAATAATAAATATGGTAATGGGTGTTTAACCAAGATCCCCATTGGTTAAAACAAAAAAGTAAAAGGCTTAAAAATCACTCTTTAATTACGGCATACACATATGCATCTATTAACAACTCCTACATTAGATTTATGTATTCAAAATGAAGGTAGCCAATCCAAGTGCTGCTCAGAGTAACTATTAAACCCAAATAACCGAAATGCAGAGTTGAAATCCTCACCATCTTGAGTGCTACTTGTAGCAACCAAACTCAAACCAAATTGCTCTTTAAGTGGAGCAGAGAAATTAAAATTGGAAGTTGGGGTCCTCTGGTTTTGCATCCAAATTCCTTTGCTGGTTTACCCCAGCACAACGTAGGCCAACTGTCATATACTCTGTGACGTAAGAAATGTAAGGGATAGGCTTAGAATTTCTTAAATGTTTTTAGCTTCCTCTTGCAGGTATTTCTTAATAGTCTTTTCATCCATTCTTAGGCTATCAGCTTCAGTGTTCTCACAATGGACAACAGCCCAGATGGGCTGCCTTTGGGCTACTCATAACTGTCATATTTTTCTATAATTTCAAACCATTCATGTATATAATTGGGATCAATAAAAGCTATCACTTATTTGATGGGGTAAGTAAACACTTCAATGAGCACTGATCGGACCCATTTGCGGTACTAGCATCCAGCACATACAATATAAAATGCATAGAAAGGACAACTCTTTGGCAGTATAACCATCAGCCCTTCAGAAGTATTGCAAGATTAGTTCATATGTGCTATGACATCATAATAAGTAAAAAACTGTTGGTATAAGTTGTTGATAATAAGTGCTGTAGCATCCAAAAGATAGGACCAAATACCAAATAATCCAACTATGAAACAATAGAAATGGAACTAATGTGATTGAAGAGGTATATGCTGGTGCAGGTTGAGTAATGTTCGGAAACACATTGCATTGGTCTGGACAACAAAGCAATTACCCAGAAATCTCTAAGAACTCACACTCAACACACCCACAATAAACATAAACTGATACACCTTTACAAAACAATTTCAAACTTTACCATGGTTCTCTGGACAAATGATATATAAGCTGTAAATTGCAATCACTTGCGCCACAGAGCTGCCACAGTAGTGGTTTAGGAGGTGCAACACCTAAAGAGATCACCATAACTTAATAAAATCACAAAATCCAAGCGTCAAATGACTTGGAAAGGGATTAGCAGGTATGGGTGCCCCAAACAGCAAGAAACAAGATATAAAACCTAGGCGCTTTACTTCCGGCAAGTCTCATGCCCCTCCATAGCCATGGTATGACTTGTGCGAAAATGTTCGGCCTGCAATTTCAGGGGTCTATGCATACAGCAATGTGTATAGCCTGCAATAGGAATATCAAGGTGTCCACAAACAGCAAAAATGCTCACCAAAACTGAAATTTTTTTACCAGAAAATGATACGATCAACATGTGGCGTACAACTAGCCATGGTACCTCCTGTATCGCTGCAAGCAACACCTTCGATTAACCTTAGAAATTTGATAGCAAACAGACCAAATCTTTAAACAGATTAAAAACCTCCATATCTGCAACCCAAAATCAGAAGCTTTAATTTGTAGCTCAACAGTGATTTGTGGATAAAATCACACTACCTAGTTCAGGGGCAGCATCTCCGAAAATAATAATCTCAAGATGGTTTTCTTCCTGAAAAAAGATTTTGGAACTTAGGTTCTCTCCGTGACAAAAGCAAAACATTAATTGTACTCTGCAAATGAGCTTGTATCCTCCTTGATGGTTCTCAAAACTACAGATTGGAAATTGAAGAGATCTTGCCAGTTGTTTTACAAGGATTCCTCAATCAGCTTTGGCCAACGAACAAGAATGATCAATGATCAGATTCCTCTGCTCTTTTGGCTCTGCAGGACCAAGGTGGAGGTGAACCTATACCTTAACCTACATATAAGGTTTAAGGATTTTTATAGCAGATCTAGGCAAAATGACTCCTCAAGATGGCAAATATTCTTGAGATGGATCAGGTTGTGGAACTTCACAATGACTTCACAACATATCTGATTTCTTGCTTTGTAAGTGTATAAAACGAGAGACATTTTTAGAATAGAAAGTATGAAACAACGAACTAAGTGTGAACTTCCTGACTATTGATAAGGCTGGCGCCTAATCCAATTTGTGTATTAGAGTCTCTCTTATCCAACTCTATGTACAATCCTGTAAGACAATGTATATCTCCCAACACACCATCAACCATTCAAACGCTATTAATGTAAAAAATGTTAAGCCTACGCACATTCACCTGTCCAATTGAATTTAATTTCTTGAGCAGAAAACCAATTAGACAAGAAACTGGAAACAAGTAAATCTCACAAATTCCTTGATGATTAGATAAACATGAAGAACAAATAGCTTTTTAGTACAAGCATTGCGAGAATGGCAATTGATTCTGGAACCAATAATTACAAGAGATTGATTAGAATAGATAACTCTCGAGACTTAAACTGAGTCAAAAAACGTTGTTTCTTTGTATTGATTTTTGATTTCAAAAAATAAGTATACTTGGTGCTTGAGTTTCAGTTGTTGCCAAAATTCTATGTCCTATATCTTATACCCTATCTACCATACCTTGTGCCCTTTCTTTGGTCTTGGTATCCCTCTTATACAAAATGAAGGGATATGAACAAGCTACTGACCGTTACAATAGTGACTTTTCAAAATTCTAGTTCCAACTACCTAAAATATAGTCAAAATATAACATGAAATCACTAATATTAGTATGGGATGAAAGGAACCTTGTTATATGGACCAAACTGAGCAAGTCCCACAATTCATCTTAAAATTCTTTTTGAACCCATCCTCCTTTGTTCACTTGCACCTCTTGAAGAAGTTCATGAAGATCGACTCTGTCTTGCTCTGCCTCTAATTCTCGTATATCATTCCTGTATGCAACACAACTTGTTTTAAGGACCCAAGTGACAGAGAGGAGACTAGTGTTTTTCTCCATTCATGCTAGACTATAGGACTGATTCAGGATTCTCGTTCCACGAATCAACTTTAACTGGAATTCCTATTATGTCAGACAGTCGATAGAACAAACTCTGTTTTGATTTTTCTCGCAATAGAAACCAGAAATTTAGTTCCTTTTAGAACAAAAAAGCTTAATTAACCTGAATTGCCCACATCTCCAAATATCTTGTACACATGCGATTTCATCAAAGCAGTTGGGTTTATAAATGCATTTTGTCCTCAAAGGGATGTTGGTACATTTGAGCTGACAAATATCACCTTGGAAATTTACTCTTCACAATCTCCAACAAAACTCAAGCATGTTTTAAATATTTCGTTTGGCCCCTACACTTTAGGCTCGGCTACACCCAGGTGGGTAGACCTTCACCTCAAACGCTGAATGCTCGGTTCAAGGCTTTTCTATAGTGAATTTAAGCTGTGGAGTTCTTTAGCTAGCAAGGTCATTGAACTCAATTATAATGGAGTAATGTGATAGTTTGAAATGAATGTTTTGTATAAGGTTTTTAACAATAGATTTGAGGTTTGTAAGAAGGAAGTTATAGATTGTCTGATTTCAAATATAAATCTAATACTTAAATGATAAAAAGACCAGTGCTTTAGCTTATTTAGGCAACAGAGTCAACTACAATGAAGATTATAATGTACAACTTTATAATATATATACACAATGAGATGGGTGACCTCCTGGGAAGTCCTGGTGCTTCACCCCTATGAGCATCACCTAGATCCAATGAGTGCTAAGTGTTCCATTTATTCTCATGAGAGATGGATTCATGTTGAATCACTACTCATGAAACATGGGTCAATGAGTTTGACTCAAAATCACACAGTTAAATCCTGATAGCAATATCACTATATACACAATTCTAAACTGCTCCAGATTGCGCTTTATCTCCTAAGGTTGGGGAGACAGACTGGACATAGATTCAGAAACAATTAAATATTTCACAATATCTGCTATGATTGAGTTAAAAAGGCCATAGATGACTTCATCCACTTATTTGACCAAAATTGTTTACAGAATTAAAAATTGATTGTAAGGGACGAATCAACCAAAGTTTAAACCTCCATGCCTACAATAAAAATAAACAAAGGCCTTTTATTTTATTATTAAAATACATTATTTGAATTCATATTACAAAGCCATATTAAAGCTCCTTATCCCTCTGTACAAAGATATATAAATGTCTGTTCTTGTTTGAATGTGTCTTGATCTTTTGATATTTTGAATATCTCCCTTACATATCTTACAAATTTGAAAAACTTGTCTCTTTAATTTTAATGTATGTGTACCTTCATTAAATAATCTTTAGTCCTAACTTTACATATTTTTAATCGCATCACTCCAAAACAATTTTTTATCATTTTTGTGATTGTTTTTAAACAAACAATTTTTGACACCAATGATATGGCATATAATCTCTAATCTCCAAAATCATGGCTTATAATCAGGGGCTTTTAATAACTTCAATCATTTTAACACCAAATTGCTTCGAATCTGATTAAGGTCGACCACATCTGCTTTTATTTGTTCAACCCTGGCACATGAATTTCGTTCTCCAAAGTCACAATATTTTAGAAAAATATTTCCGTCAATAAATATTTCAGTGGGAGGGATATGTTCTGGGCTTGCATAGTGTTCATATTGCACGCTTTCATGACTAAACACAGCATTTTGGCATGATTAAAAGACACAATCCATCTTCAGGTGGTACTGTGGAGCAACTTTCACAGGTTCCGGTGTATCATCTCCAGCGATATGCATGACTTCATCAATATTACGATGACATAAATTTTTGTGTTGCTTTCACAGTGTCCAAATAAATATTGAAACCTACGGTGACATGATTTATAACACAATCATTATAACTTGCCGATGATTTTAACAAAATTGCTTTCCTCCAACTTGAAACAGGATTATCCACAAACCTCCACCCGTACTGATTATTTTTTCTTTATTATCAGAGGAGCGATGTAAGATACTTTAAACGAACACCAGGGGCATTCAAATGTTCAAGGGCAATTTCAGGTATATGACAGATTCACTTCTTCCACAATAAGCTCTTGTACTTGGTTGTATATTCGTCTCTATTTGACAGTATGGAAAATTTTATTTCAAATATACTTACTATCACCCGCATCCATATAACTATGCTTTACCCTGTCATCATATGTGATTAATACCTGGTATCGATATCAATATCGGGCTTCAAATGATTAACGGCATCTCCAGTCTCATGAAGTTTAGCTTCCGAGTTCCTCAGGAATAATGACACTCAGTTTTGAATAAACTCTATACAGTATAATCTCTGACAGTACATTGTTTGATTATGGACAGTCTTCAACGCTAGTGTCTTGCTTCAACAGTACATCCTCCTTTTATACTGACGGGTTCTTCTCAAAACATATCAAGCTGTATATGAATAATCACTGTATAAGAATATGTGTTGATTATCTCTGTTTAGTGGCATCTGCTCGCTATCATTATCCCTTTCTGCTTGCATTGTATTGGTCTTCCAAATTGGAGTTGCTTTATATAAGTGTATGCTGTTTGACCTTCATGTATCTGTCACTGATTTGTGTAATTTGGAATCCAGTCTAAATTTGTTTGTTGTACATGATAACTTTGTTCCAACTGTACTATCTCTCAAACCATTGTATTGTCCTTCTTGTAATTAATAGATTGTTGTTGTTTGTCTTATTCATTCTTTCTTTAATTTTTGTGAACCACTTACAACTGCCCTGCTCATGACTTTTAATCCTTTGAAACATATTGTTTGAATATAAGTAGCGGGTAAGATCTCAAGATTTTTCTTTTGCCATGGTGCTTGGAGCTCTAAAATTTGCCAAAATTTAGAGTTCCATCAGGTTGTCTTCCCAATTCGTGTGTTCTTGCTTGAAGCATGATAAGACACCACTAATATTCTTGTCCGGAAGTGCAATACACTACTTTAATTGGGGCTCAAATCAAATTAATGAAGTAATGCATTAAGATTGTTTAGCAAGGTTTTGCAAATTCCTAATTCCCCTTGTTCACAAAATGGCAATATTTTGCCATCTTGCAGTCGCATTATGACATTCTGGCGCAATAGTGATGTGTTGGTAAATTGCAATTCCTCCAACTCCTCATCTGCAAAATAATGCCATCATGTTATTCATTGGACCCTTCACTATCTCGCAAAACCCTTCGTAATTATTTGGTGAAATAGTGACACCGTCATTTCGCAACTAGTCTTGTTCAAGCTCTACAATATTGGGACATCATTGCTATTTCACAGATGTCACAAACTCCTTCCTGCGAGACAATGAAACAACAATCTTTTGGCTCACTTAACAATTTTTTTATAGCTTTTCATCATGGAAAGGATATGAGATATGTGCAAGTCCTAAAATTCATTTCTTAACACATGCATCAGGATTCCGTTAAAAAATGGAGCTCATATTCACATATAATATTTTTAGTAATCTGAAGGCATAAAATTCACAAAATTTTAAGGTTCCACTCCTTTTTTTTTGGACTGTTGTAAGCAATTTTTTAACAAGTAAAAAATTATTTTCTCTGAAATGGCCTCTTAAAAAATAAATAATTTTGCAATGTGCAAAAAACCCCCAGGCTAGGCATCCAACTTTGAAACACACTTATAGTACTTTTATAATGAAAAATTACATTCAGCTGTTGTTTTAATATGTCAACATTAGACAACTTAAGTGAATAATAAATTTTATTTACTCAAGACACTGAAAGCACTCAAATCACATAGAAAGCAAATTTTGATCATACCAACATAGTCTTGAGACGATGATCAGAGGCAACTGAGTGACTTTTTAAAACCAACAAACTCCTTTAAAAAGTTTGGAGAGCTCCCAAAAGCCATAAATTAGCTTTGAAAGCATGAAGTGTCTCCTTGCCACTAATTATACTCATTGACCATTAAGTTGAATGTGCGCCTTCCCAGAACTTTGGAGCTCTTTCTTGCATCACCGACTAGCTTGCGAGAACACTCAGAAAATAGGCTACTTGTGTCCAAAATGATTATGCTCGAGAAGGGGACATCACATGAGCAATTTTGAGCTCCCAAAAGGCATAAATTAGCTTTGCAAGCATCAAGTGGCTCCTCACCATCGACTAAACTCATTGACTGTTAAGTTGAACTTGCGCTCTCCAAAAACTTTGGAGTTCTTTCTTGCATCACTGACTAGCTTACGAGAACACTTAGAAAATAGGCGAGCTGTGTCTAAAATGATTATACTCGAGAAGGGGACATTGTACAGTTCTGCAAATTCTGAGTCTTGAATCAGAGTTAAAAATCAGAACCCAGATCGGCAGAGAGTGAACTTCTTTAATATACTAAATATTCAGTGTGTTGACTGAAAGTATAAATTAACTTGAGTATAAATCCACTGTATTATTCTGATCTGAAAATATATATATTTTACAGACTTATCAAATGCTGGAAATGAAATGCATAGAGGAGCAGACTATTGTATTTCTGTGTGTCCTCTAATTCTACATCCACAACCGATCATATACCTTGCTAAAGGGTGTCTCCTTCAAGGAGTATAACCCTTCAAAAGACATTAATAAAACCTTTTCCTAAGTCGGCGTCTTCTAGTAACTTTAGTTTAGAACTTAACTAACTAATCAATAGTTTAGTCAAATACTAACAAAGGCACCTCTAAGAAGATAGCCGGCACCTATAGGATAGATAGGTATAAATAACAAATGCCATTCTTAAGATATATTATCATTTAGGAGAGGTACGGTCTGTACTGTCAGACCTGTAGGATTGTTTAGGTTAGGATTTAACACTCCCTCTTACCCTGATAATCCTACAGAGAGATTTATATCTAGCTATCATCAATACAGATGAGTAAGCAAGTATTAATACTCTATATCTGTCTATCTCCTATGTGGTATCATGGAACACATGATACAAACTCATATTACTTAGCCTGTAATATGACAAATCACTACTACTAGTGATAAAACGCATGTTGTGACTCATAGAAATTTGTATTTCTAAATCACAACTAGAGTCTGAATTTAAGATCTACCAGAATATAGGATAAACCCGAAGAATTTCTAGAATTCTTTCTTTATCCAATTTGTGACCCATGAACATAGCAATGTCAATATCACAAGACGATTTAAAAAATTCATCTGGATCTTACAATAAAATCTATTGTTAGGGCATTATCTAAGAGATCGTCACCTCTCATAATGCCTTTGCACAAGTATTCATTATTTTAGAGATCGTCACCTCTAAATAATGATTACACATGGTGGAGCTCATAACTGTCAATAGCTTGACAAATAAAATTTAACTTTATTAATAATTAAATAGTACAAATGAATTACAACTCAACCATACCAAGTCTCTTTCTGAAATGTTCTATCTTTACTCTAGATAGAGGTTTGGTGAGTGTATCTGTTGTCTGATCTGTAGTACAAATGTATTCCAATTTAACAGAATTCTTGTCTACCATATCTCTTACATAATGGTAAGGAATTTCAATATGCTTGGATCTATCATTGAAAATTGGATTCATTGAGAGCTTGACGGAACTCTGATTATCACAATGAATGATTGTAGGATTCATGGCTTGCCCAAATAAAATCCCACAAGTAACTTCCTTAGCCATACTGCTTCTTGAGAGGCCATTGCTGCTGCAATGTATTTAGCTTCTATGGAGCTTTGAGCTACTGAAGAGTGCTTTTTGCATATCCATGAAATCATAGCTGATCCTAAACTGAAACAGCATCTTGAAGTGTTTTTCCTATCTTTAACACTTCCACCCCAATCTGAATCGGTGAATCCATGCAAATCTAAAGCAACTCTCTCATATTTGAGTCCATAGTTAAGAGTACCTTGAAGGTATCTCATAATGTGTTTAACAACAACTAGGTGAATCTCCTTAGGTTCACACATAAACTGACTTAATGCATGAACCGCATAGCAAATATTAGGTCTTGTATTTACTAGGTACATCAGAGACCCAATTATCTGCCTATAGAGAGTAGAATCTATTGGAGGTGATTTTGCAGCTGCTTCTTTAAGTTTATGCAAATTGGTCTCCATTGGAGAAGACATGGACTTGCAGTTCCACAGTTCGAATTTCTTCAAGATATCTAAAGTGTATTTCCTTTGGTTCAGTATGATACTATTGGCATTCTGTTGCACTTCCAATCCTAGGAAGTAATGGAGAAGACCCAAGTCTTTCATCTCGAATTCTCTGATAAGATCTTTCTTGCATTGATCTATAAGATGATCATCACCTGTGATTAATAAATCATCAACATACAATATCAAGATTACCATACCATCTTTATCTCTTTTATAATACAAGTTCGAATCAGCTTCATTCTTAGAGAATCCTAAGCTAGTGAGATATTTATCAATCCTTTCATACCAGGCCCTGAGAGCTTGTTTAAGCCCATAAAGAGCTTTCTTGAGTCTACAAACAAAGGCATTTGGATCATGAGTTTCAAAACCTTCTGGTTGCTCTATATAGACTTCTTCTTAAATCTTTCCATTAAGAAACGCTGTCTTTACATCCATCTGATGTACCTTCCATCCCTTAGATGCGGCAATTGCTAAGACATTTCTAACGGTAGTATATTTGGCAATAGGAGCAAAAGTTTCTTCATAATCAATTCCTTTTTTCTGAGAAAAACCTTTGGCTACAAATCTGGCTTTATATTTCTCAATACTTCCATCAGCAGCATGCCTTATTTTGAATATCCATTTTGAAGACACAATGGATTTTTCTTTTGGCTTAGGAACTATTTCCCAAACATCATTTTTCATAATTGATTTATATTCTTCTGTCATAGCTTCTTTCCAGGCTGGATGTTTAATAGCATTAGAAGGATTGGTTGGCTCTGTTTTGGATAAATCAATCATATTTGCTGTATAACCAGAGAATCTTTTAGGTTTTTTACTTTCTCTAATAGATCTTGAAGGTGCAGCAAAATCTTGAGCTGCTTCAACTGTTTTTATGGCCCAAAGTGGCCTTTTCTTTGAACTTTCTTCAAGGTTTATTTCATCTTCGACCTCTTCTAAGTTCTCCCTCTGAGATTCAGATTCACTTATTCTTTCATAATTTGATAAAGGAGAGGGTTCATGGGAATTTATTGCTCTTTTAAATGCAAGATCTTCCTCAAAGATTACATCTCTGCTAAGTTCAATAGTTTTCTGTCTAGGTTTAAAAATTCTATATGCTTTAGAAGTTTCACTATACCCTACAAAGATACCCTTCCTTCCAGATGGTTCTAATTTGGTCCTCTTTTCTTTTGGCACATGAATGTATACAGGGCATCCAAAGATTCTGAGATGACTTATATTAGGTTTTATTTTAGTAAATACTTCTTCTGGGGTCTTATCTTTAAGATAGGAGTGAGGGCTTCTGTTTTGGATGTATACAACAGTACAAGAGGCTTCTGCCCAAAGATAGTATTCTAGATTTTGATCAAAAATCATAGCCCTAGCAGCTTCTATAATTGTCCTGTTTTTCCTTTCAGCTACCCCATTTTGTTCAGGGTTATAAGGAATAGTATACTCCCTCTTGATTCGTGATTCTTTACAAAAAGTTTTAAACAAATCTGAGGTATATTCTCTTCCATTATCTGTTCTAAGGGTTTTAATTTTATGTCCTGAAAAATTTTCAGTTAATGCTTTGAATTCCTTAAATCTTTGTAAGATTTTTTTTGATTCTTTGCATTTTAAAAAGTAAATCCATCTTTTCCTAGAGAAGTCATCTATGAACAAGACATAATACCAGAATCCTCCAAGGGAGGGAACGGACATGGGTCCACATAAATCTGAATGAATTAATTCTAGTACATTATTTGTTTTTCTAGTACTATCATGAAAAGGACTTCTAGTACTTTTACCTAGGGCACACCTTTTGCAAATACTAGGGTGATCTTGGTTTAATTTTGGTAATCCAGTAACCATCTTTTCCATAGTAGATAGGGTTTTAAAGTTTAGGTGCCCTAATCTTCTGTGCCATATTTCGTTTGAATCCTTTGCTTTGTGAACAAGGGCTTGAATGGGTTCTATATTCAGTTCATACAAATATCCCTTTCTTTGAGTAATTACTTTAGCTTTCTTGATGGAAGAGTTCTTAGCCCAAGTTAATACTTTGCCATCCGCGAATGCAACATTGTGTCTATCGTAATTGATATTAGGTTCCTTTTTATCCCTAGTACATATAGTACATCCTTAAGAAGAAGAGCATTTCCTGTCTTTAGCTTCAAAGTGCAGCTACCAATTCCTTTAACTGAATGTGCTGAGTTATCACCAATAGTAACTTCACCGTTAAGTTTCTCGGTCAAGAAATCTAGAGTTTCCTTTTATCTTGTTATATGCCTAGAGGATCCACTATCTATCACCCATGCTTTATTTGAGATTTCATTTGATAAGGAGGAATACAATACACGATTCTCTGGATCATAAGTTTCTTCTTCTCTAACAACATTTGTGCAAGTTGCTTGTTGCTTGGAGTTTTCTGGACAATTAGATCTATAATGTCCAAATTTTTCGCATTTGAAACATTTTATTTTTGATAGGTCTTTCTTGGGCTTGCCATTCTTCTGATTTCCTTTATTTTTCTTGAAATGCTTTTTCTTGCCTTTATAAGAATTGGCATTAAGAACGTGAAGTTCTTCATCTTCCACTTTAGGTTTTCCTCCTTTCTTTAGTTTTCTTGATTCTTCCTGAAGACGATCATTCTTAAGTTTGTTAAAATCGGGAAGCTGATCTCTAGCACTTATTCCTTATGCAAATGTTTCTGATGCAGGAGCATCTTGCATGGAAAATTATTGAAAAAAATAAAAATAAAAATAAAAATAAAAATAAATTTGTGGAGGAGAGAGAAAGTGACGAAAATCAAAGAAAATAATTAAAAAAATAAAAAAGGGGAAAAAGGGAAAAAGAAAGGAAAAGGGGATTTCTATTTTCGAGGTGCATAGGTGCATAATAAAAATAAAATAAAATAAATGGTTGTCATTCAATTTATCGAGGTGTGTGGGAAGAATTCTAGAAAGTTATGAATATTGTAGAAAGTTGTGGATATTGTAGAAGATTATGGAAGTTGTAGAAGGTTGTGGATATTGTGTATGAGGAATTCTAGAAGGTTTTGGATAAATCATGCATTGGGTAGTAAGTGCTTATTTAAGCAAGGCATATGAGCATTTCTAATCAAGCTTGAGAAGGAGAAGCTCGAGAAGGAGAAGCTGTGGAAGGTGAAAGCTTTGGAAGGAAAAGCTTCAAAGTGTGAAGGCTTCAAGGTGTGAAAGAGGAGGAGGAAGTGAAGAGTGAGTTTTCCTGAGTCTGTAGACAGAGCGCCGAATGTGATGCAGTTTATAGCAGGATTGTGATGGAGTTGTGAGTGTGTAGACAGAGCGCCGAATGTGAGGCAGTTTACACTTGGATCTTAGATAAAGTTTGTGAGAAGAGCTAGTGGCTGTAGTTTAGAAACAAGGAGGTTGCTTGGTGGCTTGTGAGCACAAGTTGAGATCTTAGAGGTTTGTACGAGAGTGTGGATCTGGACTAACTTGGGTGTGGATTGGATCTTGAGAGATCTTGCAGAAATGTTATTGTAATTGCTATCGAAGTTTTAAATATAATAAAATTGCTTGGGAAGTATTTTGTCTCCATATTGTTGCATTTTGGTTATGAGTTGGTAGGGTGGTGTGGTCCTTCATCAAGTGGTATCAAGAGCGTACCTTCATCAGTTTCCCATGATTCTGGCAGTCCATCTATGGGCATGAGTGTTAATTCAGTATCATTTATGATGGTTCCTATGCTGGACAATTCATCTCTAATACCAGCGACTCTTAGAAAATAAGAGTTTATTGATTCTCCTTTCTTTATTTGGAAGTGATTTAGTTGTCTTTTTAGTGCAAGGACCCTCGTTGCATTATTTATTTCAAATGCATTTCGTAATGCATTCATCATATCGTAGGCAGTCTGTTGTTTTGTAAGCATAGGTACAATGTCATTCTTAACTCCATTCGATATGATTTGAATGGCTTTCTTGTTTCCATTGATCCATATAGATTTGTGAGGTTCAACAGGTGGCTGTCTGGATGCTCCATCAACAAACTTTCTAACGTTATTTTCTTCGAGAATCATCAAGATTCTGAATTTCCATGCTTCAAAATGTTCCTTTCCATCGAATCTATCTTCAGGTCTGATTGAATATGCCATTGGAAATGGAAGACAATTACTGAATGTAAAAAGTCTGATCACTGAAAATTTGCAGAGCCCTAGATCTGATAACTAGGCTTTGATACCATGTACAGTTCTGCAAATTCTGAGTCTTGAATCAGAGTTAAAAATCAGAACCCAGATTGGCAGAGAGTGAACTTCTTTAATATACTAAAATATTCAGTTTGTTGACTGAAAGAATAAATTAACTTGAGTATAAATCCACTGTATTATTCTGATCTGAAAATATATATATTTTGCAGACTTATCAAATGCTGGAAATGAATGCATAGAGGAGCAGACTATTGTATTTCTGCGTGTCCTCTAATTCTACATCCACAACCGATCATATACCTTGCTAAAGGGCGTCTCCTTCAAGGAGTATAACCCTTCAAAAGACATTAATAAAACCTTTTCCTAAGTCGGCGTCTTCTAGTAACTTTAGTTTAGAACTTAACTAACTAATCAATAGTTTAGTCAAATACTAACAAAGGCACCTCTAAGAAGATAGCCGGCACCTATAGGATAGATAGGTATAAATAACAAATGCCATTCTTAAGATATATTATCATTTAGGAGAGGTACGGTCTGTACTGTCAGACCTATAGGATTATTTAGGTTAGGATTTAACAGACGTCACATATGAGCAATGTTTTTGACATTTGAAAATATTAATGTTTTATATGCTGTAGGAGAAATTATTCATAGGTTCCTGTTTCAGTTCTTGTAACTGTTGCCAACTCTTGTGCGAATGTGACTATTTCTATGCCCGCACGTCTTTCAATTTCATCTTGTTTCTCTCTTAATTTTTGTTTTTATTTATTATTGTTCAAACTAGAATTATTTATTATTTATTATTATTTTTATTTATTTTTGTGTAATCGTAGCATGTCGATGATGTGTCGAGTAGAATGGAAGAGTTGTTGGTTTCTTTGGTCTCTCCGTATTCCCGTGGAAATGCCGACTCTCAGTGGTGTATGTTTTGTATATTTGGCAGCAGTCCTTATGACATATATTCTACTGTAGAAGAGTGAAGGTTTATTAATGGTGGTCTCTTTGTATTCGTGATTTCTCTATGATTTATTTAGCAAGCATAATTCGGCGTTTCTGTTATTGTGATTACAGTTTATGAGCATCAAGTGTATTGTCGTCCATTACTGGATATGATTAGTATCTATGTGTCTATTTTCATTGACACTAATCACCGAGTCATCTTCTGTTTTATCATCGTAATTTTTCATATTTTGGAAATGTATGTTATGTGATAACAACCTTGATTGAGAAGTCATTTAATATCTGACTTAGCTTGTGAAGCATTGTATTGAAGTTTTGATTATTCAATAAAGATCAAGTTTTGGTGTGGCTGGGTTTTCCCTTTGAGTACGAGGGTTTTGCCAGGGTATCTCAAGTGTTTATGTGTTTTTTATTTATCTGTTATGTTATTCTGGTTCTTAAACTTAACATGGTATCAGAGCAGGTCTAAGAAAAGATTCTGAACCAGAACAGGACAATTGGATTGTAGAAGAATTGTGTTGTCTAATGGGTGTCAAATATGTTGTTCGGTGAATTGTTGAATACCAACGGATTCTTGCTAAACACATGCTAATGGGAATTTAAGAGATTATGATGTCCAAAGCTTCCAAAGCTTTTATTATTTGACATCAATAGGGCTGATGTTGTCATGCTTGTCTATGCTTACATGTTTGGCATTCATGTCTATGAGGATAGTAGATGTCTTGATCAAAATTTTCACTTTCTGTTGGGACTATAATTTTGTGATGGTGAAAGATCTAGTGATGGTTTGAGAGGAAATTTAGGCAATAAAGAGAAAAGAGTTTGAATACTAACCATGAATTTTATGTAGTTAATATTAATCAAGTTATAACACTGGGAATAGTGTACGATTTTAGCATTGATTTGTATATTTCTCTTCATGATAATCTGATATTATGGACTATTAATAATCTCTCTAAAATGTTTCCAGAATGGATCAAGGAGTATACTGAGAGATTGCATTCAAGGGGAAAAAGAATGTAATGCATTTTGTGAGGAAGTTATGCAAGCTGAAGAATGGAGACATAGTTTGCTATCTTAGGGTTGATAACCAGAAGCAGATTGTTTGGTGATTAGTTTCTTCTAAGAAAAGGAAGTAAGATTCAAAGGGAGTTTGAGTGACAGATGTAGAGTGCTAAGTCTTTTGCAGAGGATCAACGAGCTCGTGTAGTAGCGTGACTGCAAAAGCTCCTCGTTTCTTCAAATACTGAAGCCTACTATAATTCAGTGTGATAATCGAAGCTGTGAGAATGTTGCCCCTATTGAGAGGGAGTCTCAGCTTTCAGGTGATCTTTTATGTGGTATAATGAGTTCTTCTCTATGAGGGAGAAGTTCAAGGTGCAATTTCTTGTTAATGAGCTATTCTATGTGAGGGAGAAGTTTGAGGTGCAATCCCTTGTTAACGAGTTTTTCTCTGTGAGGTAGAAGTTTGAGGTGTAATCCATTGTTGACGAGTTCTTCTCCATGAGGGAGAAGTTCAAGGTGCAATCCCTTGGTAATGTATTCTTCTTTATGAGAGAAGTTTGAGGTGAAAGCTCTTGTTCCACCCTCTGGAAGTAGCCATGGTGGATGTCATATGAGAGTTTCCATGAGTTAGCTCTTGTGTTTATTTACCCTTTGGGAGTAGCCATGGTAAACGTCATGCTGAGATGACAAGATCGTGTGGAGAGAATCCATGATATTTGTTGTTGTTGACACATATGGGTTTAGCCATTGTGTTGGTTATGTTAAGAGACTCCATGACATGAAATCTATAAATCATTTCTCTTTTGCTAAGAGGGAGTGTTAATGTTTTATACGCTGCAGGAGAAATTATTCATAGGTTCCTTTTTCAGTTCTTCTTTGTAACTGCTGCCAACTCTTGTACCACCATGATTATCTCTGTGATTCTGTGTCTTGCAATTGCACTTTGTTTCTCTCTTAATTTGGGTATTATCTATTATTGTTCAAAGTCTATTTGTGTAACCATAGCATATTGATGATGTGGCGAGTAGAATGGAAGAGTTGTGGTTTCCTTGGTCTCTTCATATTCCCTTGGAAATGCCGACTCTCAGTGGTGTTTGTTTTGTATATTCAGCAGTGGTCTTTATGATAGATATTCTGCTGTAGAACAGCAAAGGTTTATTAATTCCCAGTGGTCCATTGGTATTCACGGTTTTGATACAATTCATTTAGCAAGCATAATTATTAATTCTGTGTTGCTGGTATCATGACTACAAGGATCAGGTGTATTGTTATCCATTGGTGGATATGATTAGTGTCTATGAGTCTATTTTCTGAGATGGTATCACTGGAATCATCTTCTGTTTCATCATTAGAGTTTTTCATATTCTGAAAGTCTGTTATGTGATAACAGCCTCGATTAAGAAGTCATTGACCTCACTTAGCTTTTGAAGCATTGTATTGAATTTTTGATTATTCAATAAAGATCAAGTTTTGGTGTGGCTGGGTTTTCCCTTGAGTAGGACTGTTTTCCCGGGGTATCTCAGGTGTTTAATTTTTTATTTATCTGTTATCTTATTCTGTTTCTTTAAACTTAACAGAAAATAAATATCAAAAGTCAAAATCATCTATCCTAACAAACGTTTTCCCTTTTCTTGGTGAGAAGGCAATAGAATTTGTTGTTTTGGAAAAATTATTTATAAACTATTTATAACAACCTGCCAGGCCTAAAGCTTTTTATGTCTGGAATATTCTGAGTAGCAGAACACTCCATGATTGCCCTTAACTTTTTAGGATCAATTAATATTACCTTTCTGGAAATAACATGACCCAAATAGTCCACCTTTTGTTGAAAGGAGTACTTTGACAACTTGCCAAATGTTTGCGTTTCCTCATTCTGTGAACTACTTAACTCAAATGGTGTGCTCATGTTGTTTCATATTCCTGAACAAGTTATTATGTCATCAATAAACACATGGAAAAACTGATTTAGATAATTTCTAAAGATGTTCATGTGGGGTTGATAATGCGAAAGGTGCAAGTCAAATGGTTAAACTGTGAAAGTGATAGTGTCCATACTTTGTTTTTTAATGTATTTAATGTCTATCATCATGCTTTTATCCATAACTGATGATGACTAGATCACAAATCAATTTTTGAGAACATGGCTGCCCCTTGCATATGATTGGAAAAAAACTTCAATTTAGGGCAGAATATATTTGTTCGCTGTGGTGACCTTGTCTATTAAACTAATATTGTTATATTTAGCTTATAATGATCATGTAAGCTGTTTAGTTAGGTTTTTAGTAGCTTTCTACTATGTAAGTCATTTACTTATTTTTTAGAATCTTTTTATTTTGCCTTTAGTTTTTGATCATTTCTGCTATGGAAAGATCTTTTACAATTGCTTTAATAAGGCATATTCTTTTTCTTTGCTTAATACACTCTATTATTATTTCATGATATTAGAGCATAGGTTTTTTTGATTGTTTTTTAAGTAAAACTTGTGAAGTTTTTAATTGATTTTTAAAGATAAAATCACGAGTTTTTCTCCTCTGAAAATTGTGACCAGTTTTGGGACAATTTTGTGAACAAAATTCTAGGTTTTTCTGCTAGAGATTGAAGGTTTTTACCACCAAAGTTCTTATTTTTTTTTCCCATAAAAATACTGGAAGCTTTTATGCTGTCCGTGTGAAAGGGTTCAGCTGTGGTTACTTCTGCTTGTGAAGATCAGCATGTTTCTGTTTGCCTAGGGTTTCTAGGGCAAATTGAAGTTTTGTATGAATTTTTTGCAAAATTGTGTCTGTTGCTGTTTTTCTTCAAAGCAGTGGAGGGTTTTTGCCCTGGCTTTGGACAATTTTTTTACAAAAATTTGTTTTGTATGTCTAGGGTTTCTAGGGCACATGGAAATGTTTACAATTTCTTTGATATTTAATCAGGCCCAGGTTTGTTTCAGCAAGTGTTTTTTGAACAATTTGGACAATTTTTTTGCAAAAAATGTGTTTTGTGTGCCTGAGGCCGAGGTTTGTTTCAGCAAGTGTTTTTTGAACAATTTGGACAATTTTTTTGCAAAAATGTGTTTTGTGTGCCTAGGGTTTCTGGGGCACATGGAAATGTTTTCAATTTCTTTGATATTTAATCAGGCCCAGGTTTGTTTCAGCAAGTGTTTTTTGAACAATGTTTTTTACAAAATCAATGCTATTCAGCATTTTTGCATGTTTTTAAAAGCCAAGTGTGGGTTTCAATTTGTTGCTGATTTTCTAACAGAAAAATTAAGGTATTTGGGAAGCTGCATTTTATCTTGTTCTCTGTCTCTGGATAGTGAAAGGGATAGCTTTGTTACCCATCATTATGTTGGAAGGCAACCAGCACATGCTCACAATTTTTGCGTCTCAGAATCATGCATTGAATGCAAAGAGTTCATTTAGGAGTACGATTTGGCACAATTTTGAACACTAACTACTAACTTGGTGTAGTCAGTAGAATGACTATTAAGGGAGGGTATTAAAGTAATATTGTTTAAGTCAACTTATTATGGCGCCTAAAGTTTATTTAGTTTTTAGTAACTTTCTATTTTGTAAGCTTTTCAGTTCTTTTTAGTAAAAGGGGTTGCAAGTAGAGTGGGTTTAACCATGGAGGAAATGTATTTAAGTGCGTTCGAGCTGGAGAAGTACTGGGATGGGTGACCTTTCGGGAAGTCCCGATGCTTTACCTCTATGAACATCACCTAGATGCAATGAGCTCTAAGTGTTCTATTCGTTGTCATGAGAGACGGGTTCATGTGAATCACTACTCATGAAGCATGGGTCAATGAGTTTGACTCAAAAAACTATACAGATGAATCTTGATAGCAATATCACAACATTTAGTGTCTTTCTTTTTCATCTTTACTTCTTGATCATTTTTGTTATGGAAGGTCTTTTGTAATTTATTACATAAGGACTGTTCCTCTCCTTTGTTTAATACAACCAATTATCATTTCATCATAAGAAAACTGTAATCCTTGCAGAGCTCAAGGGTTCCATCTTGTCTCGTTAGAAAGAGGGTGCACCCCAGGGTGACCGACTTCATCTTATTAGCTTGTACATTAAGCTCTTGCAAATCTGCAATATTCACATTGATGGATTGCTAGATGTAGGTGCTGATCTTGATGCAATATCAATTGAAACTTAAAAATCCCTCATTGGAGGCATTCCTGAATCTCCTTAGGAGAATTTACCTAAATTTATTAATAAGTTGGTGGTCTAACTCACTGATTTTATGAGATGCATCTACCATGCCTATTTATACAGACAACAGTACACAATAATTTTAGCAACCTTCGCAAAGTATTAGTGCAAATATAATTTTCACTTGCCAATTACTTTGTATGGTTTGAAGGACTAAAGATTGATTTTATCAAATAGACAATGAACCGTTTATCCTTTGTAGTCTATTTCAATGATATGTCTTTACAGTCAGTCCATCTCTATGCCCATGGTTGTATCATAGGAGTGCAGAGGGAAGACTGAGTCGCTCACTCAGGTTTGAATTGACCTTGCCTGTACTTTTAGCTTCTCTTATCCTTTTTTTTTTTTAATGTTTTTGGTATTTGCCTGTGTCTAAGTTGAAACTACCTTTTTCCAGAAGATTTGTAGTTTGCAGACCATATTTCTCTGCTACCTTAGGAGAAATAAAGCTATTTGTAGCTCCAGAATATGCAAGAATCAAAGTAGAGTTTTTGTTTATTCACCTAGCAGCTGTGATAGAGATAGTGGAGAGTACTTGGTTTTATAAGCAATGACATGTTTGTAGTAGGTTGATAATCATTGATTGTCAACGTGGAATTGAAGTTTGAGGGAGTGCCCTTTTTGTGGATCCATGAAGAAGTGATCAAAGAGTTCAATTGGCCTTTGATCACTAATTTCCAGCTAATTATGAAAGTTGATCAAGTACCTTACAAATCCTTGTGTGAGCCTTCTGTAGAGATGTAAATATTAGACATTTTGTAAGTCAGTTTCTACTGTACAAAATAATACAGTTTTTTTTATTATATTCTTGTAATATATTTCTGAAATCTTTGGACATGTCTTTATGAAATTTTCATAATGATTCATAAATATTCAGAGCAATCCCTACCTGTATATTTGGTATTGCCCTAGCAACTATAAAAGTGGATAAACTGTAGTCACGTGATTGGGCATCAAACATGGGCCCACTAGCTTGGAAAGATGATCATGTGATCAGTGAAATATTGGAAATTCAGGGATTTAGATTAAATCTCTTTTAGCCGAGTCTAAACAAATGATCAAGCACCAATGCAAGTGCATTTGCACCACATGGAATGGTCTCAACTGTATAGAGTAAAGAGGTCAACAATGTATTGGCATTTTCCCTTTCTCATGTGGGTCCCCTTGGGTGATCCCTTACCATCTGATCAAAGTTGAAGTGCAATTCAAAAGGCGAGGTCCTTTATTCTTACACGGACAATTCTCATTTGTCAATCCTTGTAATCAATGGCTTCGTTTTGTTTAAATATGTCAATTTAAATTTCTTTCTTCCCTTTGATTGATTGTTTGGGTTTTTCTGCATTAACTATTGCTTTTGTTCTATGAACACTTGACAGCTGATCATACTGTCAATTCCTTTTGTGTTCATGTTGAAGCTTTCAGTTAGCAACGTCTAAACAATATCCAAAAATGGAATTAAATTCCCACGTATGACTCACTCATCTTTGATTGGGGATTGGTCACCAATCATAATAACCAAAGTGTGATCAATCAAATGAAGGATATCAAGCATATTATTCAACAACACTTTGCCAAAATTACTATCAAAAGGACCAAGACTCAGGATATTTTGTTTGGACCTGAGGATGAAACCTGAGGATGATTGTGGATCAAGGTATGAGATTTTTTAGATCACCAAACACAAATAAGTTGAATTGCTCAAAGGTGATATCGACAGTCTAATAGGTCCCATGATGTTTTCGTTCAGGTTATTACTGACTTCCTTCCATTGGGCTATTTATTCCACAATGTTGGGTTGTACCTTGATCAATAGCATGCAGGGCCTTGAAATTCTGCAGGACAACAAGTAGATAGGATCTGCCTCCAATTTGTTCACAAGGAAAGCTTTTCTTCAGAATTTCATAGGGAATTGGATTTTGAGGTCCACAGTGTGCATTCATTTAGAATTTTTGAGCTAAACTGGATCAAAGGCACTTGTTTTTGAGGTGATCCTCAAGATTTCTGGTAGAATGTTGCAGTCTCAATGTGCTATTTAAATGCGGGGAAAAAGGAACCTTGGTAAGGGAGGTCTAGAATAAGCTTGTGCTCTTGGAAGCCACTTTAATTAAATGAATTGGTTGTATGTCCCTTATGTTATTTTTGTATGGTTTATTTCATTTTCTCTAAAAACAACATATGAGGTTTTGCGGTTTTCCTGAATATCTGTACTTCTCTTGCATTCTAGAGGTAGGACTATGTCTAACTTTGGATTTGTTGGTAAATAGAAAATTCATGAGTTCTAAATTTCTAATGCTCAATTATTTTACAAACAAAGAATGTTCTTTGATAGACCTTTAAATATATAGACTTGAATAAGAAATGGATCTCTGCATATATGATCTCACAAAAGGGATGGATTTGCCTTGTCAAGTCTAAAGTTTATAGGATAGTGTGCAGGACAAGAAGAAAATATGTAGAGGATTGTTTTATTTTACAAAATTGCCAAGCATAATTCAGTAGAAACTAATGTTGCAACTAGCAGAATATTAGTAGTACGATTAATGTGACGTTCACCGAGGACTGGGATTGGCTGTGAAATTCTTGTGGATGCAAAGTTCCTTTGTGTATTGTTAAAGAAAAGGACCAGAGCACTAAGGCCATCCTGCACGGTGATCTCTATCGCTCTGTGCGTATTGAATAGTTAATTTGCTTTTAATATCGAGAGCTAACAAATGCAAGTCCATAATGGGGGGGACAAAGTGAATTCTTCTTCTGATATTTAATTCATTTTATCTTTATGCTTCCCATTAGTCCATGACCAGCTTTGTCTATCTTGTCTTCATCAACAAAGTTGATGATGCAGCAATTGTATAGAAACTTGTGTGCAAAAGCTATGATGATATAACTGCTTGACTCCTTATGTTTGGCAGCTTTATTCATTAAATTTTTAATGACAGTACCCTTTACTATGGATACTCCATATTTCTTTAATTGTGACCCCCTTTTGGCTCCCTTGAGTTGTTCAGATGTTTGCTTGGGTCGTAGTTCTATGTCTTAATTACATCATATGCCAAGAGTCATGCATCTTGTTAAGATGTTGTTGGTTGCTCCATCTTGTTTTGTAGTGTTTTAGGCAATCCAAGGTTCTGTTCACATTATCATGTAATTTTTCTTAAGACCCGGAGATTTTTAAGTCTTGTGCGTTTCCAATGCACTCCATCAACCAAGTCATGTAAGGGCCTCAGAGCAGCTTTAAGAAGTGGACCAGCCTTTGTTTTTTTTCCTTGAGTGGATCCATCCCAAGCAAACTTCTTTGATGGCAGATTGCTTAATAAAGTGGGGATTATAGAGACACATTAGGCTCTTGTTAGATAGAATTCCACTTACCTTCAATATTTTAGATCCTATGGTGTAGGCATTTCCCCTCAAGTGGACTTGACAATGCATACTCCCACCACTAGCACTTGTCATCCACTAGTGCAACAATTTAAGAGTGGAGACACTTAAGCAGAGCCTTCCAACATTCATCTTTATGTCCTGCTTTTAGTATCTGCATGTCAACTCACAAAGCTTTAGTGCTTTTTGCTTTTTTGTGCCCGCTCAACCTTAATCTACGGGAGTCAACTGTGGACAGTGCACTCGTATTCTTGCTTATCAAGCACATATGCTTAGGGAATATCTCATCTAATGCTGTCATCATTGAAACTTATTGAATTCCACAAGTTCATCCATCTGTTTCCTTTTGCCAGGTCTCATAGGCACGACCACTCTTTGTTGGCAGGTTCTTCACCAAGCTCTCTGAGCAATGTGACCATTTCAAGTCAAGAATCTGTTTATTGCTTTCAAGATTGGTCTTTGTTGTTCTTTTGGTATCTGCTGCCAATCATTTGGTAGATTCTTCTCACTTTTTCACATTCACTCTTCCTTTCTTCTCTTTGTAGTTTGTTTCTTTGTTAGCCTGAATCATTGAAGTTGGCATGATCTCAAGGTATTCCATGTATAAAAATTGGCTTTGCCCTCCATCTTTGGCTTGTGCAATGAAATTTCTCTATATTTTGTTGACCGATACTTTTTCTTGGAGGGGGAGTCCTTGAAGCATTTGGGTGTTTTGTGCTAGCTCATGGTCGTTTGATGGAAGTAGTTTAACAGACTTTGAATGCTCACTCTTAATTCTGCCCATTTTTCTTATTGGAATGTTTTGGGCTTGTTAATTTAATTGCAAAAGTGGATTGAACCAGCCTTGGCTGCACTCTAATCTTAAATGTGGATGGAAGATTCTACTTCTACCACTTGTTGAGAATCTCTTGAAGCCAAGCCTTTGGGCCTAACTCTACCCTTTGCCAAGCAAAGAAAGTGGGAGCCTACTCTCTGTAGGTTTAGGTAGTTCCTGTCTTATATTTTCCATCAGGCTCCCTCTATTTGTAGGAGTGTGGATTGTGTTCATCGAGTAGTTGAGTGTGCTGCCCCAAATCCTTCGAGTTGTTTGACATGATTGGTGGGATTTGATTTAGTTTTCCTAATTTTTAATATCTTTATCTTCAGATTAAATAATTTGTGCATCGAAAGCAGAAGCTACATTTTTTAATAAGCAGCTCTCATATTTGAAGTTTTTGTTGCTGCAAAACTGGTTTTGGATATTGATTGATGCTCTTACCATCATTTTGTAGTGAAGCTTAATTAGTTTTTTCTTTTTGAACTAGTCTTGTCACCCAGGTGACTCCTATCTCTTTGTCTAACATTCAAATGATTTACAATTATTGAGAAGGGTCCAAATAAGGTCACAAATGAAATATTAGTTAGAAAGTGATTTTGTTTAACTGCTGCTTCAACCAAGAGTCAATTGACTAACTTTGACCTAAAGTGATCAAAGTCACTATTTATTAAAGGCAATTTTAAGCCCATAACATAAAAGAGAAAACAAGATATTGGCCTTATCAAATTGGTTTTCCATCTTCATCTGTTTCATCTCTTTTGCTTGTAACCATCTCACCCTCTAGCCATTCGAGGACACAATATATATCTTTCCATTCAAAAAAAATAGAACTCTGAGGCTTTCTATAAAGATGACACAGATTGTGCATTGCAAAAATCCATAGGTTAACGTCTTCATCATTTACACAAAGTTGTCATTCTCCAACATCTTTCTTTCATAGACAAACACTCCAACTATATCAGCTAGACATCCTTCACTGTTATTGATGACTCCATAACTTGAGATTCTCTTATTCCTTATGATAAAGAAACATAACTAGAAGAAAGTTGATGCCCAAATAACTCAATGACACATGGGTGCTTCTATAGTACACTTAATATGCAAGCCACCTAATGACAATTGTAAACAGAGTCCTTTTTTCAATCTTTTAGAAGCGCCAACACTTCTAGACAGTGTACCTTTGTAGCTGCTATTAATTAACTAGGATAGAGCACTGTTGATTATATCCTGTAGTTCCATGCACAATTCAAAAGTGCTCAAATTCATTCTCATCTCTTATGTCATGACAGGAACTACCACCCACTACCAACCATGCCTAATTCTTCATCTCTTTCGTTGTCAACCAATATAACTCTACACGAGCCAAACTAAATTCACGATTACAACTTCAACATTCAACACTCCCTTTGTAATATGCTAAAATTTGACAAGAGAGCAACAGCTAGTTTGGTGTGAGAGAGAGAGATAGCTATTCTAAATGACATAAATGTGCTTATATATATTTTTGAATTAGAACAATACAAAGCAATTTATGCAGCAAAGTAAACCTTGCAAGATTCTAATACTGAAAAGTAAATTCATTTGAAGATTCTGATATTCAACTATATGAACATTTATTATTTTATACTGATACAAAATGACAAAGGAGAAAGAACTTACTGGCAATAAGTGCAAAGGAAAGAAGGCCACCATGAGGGTCTTGACTTTGAGTTCGAACAGGGGGTAAAGTATCATTGGAGCATTTATCCGCCCATCCATGGATTACTTCCGATCCTCCCTTGCACACTTCCTTCTGAAGTGATCCCGACCCTCCGGTAGGGATGAGGTTTATCTAGAACAAGTCTTCCAGGATCTTGGCATAAGAATCGTTGTAGGAGAGAGAGAGAGAGAGAGCTATTCTAAATGACATAAATGTGCTTATATATATTTTTTAATTAGAAACAATACAAAGCAATTTATGCAGCAAAGTAAACCTTGCAAGATTCTAATACTGAAAAGTAAATTCATTTGAAGATTCTGATATTCAACTATATGAACATTTATTATTTTATACTGATATAAAATGACAAAGGAGAAAGAACTTACTGAGCAATAAGTGCAAAGGAAAGAAGGCCACCATGAGGGTCTTGACTTTGAGTTCGAACAGGGGGTAAAGTATCATTGGAGCATTTATCCGCCCATCCATGGATTACTTCTGATCCTCCCTTGCACACTTCCTTCTGAAGTGATCCCGACCCTCTGCTAGGGATGAGGTTTATCTAGAACAAGTCTTCCAGGATCTTGGCATAAGAATCCTACAACTTAGTTGATCATACCCTTTTCTCTTGCTGTTCTAGTATGACAATTGACTATAGGTGTATCTGGAATTCTTAGGGCTCTCTGGCACTGGACTAGTGCATCCAGACCAAGGATTTAACTTCTGTGAAGTCAATCTCTCACCCTATCCCACTTGCACCCTGACTTATAATTAGTCATTTTTGTTTTGATCACTAGAGTTATTGGAAGTACCCTCCTATGAACACTATCCCTTAAGAGTACACTTCACTTCCGAGTTTAACCCTCAGGCTTAATCTGTCCATAAACAAGTGAATCTAGATTCCACTGGTTCTTGAATCTTTACCGAATTTGGTGCTCTCTCATACTCTACTGAGAGGGGTTCAATAAGGTGTAGGCAGATTCTACACAATAGCTCAAAATGCTAGTTTTCATATGACTCGTCTCTAATGTTATGCTTCATACTCGAAGGATTATAATGCAAGACAGAGTTACAGGTGTCTTTGGAAACCCATGAGAACATGAGTAATAGTTCAGTTTTACAAAACCCATACAATTCTATTATAACTCACAGGATGGTTGTTATGTCACAATGGAAATGGTAGAGACAGGAGACTACAGTGCATTTATATATGCAATGGCCATTGGCAACCTCTGGTTAGTCTACTCATCCATTATGACTCAACACTTACAAAATAATACTGATTTAATACAGAGCACAAAACTGTTATAATACTTTCTGAGATGGAGAAAAAACATTTAACTTCAGGGTTATTTAATAGTTCAGATGGTCCCTTCTACAGAATTATATAAGCAAAATAAGGAAGATACAGACTACTTTTTTCGGAACAACCTCCCCCATAATAGGTTGCCACGGCAAGGCTGGAATTAAGGTGATAGAGGAAGAAAGACCACGACAATAGTTTTCTGAAGAGGAATAATGATCGAAACTTTACATGTATCCACGGTAGTGCTAGAAAAGAATCTTGAGGTTACATATACAGCTACTGAAGCGTTAACTGTCTTTTGGTTCTATAATGACAAGTTTTAAAAAAGATGGAACGATTGACAACACATTCTTGTCCCTTAAAAAAATCACATATAATTACAGGAGTTCCAAGAAAATGAAATTAAAATCTTCCAAGGAGAGCATAGAAAGAAGTTATGTGCCTGTAATCCTTTGTGATAAGAAGAAATGGCTTGAAAGTCGTGACTATTATGCCTCCAGTCTCAATGCGTAACCAAATGAATGCAGTTTTGATCTAGCAAAACTTTCAACCCTCCTAGTGTTGTATTCCTATATTTGCCTCAAGGGAGTGCTCAATGTCAAAAGGAAAGAGAAGTATGAAAAGCTGTTTTTCTCCAGCTCTGGATAAGCCATCTCTGTGCATTATGCAGCATTCTTCTTTACCTTTTAAAGTCAAAAAAACACTTATCCACTCTCACCACCTAACGTTTCCTATCTCTGCCGTCCACCATGATACGACATTATTAATCTACCATCACCCCTTGACATGCAGAAAGAAAGTAATAACCCAAGCTAAATGATTCTCACAAGATTTAATGTGTCCCAAGATGTTCTAATGCTTGAATGTTCTCATAATTTGATTAATATTTACATTAGATTATCACAAGTTGGGTTAAGGATGCCACCCGAGAATAACATAAGGTATGTGGTGCTGACATTAAAAAAAATATGATGAGTTAATTGATTTTCTTTTTCTTTTAAAAATGAACTGAAGTAACATTATTTATAATTTATCAATAGTTAGGACTCTCCCAATAATAAAGGTGAATACATACCCCCACGTACATGATTTGAATTAAGGGGAACTTGATCAAGAATAAACAAAGAGGTTACGGAGACCATGCTAGAAACTTGAGTGTCGCAAATGAGTTATCTGGGTCAGGTGCAAGTCAGTGCCTTACTAATCTTGAGATTGAGAGGTGTTGAGCGACACTTAAAAAAAACATCCTGAGCCTACTAGGTTGCGCGCAATCCCTTGTCTAGTCAGCCTTACTAGTTTCCTGAAGACCTTGTCCTCATTGTTCATGCCTCGTCCCTCTTTCCTGATGATACCTTTCCCCCCTTGCTCCAGGGACTCGTGTCAGTCCTCCAACCACTTTGCAAACAATAGTAGTCAATCCGTTATCATATTATGGTAAATCTATAAACATACATAGTGCAAAATGATAATTACATCTATCAGACTTGATGAGCCATAAAAAACATCATAATCATCAATCAAATTCATTATTACGCATAATTACAATTAAGAATATTTCAAAATCATGAATTGATTCATGCAAAACTCATCTAGGGCATGATTCATAAAGCCATTATTATCTTAAAATAAAACCATTTAGGGCACAATTTATGTATGTAGCTCCACATTTCGCATGTATATCCACCTTTAAGCAATTCCAATTTTTATAAAGCCATCTCAACAAACATTTATGCAAATGTTGCAATCATTCTATTCTACGGGGCGTCATCACCTCATATTCTTTAAATGTCTTGTCCAGGCATCAAACTAGCTTACATGCTCCTTCATATGTCTGCTCTTCATGTTTGATGACTCCCATTTTGCACAGACAGGGAGGGGCGACCATGATCAGAGACTTTGACTCTACATCTGTATGCTGCATTTGTGGCTTTGCATTTACAAAGCTTTGAAGGACATCAGCCTTCTGTTCCAAGGCCATGATATTGTCTCAAAGCTTTAATTTGGAATGGGGGGAAAAAGAATATGGAAAAGACTGGAAATTGGCTTTACACCAGCCTGTTGCACCTACATGAAAGTTTCTAAAGCTTTTTTTTCAATCAACTCAACAAACCTGAATTCCTTTGATTTTGTTTTTCACGAGATGTCGTTTTCATCCATGCATTCGACCAAAACAATTCACATGTCTGCTTAGCTCGCTCGTCACATATACGTCTACCAGCATTTCCAACCATAAAATATGATGGAGGTTCTTTAATTATGCCTTGAGGGGTGTCTCTATGTTGTTTTGAAAGCTCCTATTATGGCACTGATAGGAAGGATGCTTACAAGGTTATTGATTACAAAAAACTTTTTAACAGACCATTTTGTGATTATCATAAAATTGTGGCATTTCATAAGACCACCTTTCTTGGAGTCATCTTGTCAAACAGTTCGTATCATCTGCATTTACATGATTTTTTCTAAAATATTTGACTGATACATGGTGTAAAATTATTTGCAGAACATATCACCATATTTAGCAAAGCATTCTGTCAGTCTGTTTGCATGCACTCTCTTTGCTTGAATCTGAACATTTTCCATTTCTTCATCTGACCCAATGACACCTCTCTGAGATATTTAGTCATACATATGTCAGGCGACGTTTATGATTCCACATAGATTTTTGCAAACAGTTTACAACTCTTGTTTATGGTTCTTTTTTTGCATTTGAGTCTGCAGCATTTTGTCAAACATTTGACTGCCATTGTCTATGGTTCCAGATTTGTATGCATATCTCCATGGGCATTCACAATCACAACACATAAAATTTCTTACTCACGATGCTTTGCTGGATGCACACACTCTATTTCAAAACTCTTTGTTTACACAAACAAGGATACAGGATACTGGCAAAGGTTATGTTGTCTAGATTTACATCTGGAGCCACATTTCTATGAAATTTGGTAAATCCTTTCTAACAAATATATTTTGTATAGATGCAGCATTTATAGCTTGTTTGATCACCTTTCTCATGCATCCCTGTGAATAGCTCACATACATTCGTATGCTTCCACATTTCTCAGGCATGAATATTAGTGAATTCATTTTGAAGTTTCTGAAACTTTCTACAGACTTTCATACCTTTGACATTGATGAACATGCGTACCTCTAAAGCTTCAAAATTTATTTGCATTCAGTCTAAAGACTGTTCAACAAATCTTATGATAACCCCATTCTTTAAGGTGTTCTTTTTTTTAAACACTTGACAGGCCTTGTCGCACCTTACCAGCATATCTGTAGGCCTTGATTTGTTTGCAATCTAAAAATATTTTTCAACAAATCTTCATTCTTTCAAATCTTTCAACCATCACATGTGCCATTAGTTGATTCCTTGGATGACTTCTGCATTTCTTTATGTTCTTGGTGAGGGAGTTACAAATTCTTGAGGCACTTTAAAAAAAAGATTCATTGACTACTTCATAGGTTGGGAATGCTTGAGATTTTAGCAATGCTAATTTTTAAGAGGTGGATTTGACTTTTCCAAGCATTTCTAATTAACAGTAAAAGAATGCTAGCTCATTGGGCTTTCACAAACATAGTTACACTGCTCTGGGGGACAAGGGGATGACAAAACAACAAGTTTCCAGGACGGAGGATGTAGTACATGATAAAGTAAGGTTGTAATTAAGCATTAGTTTCGCTTTGTTGGGATGGGTAGTTAGGAAGTGAGGGGATGTGTCGGCTGGTTTTCCTAACCAACTGACCATTATATATGAACTTTGGAATATGGTTGATATACAGAGGTTTTTTGGTAACGAATAAAGTAATAACATTTCCTCGCCATTTGGTATTCTAATACGAGTAATGAATGTATTGTTGGTGCTACTGAATTCATTTTATATCATTCTGTATATTGTGTTAATAACCATTCTACAATTTGGTGCCGTTGCTGGGGATCGAACCTAGGTCACCCATGTGACAGGTGGGAATACTCACCACTATACTACTATAGTAGAAAAGGAAGACAAAACAGAGATACAAAGTGAGAGCCTGGGACCCTTGGAGACATTTTCCTTACAGGATAAAGCAGAAAGATTTCTGAAGGAACTAGAGAATATGGAGCATGCCACCAAAAAAATTATACATTAGGCAAAGAATTGGAATAAGGAGGCCATAGTTAAAGCAGCAGAGTCCTTGGTAGCATTTATGCAGAAGGACTATCATACAGACTGGGATTTACTTCAGCAAGTTGAGTACACGCAGGAGGCTATAGTTGCGCAGTGGACACTCCAATATACCATACCTTCGGCAAAGGAACAACCACCTCCTCTCATTGAGTCCCTTGCAGACATAGAAGTAGCATTTAGGAGGACATATTTCAGACTTAAGCAAGAAAAGGAACTTGCATGACGATTGGCTAGAGAATGGGAGGCAGAAAAAGCTACTGTGGCAGAATGATGGAAGTTCGAGAAAGCAGCTATAGAGGAGAAATCGAAGTCCAAGCAAGCTGCCTTGGAAGAGAAATGAAAGTTGAAGAAGGCTGTTCTGGAAGAGAAATTCACAACAGCAGAAGCGAAGAAGATGGATGCATTGCGCGTTTTACAAGGGGTACGTGCCAAAAGAAGGCTGCTGAAAGGGAAGTTTTATGCCTCTGCAGAACTCTAAGCCCAAGGATGTCTTCACAACCCCCTTTCTGAAGTCTGATTTCTTTTTAGTTTGTTGCATAGTCACTTGGAAAACAACTTCTTTTTTTGAGGGGATAGATGTAGTACGTGATAAAGTAAGGTTGTTATTAAGCATTAGATTTGTTTTGTTGCGATGGGTAGTTAGGAAGCAAGGGGATGCGTCGGTTGGTTTTTCTAACCAACTGACCATTATATATGAACTTTGGAATATGGTTGATGTTCAGAGGTTTTTTGGTAATGAATAAAGTAATAACATTTCCTCACCATTTGGTATTTTGGTACGAGTAATGAATGTATTGTTGGTGCTATTGAATTCATGTTATATCATTTTGTATATTGTGTTAATGACCATTCTATAGAGGACAGAGGGGCCTTAATTTGGGGATGGCAGGGGGAAGGCGGGGGGACGGTGGCAGGGGACCAGGGGTTGTATATACTAGACATATGGTGCTTAAAATGCTAGTAATGAAAAGATGTATTGCAATATAAGATAAAAAGATGTAAAAGAGTAAATAATTGACCATTGCATTGAATTGGAACATTGAGCATTGAACATAAATAGTCAAATCAGCAAATAGTCAACATTGGGACTTACCCCATCCTCGGCGGAGGTGGCAAAATTTGGTGGCACTGCTGGGCCCGGGGGGACGAAGTTCCTAAGTCCCCAGTCCATCCCCGTCTCCGAGACGTGGGACAAAGAGGGGGGGGGGGGGGGGTACATCTTTGTGTTACAATGATTTAGAACCAATCTAGTTTTTAATTAAATTTTGAACACTTTTTGCTCTTTTAAGCTGTGAATGCTCGTATTTTGAGCATTTAGAACCCTGGAAAATTTGACATTTTGAGCAAAGAGACTTGCAGCTCTTTTTCACCATTTTTCTTGAAAATAGGCTTGTCTTGAAGGTGCAAATTTAAGGATTTTTAAAACATTTAAACTTTATTCCGGAAAATAACTTAAATTATTTATTGAAAATTAAAACTTGAGCCTTATAATTTGGTGAAAAGTCTAGAACCAGAATTTTTGAAAATTGGATGTGCAAGAAGTAGGGCTATGCTTCCTAATTGTACATCTTTTGTAACTGGAATTCACAAATAATTGAAGTACTTCACTATTATAAAGATATATTCTCCTTACTCTAATCCTTGATCAATTATGAATAATGTTTGCATTTTTGTATATATATATCCTTTTGTATGTTGGTATGTGTTTATGTGGTGAATATAAGATTTCAAGTTATTTGAAGAAATCCTATATGGGGTAAGCATTAATCCTAATATTGTGTGATTGTGATTCTAGGGCAAATTAGGAAGGGGACATTACACTTGACATTCTTGCAGTCATTAAGAGGATCCTTCTTACTTATTCCTCTTGCCATTCTTCCTATTAAGTTTACTTTTGCTTCTTGCTGCCCCTTTCTAAATTCCATTGCATCTTTAGCTGCTTCTTCAATGCTCCCGTCAACCCTTAATTTCTGTGAGCTGGTTGTAGAGTCGCTTTGGTCTGAATTTAACCTGTATAGTCCAGGCATCGAAGGAGATTGATTAAGTTATTCTTGGCAACTCTGCAACATCCCCGAGAACAGATAAGTTGCTGCTTGTCATCTGGTGGATTTCTTAAGAGCCTCATTGCATTCGTCCTCTGTGCTTTTCTGCCTATATTTGAGGTCAGAACCTACAAATTTGTACTTGTCTTATTCTGAGTGAACTGTGCTTGTGCATCTTGTTTCTTGCATTGGCTAGCTCAAAACCCATCGAAGTAGCTAGTTTGTGGGTTTGGTTGCTGCCTGCATGTAAGTTACAAGGTCCGTTACTTTCTCATCCATACTCTAGTTTGCTTGTTGCTTTTCTGTGGTTGTTTTTTTCTTTGTTTCTCATCAACCTCAATGAAATTAGGTAGGAAAGGTTCCTTGCTAGAAAGATCCCCTCTCTCTTTCCTTGGAATATAAAATCAAATAGATCATTATATATTTTTGGATTAATATTAAATTGTACATGGGAAATGTGGTTAAAGATTCCAATCTAGAATATCATGCACCAGATATGCTTGTATGTTTTCAAGCCTGATATTGTAACCACTACAGAATCAACAATGAAACCTAAAGCTGGATGAGGTCTCACATTTGTAAAAATGTCCCTACTCTTTCAATCTTGGTGGTACATGAAATGCTTCCTTGTTGTTCCTTATCTTACTTGGTTGTGCCTCATGAGCTGTTCTGGTTGAACATGGCAAGCCATCCTTTCTTACTGCCCTCAGGAGCTGCTTGCTGATTTTAATGCTGGATCTGGTCTAGCAGGCCCCATTTCAATAATATGAAGAATTATATTTTTTGCTTCTTATTTTCTGTACATTTATTCAAGAAGTATATGATCTTGTTTCTGACTGTCATGTAAGTTAGAATGGATGGAATATTTGCAGATATACTATGTAAAAAGAAAGCTGCAGATTTGATCTTTATAATGTGCTGTTTCCATCATCATACAATTACTCATGCAAATCAATGCATACATTTTTTATGGAATTAATTCAGTACCTTTTTTGTGCAGGTTTATATATTTGTTCATTGCAATTGGAGTTATTGTTTGCATCATTTCCTGTTCTGGCTGTATTGCAGTAGCAACAAGGCGACAATGCTGCCTCTGTTGTGTATCCTTTCAAAAAATTACTCATTGGCAAAAACATTATTCCCTATCTGGTTTTAGTATTATTTATTAGCAAACTAGTGATCATAGGCTTGCACACAGCTCAAACACATAAGAAGGTCATCATATGTTAAGGAAAAGGAAATCCTCCCGTTGGATTAATACAGCTACTATTAATTTAATAATTTGATGATCATAGCTTTCAGCTATTCTGGACAGAAGCACTATGCATATTGGAAGCATTTTATTTATGGTTCTCATGTTTAGCTAAAGAGCTAGCTTTTAGTAAAATTTTATTTCCCCTGGATGCATGACTTTTAGATTTGGGAGCACGCTTTATGATACAATTTCCTTAAGATGCGTTCAGTATTCTGTGTTTATTGCTCTTTTAGTCCTGGTAGAGTTGGCCTTTACAGGCTTTATAATCTTTGACCACAAGTGGGAGGAGGTGAGTACCTTGTACTTCTGTTAAATTATTATGTGATATATATTAAAAGAAATCATTGATACCATTTCAGTTTTTAAGGTTCCAGAGACAATTTCTTTTTTCTTCAGGTAATTCCAACTGATAAAACTGGAGATTTTGACATGATAAAAGATTTTTTAGAGAAACATTTGAAGATTGTCAAATGGGTTGCTCTTGGAATAGTTATATTACAGGTACAATATTTTATCTATATTTTGTCAACGATGTGTTTCTAGCTTAGTTTTTTCTTTCTTTCTGAAGGGTACAAAAGCTTCAGTGCATTGTTGCCCATGGGTATGTGAATTGAAAAAGGTGATTGAAGTTTTGTGCTCTTTTGTCATGCTATCATAAATTATGAAATGGTTATTGTACAACTTTGGTCAATTTCAGAATGAACTGGCTTTTGGAGAGGTGCTTGTGAAAGAAAGGGTTTGACAAGCTTTCTAATAAGTCTTGTCCTTGGGCTACAGCCTTTTTTTTTGTTGCAATATTTGTTTTACATTTATGGGTGTTTTTATCACTAACACATAAAATTTGGGGAAAGGCAGACTAGGTTGTGTTTCTATTTAATGTCAGACTCTTACCTTAAATAAAAATTATTCAAGGAACATTATGTTATTCTTGACCTCTTAGTTTATGTGTCGGGTTGCAGGTTAAAGACTGTATAGCAATCTGAATTTTGAATCATTCAATCAGCTCTTATACTCCTTGGTACAGTCCATAAGATTGCAGCTGGCTTACAAATGAAACTCTTTGCCAGTGCTCAGAAGACGACATATTGAAAGAAAAACTAATCTAATCCATAGGTGTCAGATGTGTAGCGCTAAACTCATAACTAGGTGCTTTTATTATTCTTTCTATGATTATAATCTAGGATGCCGGTTTGGGTTGGGTACCAAGTTTGGGCATGAAGCTCTAGGGTTCGCTGGTACAAAAACATATACATATTTATGAAGCTTAGAAGTATGAGTTAAGATTAGAATGTCACATTGTATCATAAAAACATTTAAACAACACAAACAGCCTAAACTTGTAATCATAGCATCATGAGTCATGATCATGCCATTATAGCATCATATACTTCAAATTCAACATCAAAGATACAACGTGAAAACATTTAAATTAAATCATGACATCAAGTTCACCTATCGTTGTTTCAAGTGCAACTAATGGATTAAAAATTTAATAGAATTCTTTTTCATCTTCATCTTCTTCTTCTTCTTCACTGGCATTAGTTGACTCAGCAATAGAGTTAAGGCCAATGGGGTCAGCTTCAGCAATAATAGTATTGACATCAAAATTTTCAAACTCATCAAGTGCAAGCTGAGAAGTGAAAGCATCCAAGTCTGCAAGCTCTGCATTTATATCCCATCTCTTCATCTCCCCTTTATTGTTTTCTTTATGTTAAATACAGAACCAGAAATAACACAAATTCAATGCAAACCAAACAGACAACACAAAACAATTATCCTCGGAAAACCCCTCCTTAGTGAGGGAAACAGTCCAGCCCACCGTAATTAGATCTTTTATTGAAATCTGAAATATCCCAAACCGGATAATTACTTGATTTCTTCCTCAAGATAACATTCAGATCATAAATACATGAAATCGCATTATAAATAAACCAGTAACGTAAACCATGGGAAATATCCCAAATAGATATTTATCTAGTCCTTTTTGAATACAATGTTCAGAACTCAAACATAGGCAGATGTATTATGAAACAACAATCGAAACTAATAGATTCTCCCATTATATAAACCCGTCCTTTCTCAGAACAATATTCAAGATTCAAGCATATAAAAATGTGTTATAAACCAACAGTATAAAACCAGTAAACTCTCACACAACTCCTTAAAACATGTTATTGCATTATACAACAGCAATACAATAACCAGCAATCAGAATCCAATCTTAAACATAGAATTGACAATCAGATTGGAACACTCAGAGAAGAACCTGTAAGCGCATACGAGACACCTAAAGTGACGTTTCCATGTACAATGGGTTTGCATCCACTGTTTGCCGGCACGAGGGGCTACGTCCTCACATTGGCTGAAAGTTGAAGCTTTCCGAATACTCTCGCAAGAGAGAAACTAAAATCTGAATAATAAACCAAGCATGCCAAATTAATGAGTCTCTTTTCCTTTTATTCTCGCAGCAGTGACTCTTCGACTCCCTTCCTAGCCTTTTTTCTTATCTCTCTTTGTCATCTTTAGCCCACTTTATGATATTAAATTGATTTTTTATAATTTGAGTCCATGCTTTCAAGTCAATTTCAGTATTATATGGCTATATCTTTAACTTTTCAAATGTCCCAAAAAGGGGACATTACAAAATCTTTGATATCAGATTAAAAATCTCTGCTCTCTTTGAAGTCTTCAGCACTTAAGGTTTACTCAATAATAAGTGCAAATATATTCTCAGAATATATTGCAGCTAACAAGACATAATATATATAAATCTCTGCCGAAACACAATACTCAATAATATATAAACCCAACTGCAAAATTCTGAAATTACACGATAAAAAAATTGGAGCTATTACAGGTTCAGAACATTATTAATATGCTCAAAACTTTGTCAAAAATTATCTGAATCTTCAAACATACAAAAAAAAAAAGAGCTTACAAAAGGACTACACTCACACACTTTCTCAGCACAATACTCAATAATATATAAACCCAACTGCTAAATTTTGGAATTACACGATAAAAAAATTGGAGCTATTACAGGTTCAGAACATTATGAATATGTGCAAAAGCTTTGTCAAAAATAATCCGAATCTTCAAACATACAAAAGAATACATGAGCTTACAAAAGGACTACACTCACACGCTTTCTCAGCACCAGTCAGTAATCCCGCTTCCAGAAATACGAATAATATATTTCCACCGCTTGAAGGCTTCGTTTCAAAAACAATAAACTTTTCTAGCAATGACCAAAGAGAATGAAATGACATCCATTATCTTTGAGCAATTATGATACATGAAGAAAATAATGACGAATGACGAAGAACACGACAGCAGGGTCTACGTGTACCCTGCCAGCACATATGATGATGAGTAAACATGGTGACTCGGACATAAAGAATTCTGTGTCCATGTCATCAAATATGCCAAGAACACAAAGGTGTGTTAACTCTCCATTCAGGGCAAAAACATAATATGTTAAACTGTGATGACAAAGATAATATAACAAGGAAAAAAACTGCTGCAACAAACACAGATGCTATGAAAATTGAGAAGTTGACAAGATAGAAGGAAAGAAGCCTCTTCATTGCACAAAAATAGAACATGGAAATCTGAGACAAATCAATTAGCTCATTTCAGGTAAATATCTTTCTCACTGCTACAAGACTCAGCGCTTCACTCTTGTGCGAGATGAGAGACAAGTTGTAATGCACAAATGCCGAGTTCTCTACTCTTTTTGGTTGCAACTTATTGCACTTCACCTAGTTGACGGAAGAAAATGTGCTCCAAATTCTTTCTGATGCTGGCAAACTAGCAACCTATGAAGACAAGGCAAAGTAAACAATTGAAATAAAATTATTAATCTTATAAATAAAAAATTACTTGCTAGTAAAGTCGGCTAATTTTTTAAAAATGAAACTTTTTGTGGTACAATTTTGAATTTTTGATTGCAAGGGGCTGCAATGTTTGGAATCTTTTGCCATGGAGGTACCACCAACTATGAGCATCCTTTTGAAATTGACGATGAAGAGCATCATTACTTAGTGTTGATTTGTGGTGATTGATTAGGAAAGTACTATACACTTTTCATAAGCCGTGGGGTTTGGGGCATCGACCTGATTTTTTTTTTTTGGTTTACTCACCAAGCATTTTGAAGTTGACTTGTCAACCATTTCCCAACGTTGACTCGTCAAGTATGTTTAGGGTTGTTAAGCTGACATAAGTCATAATAGTCGCTTAGGGTTAGAATTTTTCCTAATGTAAATATATAGCTTCTTGCAGCAGTATCATGCTGTAAGGGAGATTGAAGATTGTAACAAGTTGAAGTTACTAGATAATAATATTGGACTCACTGTTTGGTGGATGTAGCCCAGGGATTGGGTGAACCACATTAAATTTTTGTGTCTTCTATTCATTTATGTGTGCTTTATTCCTTTATGATATTGGTTATATTTGCATGTAATTGTTATTTCTGTCTCTCTAATCCTAACACTTAGGCCTCTTGCATTCACAAAGTCTATGAAGTTCATCCGTAATCAAATCTCGCATAACATCATCAGGAAAGAGAGTTTTAAATGCTACGTTGTATCCATTAGGCACTTCTAAATCTCTATAGGGTGGTTGGCTCCTTGGGAGGTCAATATATATTGGGCATCAATGTATAGGAAAACAAATGTAGAGGAGTGGTCATTTGGTTCCATCATTCTACAAAAATTGCTTGCAATTGTTTGAAGGAGGTCTCTTGGGGATCTTGCTCTAATTCATTTACAATTTGCTTGATCTTCTCAAGCATTGAGTCTATGCCATCATAGACTTCTGTGAGGCAAGGGTTATCCATGTCAGTGTACCTAAGCATGCTTATAATGAGCTTGGTTAACTTAATGAGATATGCCACATATTCTCATCATAAGTCATCCAATATCTTTGCTTTATTTTGGCTGCCCTTTCACCGTTGCTTTGCCTCCATATACCCCAATTGTTGCTGATTACCATATTGAAAAGTGCCATCTTCACTTGCATAAGTTGTCTCAAGATGATTAAGTTTGATGCAAAATGAGTCTCGACAACCTGGACATAAATTAGAGTGAAAAAATACAACTATAGATACATTACATAATCAAAATATGAAAATCGGAAATTCTAAGAGTCTATAATTTTTTTTTAATTACCAACTTGCCTTCAAGTTCACTTACTTTCATTAGCTCCAAATGCGAGAACATTCTGAATACGCCTTGGTTAATGTGGTGGTTTATGACGAACATCTAGATTTCCTTAGCCTCGGTGTACAACTCTTTGATCCACTCAATTTTGTTCTCAATCTTTTGTAGCATAAGATTGAGTGATCGGACTGCACAAGGTGTCCAAAAGATATGCTGATATTATTTGTTGTTCTACAACCGGGTTGCTCTACAATTCTATGTGTTGTCTGTTATGACTTGGATAACATTTTTAGCACCCACTTGTTTGTGGAAGAGATGAGAATCTTAGCAATAAATTGCCGATCTTTTCCTTGCCCCTCACAATCCACGAATTTCTAAAACATTGCGCATTTAGGGGACACCACCATGACAGTGATCACAATTTCTAGCATCTCCCTCCCTATTTGAAACGATTGATACCCCTGTCTCAATCCATGAATCCCTTATGGACTTAAATTGATCATCAATTCCCCTTGGCCTCTTGATCCAACAAGGTGGTTAATATTCTGTCATACCCAGGGGTCTTATACTCTCTTGGAGCTTTATTGACACTTTTCAACATCTTTGTCCAATATGGAGAGCGAACAACATTAAAAGGCAGCCCATTTGCATACAAGCATCTTGCCACATCATTGTTATTAATTTCCGGACTCTGATTTTATAATGTAGTTTCTAGTGGTCCCTTTCTTTTGTGTAAGGGGTGCTTCACTTTCAAACTCAAGGGCTGCTGGGGAGTGTAAACAGGGTGGCCTCTATCCTGATATTTGTGGGGGGTTGCGTGCCCTTTTTTTTTTGTCAGTTTTATTGCCAGCACCATCAGTTGTATTTCACTTACGCTCTTCTCTCTCTTCTGCTGCCTCATGCTCTTGAACATGTTGTAATTTCCAGACTCTGATTTTTAATTGTAGTTTCTAGTGGTCCCTTTCTTTTGTGTGTAAGGGGTGCTTCACTTTCAAACTCAAGGGCAGCTGTGGGTTATAAACGGGGTAGCCTTCTATCACAATATTTGTGGGGCGTTGTGATCCCTTTGCTTTTTTTCTTTACTTTTTTTGCCAGCACCATCAGTTTTATTTTGCTTATGTTCTTTTCTCTCTTCTGCTGCCTTGTGCTCTTGAACATATTGTAATATTGTTGCATTTGGTACAGGTGCACCTTTTTTTTCGAGGGCATTTCTTGTCTCTTCTTCCATGGCATCCGCACAAATGGCCCACCATATGAAAATATGAACTGTTCCTTTCTATATGATAACCCCAACATTTCGAACAGAATGCACCATCTCCTGAAAGGGGTCTTACAATATCAACATACTTCCACAAAGGAGAATCAGACTAGGGTTCTATTCTTTGTTTGGTATTGCCTTTTCAGAAAGAGGTAGTTGGCATTGTGGTTCCTTTTTCCTATGGCAAGAAGTTGTATACATATTCAATAATAAATTTAAAGGCAAGAGGATGAAAAATTATGGAAAAAATTGGTAGATTTTATGGAAGGAAATGAAAGAGAAATGAAAAAAATAAAAAGCTTAAACAAAAACAAAATGCAAATCGAACAAGAACTTACCTCGTCCACTCTTTGTAAGCTTGCAAAGGTGTAGGAATGAGACACAAGTACTTGACTAAAGTTCACAAATCAATCTTCCAGCTCCTTGCACAAACAAACTTTTTCTCAGCCACCTTTTTGTTCTTGTTTGAAGACTAAATTACCTATTTGTTCACCACAAATAAGAATGAGAATTCAACTTAAGCCTTTCATATCCCTGTTTTAGAGTTGTGGATGTCAAAATTTTATCAAATTTGCAAAAGAAAAGATTTAAAACATGTCCACAGGTCCCAGTTTGACGTCAGTTCGACCTGAAGGTGACTGATCCGCCTGGGTACAAATGGATCACCTGCTGGTTCGAACTGGGTGGTAAAATTTTGAACCCTGCCTGGCCCAGCTGTCGAAATTGTACCAGGACCAGGTACCAGCTCTAACTTTGCCTGGTTTGGCAGCCAATATAGGGGAATTGGACATCCTAGAATATAATAATTGTTTTGGATTATTGAAGCTAGCTGCTGGCTTTGTAGGATGCCATTTTATGCACTGGAAAGAATTGCATTTTGGATTGCAAGAACTTTAATCACAACCTCTGTAAGTTTGAGTTTTTCTTATAAATGATAAAAGAAGTGAACATGATATATATATATATATATATATATATAAAAGTAATTTTCATTTATTTCTCCCATGTAGGATTCGCTGGTTGATATTTAACACTGTTATGGGTTTTGCTCATGTTTCTGCCTGAATGTGGATCTGGTTCATACCTGGTATGGGTACTGGTCCAGTTCCCCTGTTTCTGACCTGAGTCCCGCCAAACAGAGCCAGATTCGTTTGGGTATGCTGTAGAGCGTACCTAGGACCTGGGCAAAGCTGGTTTCCCAAAATGATATAAATTTCTTTTTCTTTTTGACTTCAACAGTTGACTATTCAACCTTAAGAAAGTTAACCCAAACCTTAAAACTCATCTGTAAACTGATGAACAACTAATTTCTATCATGACATGTAAACAAGTAGAAAGAAAACTAATATAATTATTTTTGTGCTGATTTTGTTTATTTTATATGTGCTAACTGCTATATGATATTCTGAATTTTGTTCCTGTTTTAAGGCTGCAAATATGTATACAAAACTATGATATTTTTTTTGTATGGAAATAACCAAAACAAACTAAATTCCACTTGAACTTTTTGTACCAGTGTATCTGAACACAAGCAGGGAACTTAAATATTTATTGATGGCACAGTCTGTAAAAAACATAAATTTCTGCATCACCCTACAGGCATGCTTGCAAGTCCTTGTGTCAAGCCCTTACCTTAAATCCACTTAAGGTAGCTGTTATGCACCCTTGAATGCGGACCAAATGCTTTGTATACAGCTAAGAATTCTGTGCTCGTGAACTTTGTTGAATTATCTCAGTACCAAAACTTAGTTTAATAGTTCTATTCAGATCAATGTCTGGAGTTAAGAGCCTACTGTCATTCAGATAATTCTTTTTTGTTGGTTCTCTATGCCTGTTAATATTTTATATTATTGATTATTTAATGCATGCCTGTTGTTTGCAATTGAAAGATAATGGAGATTCTTCTTCTTGTTTCTGGCATGATTTCTCAAATCTCTACCGTACTTAATAATTTTAAAAGCTGTAAAGACCAAACAGGCACCAAAATACTACTGCTATCAATACTCAGTACCATGGTCAATCAGAAAAAAAGCTGAATATTCTATGGTTGAACAGGTTTTTGCTATGATATTAGCACTAGCAATTAAATCAGTTACTGTTGGTCCGGGAGATTATGATAGTGATGATGAATACCTTGCTCCAAGATCTGGTATGCGCCAACCTCTGCTCAACCGCCAGGGAGCTCCAGTTGCTGCTGGCTCAACCCCTGTTCCTGAGCAACGGGCTACTCGAAATGATGCTTGGAGCACTCGAATGAGAGAGAAGGTATGAAAACATGTGATTGTTTCCTAGACTAAAAATATATCATTAATTATTGCATTTACTTAACATTTATTGACTCTATTAACATACCTGTGATTTCTTGGATTTGTGAATGCAGTACGGTTTAGATACATCAGAGTTTACATACAATCCAACAGAATCTAATAGGTATACCCAGCCACCTCCACCACCTCCCGAGGAGAGAAGTCGGTGCACTATCATGTAGGATGTGACATTCATTGTAATTTTGAAGCAAATGCAAATGTATTTAACATTTTACCACATTGTGAGAATTTTTGGATTAAGTAATGAGATTGAGCCTTCCTTATTCAACACATTCTGTACTGGGTAATTAGATAAAGAATGCCTCCTGTTTTGAGGATGATTCGTGGTGTATCCTTAATGCATTGTATTGAATTCCAGGTCCTTACTAGTGTTAGATCATTTGAGAATTGGATTTCATCTGATGCCTGTATTATTGGTAGCTCATTAGAGAACTGTATTAATCCTAGGTCTATATTAGTGTTTTAGTTGTCACTATGTGCATGTTGTTGGCTGTTGATTGCCTTCTCCATGCGACTTGAGTTAAAAATAATGCCCTGATTCCCTACAATCTGTCTCAACTAATCCGAGTGTATACTGTTCTTAATATCAATGTCTTTCAGCTTATATAAGGGTTTTCCAAAACTCATAAGGTTGTGCTATGGCTTTATCTATTGGATACGTCAACTCCATTACATTTGTCGATAGTTCTGGATTACGATTCATTTTATTTTCTCAGAAGAGTAGTAGAGGGTACAAGCATTTTATTTGGTATCCATTAATTTCTTACGTGTTCTATCATGAGCTATCAGCATCTGTAAAATCTGCAGTTTGATAGAGGAAAATCAAAGTACTCTCACACTGTTGTTCAGAAGGATTTTACCCTTAGTATCCATATCACCAAGCAGCCAACTGTATACATACGACAGTGGTTTTTTTCCGTATCTACAGATTACTATTGATGAACAGGGTCCTAATGATTTCTTTTTGTAATCATGACAATCTTAAAATATTTTATGAGAGTACTTAAGGATAACTGGAATGATATCAATCATTACTTAAATGGAAGTATAATCTTTCTACAGTAAAGGTTATGATCTGGTTGGCTTGAGGGCAGGATTTTATGCTTTTGTATGGATTGGATTTTTTTGCCATGCCAGACATGTAAAAAGTAAAAACTGTAGAGTGAAGAGGCAGGTTTTCTCAATGATATAAGAATAATACTTCTTTGTTTTAATAATAGTTTCTCATGAAGTTGACTGATTGATGAATGTTGTCAAAAGTAACAAACATCCAAATAATGATCTGTATTTTTTAATTACTAGCTTTTTCAAGTTTTGTTAAGGAATAATGTATTTCAAAACTTGTGGGGTCCTTACAAATGTGCTGTCTGAGATGGATGTATTGCCTAATATTTTTATGTCCCTAGAGTTGCAGATATTGTGAAGAGGCATGAGCATATTTTCATACATCAGCTCTAAGTCAGTTGATTTTTGTTGATTAGGTAAAAAGTTTAATATTAACATAAATAATTTTTGATTTTTTTGGCTAAAAACATTGGAGGGCCACTGGAAGAGAACTGATAAAGACCACTTTAACATATATACATATATCTAACAGTTCAGCTCATAGTTCTTAGATGAAATAGAACAAAATCCAGAGGTGTAAACTTTATCTGACATGACGTATTATGACAGGAGACAATGCGCACAGGCCCTGTTCTCAAACTCGGGTTTAACAATAAGGGCAGATAAACCTACTATGTGTTGTCTTAGAATATAGTAAAAAAGCCTGTCACGAACGAAGGAAGCTGTCAATCATGGAGCTAAGAAAGTCAGACTATCTTAAGCAAATCTTCAAACTGAATATCAATGTCAACCGAAATTTTTGAGGTTTTCTTGCACTTAGATTTCCAATGTTCAGGTTTGCTGAACCCATGAAAATTTCATATTTATGAAATTTTTTCAGTTGAGACTCTACCCTTTCAGCAAACCATAAAGTTGTGTCAGACTTTAGTCTTGTTAGTCTATGTTGTTATAACTTCATGCCATAGTTATGATTGGATTATTGGTCGTTTGCTTGTCAAGACAACCATGGAGATAAAAGTGGTTAGGAGAGCCAGGTATATTTGCAGGAGACAAGTGAAGTTTCGTAGTCGAATTCTTCCTAAGACAATGCGAGCAAGGGGTCTAGTTCAAGTTTTTCAAAAAATGGCAGATGACCGAGGCATGCGTCTTTGTGTAATATTAATGAATTCAAGTAAAAACAGAAAATTCACTTTGTTAGTTGTGCTCTACTATTAAGGAAGTGAGAGCTTTCAAGAGATCTGAATTTATTTTCGTATACATGAGCCCATGTGAAGAAAAATGGACACGGTTAAAAATGAAGTGCAACTTAGAAAGTAATACATAATTTCCAGATTTGGGTTTACATCTGCAATGTGAGATGCACACGCAAGGAAAAAAACAGATCGAGGCCCAAAATTCCTATTTTTTCACTACAGATTCATGTCAATTTCTTCAAAATAGTAGGAGTAATTGACTATGTAACTTATACAACCAAACTCAGAGGGTCTTAAACTTCATAGTATCATGAACAGCAGTGCCTCTATCAACCGCTGTTTAGTCGCCTCTATTCGAGTGCATTCAAAATTCATACTCCAAGAAGATAGAACAACAAAATCTGATCTTGCAAATATATAGTTAGCATCACTTTCTGTTGATGTAATTTTCATGCTTGTAAGCGAATTTGAGAAGATCCAACTGACTGATGTGTGCTATATATTAGACTGAGTCCAATTGTAAGAAATGGTTTTGAAGGTTTGTTGTTTGATTATTATCAAAATAAATTGGCTCAGAAGTTTAATGCTGCCAAATTTGTAGAGATGCTGGAAAACGGATATTAAGCATTTTAGAGTTGCGAGTTTCAGTTAAATATTTGAAAAAGGTAGGTCACTAGAGTAGAGATTTAGATTCAACTTGCCAATATTATTAAGAATGTCCAAAGGTTTTAGTAGTATAAGGGAATTAATATTTTTGGAACAAAGTAAGTTTCATTAGACTTGTAATATCGCTATCAAGATTTAAGTGTATAGTTTTCAAGTCAAACTCATTTACTTGTGTTTCAATTGTGTAGTGGTTCACATGAAGCCATCTCTCACAAGAATGAATGGAACACTTGAAACAAATAAGTTTCATTAGATATTGTTAGGATTAAAGAGATTGAAATAACAATTACATGTAAATATAGCCAACATGAGAAAATAATAAACCACATAGAAGAGAACACAAGACACAAAGATTTAATGCGGTTCACCTAATCTTTGGGCTACATCCACCAACGAGTCCAATATTCTTATCATCTAGTGATTATTGCTTGATTACAATTTGTAATCCCTTACAACTCATTACTGCTGCAAGAAGCTAAAATATCATCAAAAACATTATGAAATTAGGGTCAGAATAAGTCATCCAATAGAAAAATAGCAGCAAATGCTTTCTGCAATAGTAAAGTCAGTTGAGCTTTCGGAGGGGTTGCCCTCGAAAACCCCCATGGGGTGTTGCCCCTTGACCCCACCTTGTACTGCAACAAGGAGCGCTGCCCCTTGACCTTGTCTTGGGGGTGTTGTCGCCAAACCCTTGTAGTAAAATTAGGGGGGAAACTGTGCCAAATAAAGTCAGGAAAAATTAACCGCTGAGTTTAATTAAACTTCACATAACAATAGACTTGTCATCAATAATTGCTTGTAAATATTTATAATTTATAGTTGGATATTATTAGTGTCATTTTTGAGGAAGTTGAACATATTTTGGGAGGGTTTTTTGTAGATTAACGATATGTGAATGATCTAGGTCTTAGTTGCCACCCATACATTGCATGTAATTGTTGCAAAGCTAGATGTGCACAATGGGTGCTTACGTCAAAAAGAGTGTAACAATGAGAAGCTATATGATTTTGGGACTTGATTCATAAAACAACACTAGGACTTGAAATGCCAAATGTATAAGATTTTTCATTTAATCTCATTATTAACATAAAAAAATGACAAAGAGATGCTTGAAGCGAAATTTTGATCTAACAAGGGTGATCTACTAAACCAAGAACATGAGACTTGTATCACAAGAATGAATTGGAACACGAATCAATAGCCTACAAACAACTAGTGGAACACATTACTAGTCACATATAAGATCAACATTCTTTCAATATGCAAATAAAAAATAGTTTTAGAATGATATAGTCACAACGTATTATATGAGTGCTTCAAAAATCATGCATGTTTGTATACAAAAGAATGCTAGAAACCCCAAATGCGAGACAAGGTTTTTGCTCAAGACAAAACAAATAAAGAAATCTGTGACAAGTTTATAGTCAAGGTTTGCATCTGAGATCAAGCATGCAATACATAAACATAATCACTAAACAATGAGCAAGAAGCTCTTATTTATGCAAACAAGGGGGACAAGATTTTGAATTAATGATAACTAATGCCTTGTCAGATGCATCGAAGCAACTTAATAAATTTTGGGATATTGGAGGTATGGCTTTGAAATATATCTCCATTAAGGTGAACACAACCATCAAATTTATGAGTTTCATTAGACTAAGGTGTCCCTTCTTGACTCCGTGGTCAAGCTAACTGTCCTCTATGGCTCTATTGTTTGGGGCCCCTCCCTCTTGGAGTCTGACTGGGCCTCTATTAAGAAAGTCCAAACTCTTTTCCATTCTGGTAGAGTTTGGTGCTCACCCATTCATATTGGGGACCACCTTTGATTTAGTTTGATTTCTCCATCGGCTCCAGAGCTTTGTTGACTCCTCAGATGGTTGTCACAGGTATTCCTACTTGGCTTACTGTTCCTTTATGGAGGTTGTGGGTTTAGACTCTAGACATAGGTGATAGTACTCAAATAAACTAAGTAGTTGTCTTACCAACAAGTAGCAAGTTTGATATTAGTGACAAAATAATGATTGAAATACATTCTCATACTTGTAGCAATCTATTTTCAATAGATCATCCAATTCCTAACCATCAAGTTTAGATCTTCCTTTATTATTTGCTATGTTTTCTTCAATTTGCACACCTCTGCTTAGTTACATTTGATGGACTAAATTTTCAACTACCTAAAATTTTGTGAAATCTTGTGAATATAAGGAAGAAATTTATTCTCATTTTCTTAGGGTTTTTGAAAACTTGTCATTCCTCATGGAAATACTCTAGGGCAATTGTCTTATATTTTATTTTATTTGAATTCTTTCGAAATTGACTTGCAATTATTAAATAGGGATATATGAAAAATCTAATTTATACATTTATATCCCTAAGTTTTTGAATCCATTCTCGCATTATATATCAAGTGTATGAGCACATGACAACCACATACACGAATCACCAAGATCACAATGGAAGCCTAACCATCAACCAGCCACCAAAGATCCCCAAGCGTCACCACTGAAAAAACATGAACAAGAAAACATAAGAGATCAACCATGCTAAAAGACAAAAGCTAACTCCTAAAAATTGGCTATGCCTGAAATCTTGAAGCCCTAAAATTTCCTAGAATCTTTATCTTAACTTGTCGAGGTCTGGAACCTATCTCAAAAGAATCATCACATATATTAAAATATATCTTAAATAAGTAACTTATAGTTAACCAATATATTTTAAACCCCAAAGGATTGACAACAGAAAGATGTAGAACTGGATTCCAATACAAACTTTCCAAATCCAAAATGCGACACCATAGGATTGAAGAACACTGAAGAGGGTACTCGACAAACTTCTCGGATAGTTCAGGTCATACTGAAAAGTGCCCACTCCCTGCCTGCATAGGTTTTTGCAATTTCTAGGCGATACTTTAAATCAACACTAGGCGATACTTTCCAATATCACGCGATACTTCTAAAGAAGAAGAGCAACATTTTCAGGGATGAGGCGATACAACTCACAAGGGCGTGCAATACTTTAAGGGTATCATATGATAGTTCTTCAAATGAGGTGCGATACTAGAAAGTACCGCACAACAAAACTCCAAGAGGCGTGCGACACAATCAGGGAACACATGATACAATTCTAATGGGTGTGTGATACTTTATTGTATCGCACCATGCTAACACATGGTCACCTAGGAAAACAGAAAACACTTAAGGACCACAAACAAGGGGTTAAAAAAAAGTATAAAACCTCCACATTGGGGATTACCCAATCCACACTTTGAGGCAAGAACACTCGAACCAAATTTGAAAGACAAAAAAAAAGTTAACCATCGAACAAATAGTAAGAAGGAAAAGTACGAAAGGGGAACATCACAATGTACTGAAAGCAACATTGCATTAACAAAATTAACAAACTAAGTACACGGTCCCTCCCAACTGTCAATGGCATCATAAGACCATCGTGGGCCTTAGCCATCCCCTGCATGTAACATCCCAAGTCACCAATCAGATCGTTGGTACCATCATAATAGGGACATCACTACTAAACATGCTACAACATAAGCATAAGAAAATCTAACATGCTAAAATAAAGCATAGGATAATCCTACAAGTAGATAACATCACCTATCACATGCTAATTGTCATAATAAGGAAATGCGTCAAATCTAACATCATCTAAACATGATATACAAGTATTCCAATGAAAGCATAATAATCACAAGAAAGCATACTCCAGAACCCAAAGTACCAAGTGAAAACATCCAGCAACGGCCACGCTAGAACAATAGACCGCCTTTGTACACTAGTCCCTAGCAGCGACATAGGTAGCTATGCCTCCCAACCACATGGCACCCATAGGTCCACACCCACCATGCTAATGGAGATAATAATCCAACCACAAACACACGCACTAGGTAGTATGATGATTGAATCCAAGACATAGGCAATATATAAACTACAAGTCCTGGTTAGGCACTTAATGGGCTACTATGTATGGGTTGACATCATTGAGAGTCACTTGGCATCGACAAGCCCAAGTTTGGATCGTGTGTCCTCAAACTTAAATGGGTGCTCACACATTTTATTATCTTAAGTTTTATTACCACCTAATATTTTCTTTAGTTATCACTTATTTAAAGCTCCCTTTGCCAACCTATGGTGCCATGATCGTTGGGCTACGAGATAGAAGCCCGCTCCATATGCTACCCTACCTTACCCATGCTCATCTAATGATGAATACCCGTAGGCATGCAAATTCCCAACCCAACCCCAATGATCATAACTTCCAAAAGTACCATGAAAGATCAGGACTAGCAAGTCATCCAATAATGTACCTGCACATACTCGTGTGTGGTGCACCACCATCATGAAGATCATAACACATGGATTAGATGAGAAAACAAAGTAGAAAGTCACTCAATTGAAAATAGATTCGGGAGAACGAATGCAACATGCATCCCACAGTAACATAAAAGTGTCACAGTGGTCGGACTGACATCCAAACAGATCATCCAGGTCCACGACTCACATTGTGCCAAGAAAATTTGAGAAAATAGGGTGGCACACAAAACGAGGTAAAAACCTCAAATTTTGAATTTTTTTTGAAATTAAAACCCATTTGACCTTTAGGTACAAAAACCCAAAAAATCCAAAAATAAATGAGTTCAGACATCATATGCAAAAACAACTAGCATAACGGCTCAAAACTCCAAACCCTCATCCCAAAAACAAGAAAAATGTTCATACCCGACTAACCAGGAAGAACTAGCAAACAGAAATGGAGAGAAACACTATTTCTCAGCCTCCTAACATATTGCTACAAGAAACAGAAGCTGAAATGGAGTAAAACCAATAAAACGGGAAGGCCCTACCTAATAGCAAAAGGGTCAGAAATCGAAACTGCACAGTAAACAAATAACCCACCAAATTTGCTGAAAGTGATGGCAAAGCATAAACTCCCCGATTTGGATCCAATGAGACTGACCTCGTGAAAAACCCATGCTCACAGCTCCCAGAACAAACATAATTCGAATCCTTCCAAAGAGGATTCTCAAGAAGCTCTCAAATTTTCTATTTCAAAAAGTGAGAAGTACATAATAAAATCACTTTTTCAATACTTATTCACTTTTCAAGTGAATAGTTGATTAGGACAAATAGCCAAATAGAGTAGCTAGACTTTGAATCGACCCAAATGAAAATAGGTTATTCCTCATAACGAGAATTTACCTAAGGCAAAGCTGCTAGAAATTAAATCCAAAAAGATATAAAGCCCAAAAACCCAAAATCACAGAAAATCACTTAACACTTTTGTGACAATGCAAACCTCTAAATGCACATACGCACTTACTTGTCTAATCACATAATGCAGATGAACTTGGATTTATTAATCACCAAAAGGTTTTAATTTAAACAATTAAAATAAGGATATGTCGACCATACAGGGATGACATTGGTAAAATATAAATCACTGAATCACTAACTCCAAGTGCCACTGCTAGGGATATAAATTCTATACACTAAAATACATGATCAAGTGCAATTGCATATAATATCATAGCTGAAGCAACATGTATTAAATACCTATTTAATCCATTTACACCACTCATGTTCACAAAAAGCGTAAAGATACATGAATAAAGTAAATAACCATAGCATAAAATCTAGCTCATAACATAATCAACAAATATTTCCAATAAATCATATAACCAGCTATCATCATAGATCTACTGTCATCTCAAAATAACATCAACATGAAAATATGATAAACTGAATAGTATATCAGTAAAGCATCTATGGTGCTGAATCAAAGTATACATTTGACCCTCAAGTCATCTCAAAATACAAATAACAAAAGAGTATCAAGTATCTATTAAATCAAAATAAACAAGGTACAGATTACAAAACGAGATGCACTACATCCTCCCCCATTAGCATAGGCTTACTCCTAGAAGCCAACCAAAAGATAGGGGTATAATCCTCTCAGTCATGTAGCATCCTCCAAATCACAAAGGTCTCATTGCTCAGGTCCCATTGGACCCTTACCTACTCTATGTCTTGACCTCATAAGGTCAGCCTTTGATGCTATAAGATACAAATGGGCTCCAAAGTAGGCTGCCCATCCGCTACCTACAAAGTATCCCAATCAAGAACGTGGGTCACATCCAAAATATAATACCTCAAAACAAAAACATGAAAAACATCATGGATGCCTAATAGGCTTGGTGGCAACGCTAGTCGATAAGCACCAGGACCAATCCTCTTGAAGATCTCAAAGGTCCAACAAAACATGGCACCAATTTAGAGCCTTTCCCATAATGGATGGGGTGCTTCCTTAGACACACTCTCAAAAACACCCTATCACCAACAGAATAGTGACGATCCAACCTATGGGCATCTGCATACTTCTTATGCCTAGTAGTAACCAAATGCTCCCTAATGTGAACAACCTACTACTCCATGTCCCGAAGCATCTCAGGAACCAAAAGAACTCAGTCCTCTAAACAATTCCAACTCAAAGGGGTATGGCATGGTCTATTGTACAAGTCCTGAAAAGGTGATATGCCAAGAGAACTATGATAACCATTATTGTATGCAAATTCAACAAGGTACAAATAGTCCTCCCACTTCACTTGCTAGTCCATAACGTACATGTGAAGCATGTCCTCCAAAACCTAATTCACTCTCTCAGTTTGACCATTCATCTCTAGGTGATAAGCTAAACTAAAATTGAGCTATGCACCCAAAGCATGTTGGAGAGATGTCCATAGTGCAACTATAAACACTAGATCTTTATCTGAAATGATCTAACAAGGAATCCCATGCAAACGAACAATACCCGCTAAGAAAACATGTGCTATAGAAAAAGTTGTGTAGGATGCTATCATGGGTGAAAAATGTGCTACCTTGGACAACTTTTCCACTATCACCATGATACAATCATGTCTCAGAAATGTCATAGGAAACCTTGTGATAAAATTAATAGATATTGTATCCCACTTCCACTCTGGAATGGTATATGGCTATAAAAGACCCGTCAGATGCTACTGCTCTACCTTCACTCTCTGGCACTCAAGACATCTAACAACCAAATCAACAACATCACATCTCATCCTTGCCCAAAAGTACAACTGTTTGAGATCAACATCCACCTTCTTGACTCTAGGATGTGCAAAATACGGTGCACAATGCACTTCTGACAAAACCAATGTACGAAGATCACCTGACACAGGTACAAAGATACACCCCATGTGATGCAGTAGTCCATTGAACTCAAGAATATAACCTAAAAATCTCATTTCAAGGGTATGTCTAGACTCAATCTCTGCCCTCACCTTCTGATACCAATTGTCACTAGGCAAAGCCTCCAAGATACAGCCTCACAAATCAACTCCCAATGACATCACTAATACCTCATGTTGCCTTCTGCTCAAAGCATTTGCAACGACATTCTCCTTCTCCTTAATGTAATGAACATCAAAGTCATACTCACACAAGAACTCCATCCAATGATGCTGTCGTGCATTCAGGTTTGGCTGAGTAAAGATATATTGCAAGCTCCTATGATTGCTATGCAACTCAATCTGTGTCCCAAAAGAAAATGCCTCCAACTGACAAGGGCATGCACTATGGCCACAAGTTCCAAATCATGGGTGGGGTAGTTCAACTCATGGTCCTTAAGTTTCCTGGACTCATATGTAATTATGCAACCATCCTGCATCAACACTGCACCCATGCCTTCCAACAAAGCATCTGTGCAAACCATGAAATCACCTACAAGATTAGGTACTGCAAGGACTAGTGCACTATTCAAACACTCCTTAAGAGCATTAATATTGCCTCACACTGGTCTAACTAAACATACTTCTTCCCTTTTGTCTGAAAAGAAGTGATGGGATTAGCTACTCATGAGAAGTCCTTCACAAAGCGACAATAGTAACTTGCCAATCCCATGAAACTATGAACTTCTGATACATTAGTGGGTGCCGACCAATCTATGATAGCACGGATCTTCTTCAGATCCACTACAATTCCATCACCAGTGATGATGTGTCCCAAATACTTCACCTCTGACTGGAAGAACCCACATTTACTCAAGTTGCCATATAACTGATGGTCTCTCAAGAACTGCAATACTTGATGTAAATGTACTTTGTGCTCATCCACAGTCTTTGAATAGATCAATATGTCATCCAAGAATAGAATGACACATTGACCGAGGTAGGTGTGAAATACACCATTCATCAAACTCATGAACACCGATGGCACACTGGTTAACCCAAAGGTACAACTGTGAACTCATAATGCCTATACCGTGTACAAAAAGATGTTTGATGAATATTAGCCTCCTAGATACGAAGCTGATGGTATGCCAACTTAAGATCAATCTTTGAGAACACTCATGCTCCCTTCATCTAATCGAACAAGTCATTTGTCCTCAACCAATGTATGAAGATCACCTGACACAGGTACAAAGATACACCCCATGTGATGCAGTAGTCCATTGAACTCAAGAATATAACCTAAAAATCTCATTTCAAGGGTATGTCTAGACTCAATCTCTGCCCTCACCTTCTGATACCAATTGTCACTAGGCAAAGCCTCCAAGATACAGCCTCACAAATCAACTCCCAATGACATCACTAATACCTCATGTTGCCTTCTGCTCAAAGCATTTGCAACGACATTCTCCTTCTCCTTAATGTAATGAACATCAAAGTCATACTCACACAAGAACTCCATCCAATGATGCTGTCGTGCATTCAGGTTTGGCTGAGTAAAGATATATTGCAAGCTCCTATGATTGCTATGCAACTCAATCTGTGTCCCAAAAGAAAATGCCTCCAACTGACAAGGGCATGCACTATGGCCACAAGTTCCAAATCATGGGTGGGGTAGTTCAACTCATGGTCCTTAAGTTTCCTGGACTCATATGTAATTATGTAACCATCCTGCATCAACACTGCACCCATGCCTTCCAACAAAGCATCTGTGCAAACCATGAAATCACCTACAAGATTAGGTACTGCAAGGACTAGTGCACTATTCAAACACTCCTTAAGAGCATTAATATTGCCTCACACTGGTCTAACTAAACATACTTCTTCCCTTTTGTCTGAAAAGAAGTGATGGGATTAGCTACTCATGAGAAGTCCTTCGCAAAGCGACAATAGTAACTTGCCAATCCCATGAAACTATGAACTTCTGATACATTAGTGGGTACCGACCAATCTATGATAGCACGGATCTTCTTCAGATCCACTACAATTCCATCACCAGTGATGATGTGTCCCAAATACTTCACCTCTGACTGGAAGAACCCACATTTACTCAAGTTGCCATATAACTGATGGTCTCTCAAGAACTGCAATACTTGATGTAAATGTACTTTGTGCTCATCCACAGTCTTTGAATAGATCAATATGTCATCCAAGAATAGAATGACACATTGACCGAGGTAGGTGTGAAATACACCATTCATCAAACTCATGAACACCGATGGCACACTGGTTAACCCAAAGGTACAACTGTGAACTCATAATGCCTATACCGTGTACAAAAAGATGTTTGATGAATATTAGCCTCCTAGATACGAAGCTGATGGTATGCCAACTTAAGATCAATCTTTGAGAACACTCATGCTCCCTTCATCTAATCGAACAAGTCATTTGTCCTCGACAAAGGATAACGACTCTTCATCATCACCTTATTCAACTGCCAATAGTCAATGTACAAATGCAAAGAACCATCCTTCTTCTTCACAAAGATGACTGGTGCACCCCACGAGGATACACTAGGATGAATATACGAAGCTAATGGTATCCCAACTTAAGATCAATCTTTGAGAATGCTCGTGCTCCCTTCATCTAATCGAACAAGTCATCTGTCCTCGACAAAGGATAATGGTTCTTCACCATAACCTTATTTAGCTGCCAGTAGTCAATGCACAAATGTAAAGAACCATCCTTCTTCTTCACAAAGATGACTGGTGCACCCCACAAGGATACACTAGGATGAATATGGCACTTGACCAATAATTCCTCCAACTACAATCTGAGCTCACTAAACTCCCGAGTTGTCATGTGGTAAGGAGCTCATGAAATTGGCTTCACTCTTGGTACAAGATCAATCCAAAAATCAATGTCACGCTGTGGTTGTATACCTAGAATCTCATCAGGAAACACATTTTCATACTCACGAAGAAGTGGGTGATCATCAAGTGTCACCGTATGGCTCTCAACTTCCTCAAGATCATTGACAGACACAAGAAATAATTGACAACCCTTCTGCACACTCCACTTCAACTGATTAGCTAAGATCATCCAAAGTGAGACTGGTCTCAGGACTCCCAAAAGTTTCACCTGCCCACCTGTGTCATCCACACACTATATTGTCTTATGAAGACAATTGATGTTCACCTGATGGGTGGCTAACCAAACCATGCCCAACATAATGTTATACAATCCCAGAGGTAGAATGTGTAAATCCACTATGGTGGTGAAGGTTCCCAAATTCAAATTATAGCCTCTGACCAATGAGTCAATAGCCACTTTGGAACATGTGACTAACTCAACTTGCCACCTATCAAACTAACGATTTGCCACCAGCCCACATTGTTGAACAAGAGATGGTGATATGAAAGAATCTGAAGTGATAGAGTCAAACAAAATTGAAGTTGAAATACCATGCAACATACCTGTAGCCTCGACTATTGTACCTTGATGATCTGCTTAACAGTTTTCAATTGCCACAAAGACTCTATGATTCCTACTCGCATCTCCTACGATAGGCTCAGATCGCGCTGTGCCCTTACTAGCCCCTGAAGATGGTTTGATGGAACACTCAAAAGATTTACAGCTAGGCTGACCACAAGAAAAATAGTTTCCCCCGAAGTTGGAACCTATTCCACGACCTCCCTGGGTAGCACTAGGATAAGGTGCACTACTACTAGAATTCTATTGAGCATTCTGAGAAGGATGATCCTGCTGAGATTTCTATATTTGGTTCTGGTTATCTTGTTTCTTTCTTGAAATACCAAAAGATTGTCCTTTCTTTCCCCAAACCTCTTCTTACTCTTATCGTGATAACCACCCTGAGAGGGTTTTGATTGGGATTGGCCCTTCCCTGAGGGCTAGAAATACTATGCATCCTGTCCAAAATTCTAAGTACTTTGGTTCTAAATTTACCACCAGCCCCCCTAGCCACATTATTCTCTATGATCCTTGCCTTCTCCATGGCAAGAGCAAGTGTCCTCAATTGATGAGCACATACATCTCCAATGATGGAGTCTCTAAGGCCCCTAACAAAATGTTGGGTGATGAGTGCATCATCATGCCTATAGCTTGAATATTGTTTTAGACCAAGAAACTTCTTCTCATATTGATCAACCATCATAAAACCCTATTTAAGCTCATGGAATTCATCAATGTGAGCTTCACGATACTGTGGTGATAGAAGCTTCTCTCTGAACCTCTCCTCAAAGATCTCCCAAGTGAGATATGTGACATTGATACCAAGCCTTTCACTCTCTCCATACCACCAAATGGAACCATGTTCCCTCAGCTACATGATCACACAACGAGCCTTTATGTTGCTCCCATAAGTAATAATGAGAAACGATGCCCCATATCAAGTAACTGGGTCTCAACCTGAGTCCTATTCCTTGGCCATCAAACTCTGGTGGTTTGAACCTTTGAAGTTCTTGCATCATCTCAATCTGAGTGAGATCAACATCATCCTGACCACGACCCCTCCATTGGTGCCTTCTTCCATTGGGCGGTGTATGAGAATGTTCTCATTCATGCTCTTCCTCCCTATGCTTTGATTGATAAGAATCTCCATGATGAGATCACTCTTCTTGATCATGATCATGTTGGCACTCCTCAACATGAGGGCCCAACCAAGAAATGATTTCCTGGAGCACTGGCATCAATGCCTCCATGATGGCCTGATTAGCATTACCTTGTTCTCTCTCTCCTTCCTACCGTCCCTCCTCATAGTGGTAATTTCCACGTTTACCACTATGGGTACCACCATGACCACCAGGTCTATGTGCAAGAGGCATCACTGTGGGAACAACAAGGTGATGTCAAAAAAGTTGGATCACAAACATAAGAGTTGAAAGCATGAACCGAAAAGATATCAAATAATCAAACATAATATGGGAATACCCAAAAGTAAACAAAACCATAGTGGAAGCATAACACAGAGATCCCAATGTTGCAACATGGGCTTTGATACTAGATGTAATGCCCTACCTAGAGATCCTTGAGAACAAGGCAATACAATCCAAGATAATTTTTTTTTACGAGTGTAGGAGCACATGAAAACCACATATATGGATCACCAAGATTGCAACAGAGGCCTAACCATCAACCAACCACCAAAGATCAACAAGAAAACATGAACAAGAAAACATAAGAGATCAACCACGCTGAAAGACAAAAGTTGACTCCTGAAAATTGGCTAAGCCTCAAATCCTGAAGCCTTGAAATTTCCTAGAATCTTTATCTTAGCCCGTAGAGATCTAGAAGCTATCTCAAAAGAATCATTGCATATATTAAAATATATCTTAAGTATAAGGAATTAAATATATGTCAACTTATAAGGAATTAAATATACGTCAACTTATACTATGATATATTTTAAACCCCAAAAGATTGACAACAGAAAGACATAGAATCGGATTTGAAAAGAAACATTCCAAATCCAAAATGTGACACCATAGGATTGAAGAACACCGAAGAGGGTACCCAAAACATTTCTCAAAAAATTTAGCTCATATTGAAAAGTGCTCGCTGCCCACCCACACAGGTTTTCACGGTTTCTAGGCAATACTTTAAATTGACACTGGGCGATAATTTCTAGTATCACACGATACTTCTAAAGAAGTAGAGAAACATTTTTTAGGGATGAGGCAATACAACTCACAAGGGCATGTGATACTTTAAGGGTATCATATGATAGTTCTTCAAAGGGGGTATAATACTAGAAAGTATTGCATGACAAAACTCCAAGAGGCATGCGACACAATCAATTAACGCATGATACAATTCTAATGGATGTGCGATATTTTATTATATCGCACCATGTTGACACATGGTTGCCTAGGAAAACAAGAAACACTTAAGGACCACAAACAAGGGGTAAAAATAGAGTATAAAATCTCCACACTAGGAAGTACCAAATCCACACTTTGAGGCAAGAACACTCAAACCAAATCTAAAAGATGGAAACAATGCTAATCATCTAACAAATAGTAAGAAGAAAAAGCATAGAAGGGGAACATCACAGTGTACTAAAAGAAACATTGCAGTAACAAAATTAACAAACTAAGTACATGGTTCCTCCCAACCGTCAATGGCATCATAAGACCATCATGGGCCCTAGCCATCCCCCATGCATAACATCCCAAGTCACAGATTAGATCGTCGATACCATCATAATAGGGACATCACTACTAAATATGCTACAACATAAGCATAAGGAAATAAGGAAATCTAACTTGCTAAAATAAAGCATAGGATAATCCTACAAGTAGATAACATCAACTATCACATGCTAATCATCATAATAAGGAAATGTGTCAAATATAACATCATCTAAACATGATATACAAGCATTCCAATGAAAGCATAATCACAAGAAAACATACTCCAGAACCCAAAGTACCAAGTGAAAACATCTAGCAATGGTTGCGCTAGAACAATAGACTGTCTCTGTACACTGGTCCCTAGTAGTGGCATAGGCAGCTATGTCTTCCAAGCACATGACACCCATAGGTCCACACCTGCTATGTTGATGGAGATAATGATCCAACCGCAAAAACACACAAAGAAAAAATCCATGGCTAACACACACATTAGGAAGTATGATGACTAAATCCAAGACATAAGCAATGCATAAACTATAGGTCCTAGTCAGACACTCAATGGGTTACTATGTAGGGGCTCACATCATGGAGAGTCTCTTGGCATCAACAAGCCCAAGCTTGGATCGTGTTCCCTCAAACTTAAATGGGTGCTCACACATTATGTCCTCAAACTTAATTGGGTGCTCACACATTTCATTATCTTAAAGTTTTATTACCACCCAATATTTTCTTTAGTTATCACTTATATAAAGCTCCCTCTACCAACCCATGGCACCATGATCGTCAGGCTGCAAGATAGAAGTCCCCTCCATATGCTACCCTACCCTACCCATGCTCATCCAATGATGAGTACCCGTAGGCATGTAAATTCCCAACCCAACCCCAATGATCATAACTTCTGAAAGTACCATGAAAGATTTGGACTTGCAAGTCATCTGATAATGTATGCACATGTACTCATGTGTGACACACCACCATCACGAAGATCATAATGCAAGGACTAGATGAGACAATAAAGTAGAAAGTCACTCAACCAAAAACAAACTCAGGAGGACAGATGCAACATGCATCCCAAAGCAACATAAAAGTGTCATAGTGGTCAAACTAACATCTAAACAGATAATCTAGGTCCACGACCCACATTGTGCCAAGAAAAGCTGAGAAAATAGGGCAGCATGCAAAATGAGGTAAAAATTTGAAACTTTGAAATTTTTTTGAAATTAAAATCCATTTGATCTTTGGGTACAAAAACCCCGAAAATCCAAAAATAAATGAGTTTGAACACCATATGCAAAAATGGCTAGCATAACAGCTCAAAACCCCAAACCCTCATTTCGAAAATAGGGAAAACGTTCATACTCGACCAATCGGGTAGAACCATCAAACAAAAATGGAGGGGAACACCAGTTCTTAGCCTCCTAACATACTACTACAAGAAACAAAAGTTGAAATAGAGTAAAAACAATAAAATGGGAAGGCCCTACCTAATAGTAAAAGGGTTAGAAATTGAAACCCGCACAGTAAAATAAATAACCAGCCAAATCTGCTGAAAGTGACAGCAAAGCATAAAATCCCCAAGCTAGATCCAATGAGATTGACCTCGTGAAAAACCCATGCTCACAGATCCCATAACGAATAGAATTTGAATCCTTCAAAAGAGGATTCTCAAGAAGCTCTCAAATTTTCTATTTCAAAAAGTGAGAAATCCATAATAAAATTACTTTTTCAATACTTATTCACTTTTCGAGTGAATAGTTGATTAGGGAAAATAGCCAACTTGAGTAGCTAGACTTCGATTCAACCCAAATGAAAATAGGTTATTCATCATAACGAGAATTCACCTAAGGAAAAGTTGCCAGAAATTAAATCCAAAAAGATATAAAGCTTGAAAACCCAAAAACATAGAAAATCACTTAACACTTTTGCGACAAAACGAATCTCTAAATGCATAGTCATGCTTATTGGTCTAATCACATAATGCAGATGAGCTTGGATTTAATAATCATCGAAAGGTTTTAATTTAAATAGGGATATGTCTATCATACAGGGATGACTTTGGTAAAATATGAATAGCTGAATCACTAACTCCATGTGCCACTGCCAGGGATATAAATCTTGCACACTAAAATATACGATCAAGTGCAATTGCATATAATATCATAGCTGAAGCAACATGTATTAAATACCTAATTAATTCATTTACACCACTCACATTTGCAAAAAACATAAAGATACATGAATGAAGTAAATAACCATAGCATAAAATCCAACTCATAACATAATCAACAAATATGTCCAATAAACCATATAACCAGATATCATCATAGATCTATTGTCATATCAAAATAGCATCAACATGCAAATATGAAAAATTAAATAGTATAGCAGTAAAGCATCTATGGTGCTGAATCAAAGTATACATCTGACCCTTAGATCATCTCAAAATACAAATAACAAAATAGTATCAAGTATCTCTCAAATCAAAATAAATAAGGTATAGACTACAAACATGAGAGGCACTACACTAACGATGTTGAAGGATGCGAGGATGTAGAATGGACTATCATTAGTTCATCAAGAATTCACAATTGTTATTGTTAACTATCAAGTTAAGGGTGTGAAGGAGTGATATAACAGAGATCACATCATCACAAATCAATTCCAGATTAAAGATTTTCAAGTCATGATGGTGTGAAGGACATAAGTGAAATTCTAAATTTGGATCGGTGCATGATCACAAGCATTTAGATTAACTCTAAAGTCTAAGTTGTGATGCTACAAATAGAAGAAAGCAATCAAAAAGATGGTTATTACAACACTATTGGGCTAAAAGAAATGTAAGAGTTTAGAGTTGTGAGGATGCAAAAGGTAGCAGTGGTTATCTTTCAAGATTATTGCATGCTCATAGGTGGTTAAGAGAAACTTGGGTTAAGGTCGAGACACTATGAAAGCTTGAAATCATGCCTTCTCAAGGTTACTTTATGAGTTAAGTGTTTAAGTTGAGAAGCAACGACAATGGAAAAAATAGTCAAGATAACAATTTATTGCAACATTGCATGGGTAAGCTAGAGGTTAGTGTTTTAAGTTACAAAGCTGTGAGGACATCCAACAATTAGAACAAATGGTCATCTGTCTTTCGATTTTTTTTGAAATGTAATGAAAAATTAAGCCGTGATGGTGTAAAAAGTATTCAGGTAGTCAAAATTCAAACTGTCACAACATCGCAAGGATTAACTAAGGTTAAGATGTGATAGAGAAACTATGAAGTAAAGTGGCAGTTAGTATAAATAGTGGTCACAACATCACATGTCCAAGCAATGCTTTGTATTTGACAATTTCAAATGTACAAACAGTAACGTAATAGTTAAGGTCAAAGAAATGGCAGCATCACAAGGAATAAAAGTTGACTTGAGGTTAAAGTAGTGAAATAACAAAATACTCATGATTGCATCCTCGTGGGTCAAAAGCTGGGGTTAAAGAAATGAAGTTGCAAGCTTGCAAACAAAAGAAAATGTTAAGGTGAAAGGGTTAGCATAGTGTCACATGGTTTCAAATATGGTTAAAATGTTGAGTTGCAATGTTGTGAGATAAAGTAGCGGTTAAGGAAAATAGTCAGCGCAACATCACACAGTTGAAGTAAACCTCATGTCTAGCAGTTGTGAAGAAGCAAGAAGGTAATTATGTGAATCATCACATCATCACAAGCATGAAAGATGTTAGGTTCCAAATTGGGGTTAATATGTGAAGTAATGAATAAATAGGTCATCACCAAATCATAGCAGCTAGAAAGATAAAGTGCTAGATAGTTGTGAAGCCGAAAACAAAGGGAATCATAATGTCCTAGGCCAGACTTAGTAGTTAAAGAAAAGAGGAGTGAAGTTGTAAAATGGTAGAAATAACCAGCTTCACATGGTCACAGTTGGAGACAACAAAAGAAACAAAACTGTGGTGAAGCAATGACAAAGAGGCAATCTCACCATCACAGATTTTAGTTTTAATGCATAAAATAGTTTTAAACGAACATGTTTGAGCTGGATAAAGAGAGTATGAGTTGGAAGTATGAAATATGAAAAAGAAAATATTTTTCCAGCTTTTTGAAGATTGATAGGTTTTGAAATGTGCTTATTTAAATGCCATTAATGCGACACTCCTATTACAGAGATAAATAAATTGTGAAAAGCATAGTGATTTATATTATCAGTTACATAATTGATTGAGCTTTCAGAGAATAATTTGAGTTACAGAGTGATTATGAGTGATTTTTTGAGTGATTTTCTAGCATACAATATTCATATTTGATTGAATTACTTGGAAGAATAGCTTAGAAAGAAGGCAAATTGATTGCACAAACACAAATTGAAGAATTTGCATCACAAATAAAAAAGCCTAGTTCATTTGTCAAAGAATGGATGCATATTCTACCTTGTTCTACTAATGCACAATCTACAAATGACCATGCCTTCAAAGATCCATATGCATTCTATAGAGATGTAGATGTTCCAAATAGGAACATCTATGAATTGTTCTGGTTCTTTTACAAGACTAGAGTAGAAAAAGTACTAGTTTGCAACCCTTGGATTAGAAATTTGGGCAAGCTAATTATGCTAGAAGCATTTATGGATGTTCACCTAGTAAAGGTATTAATCAAATGTTACAATCCAATTAGAAAATCATTCCACCAGAGAGATAGACACACCTTCTTGGCTCTAGAGAAGGAGACATTCATAGAAGCATTCGATCTAGGAGGCCCAATGTCATTGCCTATTGGCATAGACAACCTAAATGAAAACTTCAAGAGTTAAAAGAGCTTTTATATGGGTAGGGAAATGATGAGGCACATTCCTCTATCTAGAAAAGAGAAGGGAGAAATTCCAAAGAAAAAGGAAGTGGATAAAATCATGCCTCTTGAATTCTTTTAGAGGTATTTCCAAAATACTATCTTTGGCCTCAACAAAGTCCTAGGTTCAAATGGAACCATGAATGCCCTAGGAGGAAACTATGTCATGGCATTGTATATTCAAGACCTTGACACCAATTTTGGGTATGATTATGTAACATACATTATCGATAAAATCCATGAGGAGATCATTGTTTCACATTAGGGACAATTGGAGAATTTTAGATTCCCTCACTACTCTTTGATCATGCATTTGATATTATTAAAAAATGTTGATTCCTTTGACCAAAGTTTCTTTGAATGTGCAAAAGAATAGGGAGAAAGGCTACCAATGCAAAGGTGGACAAGGATATAGTAAAGATTCTATCCATATTCAAATGTCACTTCCTTTTATAATGATTTTGTGTATCCTATTTTGAAAATGATAGGATTGGTTAATGAAAGAATACCCCAACATGTTAGGAAAAATGTTAAAGCTAAAAAGTATTTTGATGTTGGGAAACAATTGACATGTGATTGGGGAAATGCTTTTCTATTTAAGGAGTATACTGTTATCAAAATATATGGATGCCCTTGTTAGAAGTTGTAATCTTTCCTTGGTGTATTTATAAACCAAGGTTAGACCTCCTTTCTTTATTGTGATAATATATTAGGATATAAGCCAAGGTATCCTAATATATTTATTTTTTGTCCTTTTTCCACTACATCTTATTTTGTCCTCTAGTGGAATATGTGAGGACAAATATATATTGTAATTTGTAATTTAGATTATTCCTCCTTAAGAGGAATCTCACACTTATGAATAGTGGCATTCATAGACATGGGAGTTACATTCTAACTCCTCTCTCTCATCTCTATTTAAGAGATGACGCTCCTCTCTCATTTCCAATGAGGTTTTCTTCCTCTACTCAATTATTGTATGAGCATTGCTATCTTGTTCCTTCTCTCTTCCTTCTTAGGCTTTTCATGCCTCATTCATAATGTCACAAGGGGTTTTCTTTGCTTTCCCCTTTCCAATAATCTTGTCTCATGGTGTTGGATCTTGAAGCTTTCTCTCTCCTATTTTATGGTAATATCTTTTCATGCATTAACTCACTTAGATTCTTTCCTGGTATTGCTTATTTACATATTTCTTTTTCCATTTCTAACATGGTATCAGAGCAGTTTAATCTTTGTTTTGAGTGTTTGCATGAAGGTACGATTCAAAGGAGACTCTGGAGAGAGATTTCACTAATTTTTTTTTAATCTTCTTATGTTGGAAGAAATTGATTTTTTTTTTTTTGAGTTTGGCTGTTTTACTGCCAAACCTGATTAACTTCTGTTTGCTCTAATTTGTGCATGTTACTTCTTATTTTCTATTAGTTTTCATCTAACCCCCTTTGGAAGGCTTGCCGCCAAAAGGTTTTCCTATCTAGATATCTTTTTTTTACTATGATCCAATCGCTTCTCGACTGCTATCTAAGGATGCCACATAAACTCCCACTTCTGCTTCTACTTGTTCTTTGCTAATAATGGCGAGCGCCTGTGCTGCCTCTTTCTTTCTAATCTTGGGCTTCATTTTTGCAATTTCGTTGTGTACTTGTCCAAATGAAAGCACAATAGAAGCTTACATTTTCATGTGGCAAAATCAGCAAAACCCAACCATTTTACTTCACACCATCACTGGTATGCCTCAATGCTTCGCCAGATCTTGCCATCAGGGGAGTTGTTATATGCGTATGATACTGTCTTGCATGGCTTTTCGGCGATGTTGAACCGCTTAGAGGCTGAAGCCATGGAGAGAGTAGATGGGTGTTTAGCCGTACTTCCCTCCTCTCTTCATACCATCATTGAAGTAAATTGACCACATTGTTACAACAACCTCTGTGCCCACCCATAAGTAAAATAGCAGTATATCCCACTGCACACATGGAGCTGAAGACCAAGCAATGATCCAATCAAGGCAAGACCACACGTCTTACTAGTAGTATGTTAATATATCCTTGAAGACCTAATTTTCTTTCTTAAAACTTCAAGCTTTTGCAGTCCATAATTGTTGAAAGGAAGAATTTATCAATAAAATCAAGAGGGAGGGTGCTTTTAGCATTGCAAGAACTAAAACTAAGATGGGACACAAGCTTTGCAGCTGTAATTGCACTGTGCAGTGGAATCGATGTTTCTGCTAAACGCCGCCGAAAGATTGCGCCCTCATTTCTTAAGAAATTCCTTCGATGCGCTGATTGGGATTGAGATTGATATTGTGACCGATATCGATGCGCACCATTTGTTGAAGATCTGAATGTGGATGTGAATGCATTCCTTGCTGATCATGAAAATGTGCCATAACAAGCTGCCATTGAACTCTCAGTACCAATATTTGTGGTACTCTTGCATCTGAGTATCCTATCTGCTAAATCTGCAGATTCACAACAATGGAAGGGGTTTAGAGATTCCTCAGGGGAAATTTAGAATACAATTTTATTTTATTTTTTGCTCATGAATATTTTCCAAACTTTGGGTTTTAACTCATTTGGCAGCATCATTAAAGCAGCGAAGCTCAGTTTTGGTAGAAAACGGGCATGGTCTAAGCTTTAAATTTTTGAGCCTTTGCGGCCATTATCTGATGAAGGGGTGACTGCATATATCCAGCCTTTCCCTACATCCTGGTGATCCTTTCTAGGCTTCTTAAAATTTTATTTCTGGTTTAGTTATAGCGAAATTAGTTCTAGGCATTCTTTTGAAGCTTCTGCAGAACATAAATGCAGACTTTAAAGTCACGGTCGAGTATCGCTTGGCCTTATTGCAGGTGTTTCTTTTGGCCAGCTATGATTTCATTTAGATTCCTCAGTCTGCCATAATGTATCTTTACTATTCCTGAAATCTATTATTTTAGTATCATTTTTTTGTCTTTTCATGCAAGATTCTTTTTTCTTTTTTGAGCTCTCGACAGAGGCATCTTTTGCTTTTATCATTTCCTTTTGTCAACCTATTTTTGGCATGTAATCATTCATTGTCAGACAGCTCAATATGCAATTGCAAACACAAGTGCAATATTTTATTTTAAATCTCTCTTACTCCTTTACGTGGTTTTAAGTAAAAAAGGAGAAATTAAGGATTTTTTTTGAGAAGTTTTCTTAGAATTAAATATTTAAACTAATTAAAGTTTTATTGTTTCTTTTACATAAAAAGTTAAGAGTTTTTATGTTTTTTAAAAATAAATAAATATCCTCTTTTATAATTTTTTTTTGCCATAATCTAGGAGGATTATTGTCTTTGATGGTGAGCCCATCCTTAATATCTTCTCACTTGTGTTCACCTTGCATGGAGATTTTAACTGATAACTTATGCTTATTGCTCTTCCAAATACTTCTTTTTTATCTCAATTATTCAGGTTTATGAGTATCTTACACTATTGCCTTCATTATTTAATGATTTGAGTTAATTGATCTATCTGCACATGGTTGCAGTTTTATGCTTTTATAGCATCGTTCCATGCCCATGTTGGCACTTTATGGTTTTATACCATTGATTTATATGATATTTTTTGTAAGTTGCATCGAGAGCCAATTTATCAAGGTTAACTATGGTGGACCCGACAATTTTAAACTGACTCATAATTGCTTTATCTGGCCCGTGGAGTATCCCTCCAACCTATAATTGGTGTGCACTTACTTCAATGGAGTTTACTCCATTTGTTCCACTTTTTTCCTCAATGCGAGGATGATATTTTATGGGGATTTCCCATTTCAATCTCTTTATCTCCTTGGTGTATGCTCCTAGTTTTGATTTAATCATGGTATGACTTCCTAGACTTTGCTCATTTTTGAGTGTATAGGTGATGAGGCTACCATATCTTGGAGCACTCCTATATTGGAGACTTTATTTGAGAAAGTTGTTTTGACCCATGTTGATCTTTTTCCTCATGGAAATGATGTTGCTTGTCCACGATGGATTTCTTATTTGAAGGCAATATGTTGTTACTCCTCATGAACCCTTCCTTTGGTCCACTTCATCTATAATTCTCGACAAAACTATAACTTGAATTATTTGGTGCTTGAGGCACATGTTCTAATTATTTATTATTGTCTCTCTTATATTTCTTTGATAAATATACTATGTGATAATGTTCTGCATACTTTATTGCCTAGATCGTGGGTTATGTAGGTGATGGAGTCATGAACCATTCACCTATAGTGGGATGACTCATTAGTGGACTTTCTATATCCATGTGATTGACGCAATGTTGATGCAGGTTTCATTAGTTGGCCTTGTTTGTGGTCATTTGTGCATTAGTATGTTCCTTTCATGAGAGATTTATTGCATCTATTATGATCATTTTGAGCTTATGACTTATTTTTAGATATCATGTTAACTCCATTGCATGTTGGTGAACACATTCATTTATTCTCATCTCTCTTAGTTCCTCCTTGATTAAATTATTATAACTTCATTTTTTTTTACTAACTTGTCCATTCAATGTAATTCTACTTGTGGATAGTTGTCTTATTTTTTATTCTCTATTTTTTTAGGTGATCCATCAAGGAACCTTCTCGAATTTTCACATAAGAAGATGTGTCTATGCTTCCACTTGATCACATTCAAAGGACTCTTGTACTTCTCTTGGATCTATAAATGTACCATATGGTTTGAAGACAATCAAATTACTTCATATTGAAGATTAAGTTGCATATTTTGGTAAACTATGGGTTTAATACCCCTTGATATAATTACCCCAAGTAAATATTAAAGGGGGGTGTTAGAAGTTGTAATCTTTCCTTGGTGTATTTATAAACCAAGGTTAGACCTCCTTTCTTTATTGTGATAATATATTAGGATATAAGCCAAGGTATCCTAATATATCTATTTTTTGTCCTTTTTCCACTACATCTTATTTTGTCCTCTAGTGGAATATGTGTGGACAAATATATATTGTAATTTGTAATTTCGATTATTCCTCCTTAAGAGGAATCTCACACTTGGCCTCACACACTTATGAATGGTGGCATTCATAGACATGGGAGTTACATTCTAACTCCTCTCTCTCATCTCTATTTAAGAGATGACCCTCCTCTCTCATTTCCAATGAGGTTTTCCTCATCTTCTCAATTATTGTATGAGCATTGCTATCTTGCTCCCTCTCTCTTCCTTCTTAGGCTTTTCATGCCTCATTCATAATGTCACAAGGGGTTTTCTTTGCTTTCCCCTTTCCAAATATCTTGTCTCATGGTGTTGGATCTTGAAGCTTTCTCTCTCCTATTTTATGGTAATATCTTTTCATGCATTAACTCACTTAGATTCTTTCCTGGTATTGCTTAATTACATATTTCTTTTTCCATTTCTAACAGCCCTCAGCCACCTCACATTCTACCCAAATATGTCCTAGAGAGACTAGGGTTTGTAGAATTTTTTTGGTAACTGATCTCATTAAACAGAGAATATTTAGGTAAAGCTATCAAAACAGGAACATTTTTGTGTAGATGCATTAAAGTAGGAGAGTTTGAGATAGACAAGAATTCTATTGAAGAGACTAATGCCTATTTGAGAAGCTACATATTTTCAATTGGACTAGCAAGAGCATATTACCCTTGTAATGTAGTCAAGCGCATATGCCCTAAAGAACATGAGGGGATATAACTGACCTCCTACAAAACCTTTATGGGATGAGGATGTCATTGCTGAAAAAGTGAATGAGGAAATCTGTAGAGAAAGAATGATTAATTACATATGTTTCCTCAATTTTGTGTAGGAGATGAAAAAAGAAAATCCAGCCTTTAAGGGATTCTATCTCGAAGAAGACTATTGGTTAGGGTTGGACATGTGTGTGTAGAATTTTGATGAAATATCAACATAAGTTCCTAAAGAAATAAGGAATAAATTTGATCCTAACTATTATGATGAAGACATTGTAGTTGTAGTCAGTAATGATGAGGAAGATCAACATAAGAACTTAAAGTGGGTAGAGCAGAGGAATAAGAAACAAAAAATGGTGGAGATTCCACAAAAGGCTCAACAAACAACTTTGCAAATCTTGCCTAGAGGTAGCTAGTATTTTGATGATGTCAAAATAAGATATTTGATAGCTCATGCCTTTGAGGATGAGAAAAGGGCTTAAAAACTATGGCTAAAAGCTCCAATGATTGATGAAAGAATCATAGAAACAAATGAGTTTATGAGTGATGATAATTTCATCGAGACAGAAGAATTTAAAAGCTTCCTTTTAAAGTTAAAATAGAATGAGTTGTCTCTACAAATGAAACTAGGTGATTTTGATGAGGTGGTTGTTGAGTTAGTATAGAAACTACAAGAATATGATCCTGCTAGTAAAACACTCACTGTAGAAGAGGCCAGAGATCTATTGAGAAGAAGTGGTATGATTGTCTTCCTAGGATGGGATATCAATTCCTCTTTTCTATTAGACCAAATGAGGATACAAGATGAGTCAATATCCTTTGAAGATGAAAATCAATTGGGAGAGTTGAGAGGATCAAGATAGAACATTGATGCTCAAACAATGGCTATATAGAGTCTAGATCCATAGCATCAAAAGCCCACCCTTATGAAAATTAAAGCGTCCCCTAGGGGGAATGTAATATTTTGGAATGTGAACTCTACCTTCAACAACCATATATGTGGAATGCAAACTTCAGTGGCACTATTGGAAAAAAAACAAAAATGGATGTTCTTGAAGCAAAGTTGGAGGGAGTCTATGAGTGGTACATCAAAACTAGGAGGCATTATAAGGAAGAATTAAAGAAGACTTATGTCTTAGAACATAAGACCCTTAGATTGGAGAATGAATTAGTAGCATTAAGAAACACTATTAGATTAGCTACAGAGGTTAAAGACTAGGGCATCTAGATAGAGGGCCAAACATTTGAGATTGAAGGCACATCAAGTCAGGCCATGGAAGTTGATGAAGAGGACTTAGATTCATGAAAGGAGAATGACATCAAAACCATAAGAACTTGTTGGTTCACAAACAAATGCATTGAAACTGGTCAACCAGAGTGTACATAGCAACTATCTTGTTCTGCAAGGAGCAGAGTAGAGGTGTTTATAGGAAATTTCTCTTTTATCTCCTCTTTTTACCACATGGTATCGTTATACTCCATTTTTAATAGTCTTTTATCTATGTTGGAACAAAAGAAATATTTACCCAAGGTAATTGTTATAAATACGAGGAAAATGATCAATAAGGAAAAAGATCTAAATAGTTTCTTTGTTGGCAAGATTCAACTGATCCAAAATAAAATGAAATCAATTGCCACAAGAAAACCCAATTTTGTGCCTACAATTTTGGATAGTGATGGAGGAATTAAGGATTGGGTGGAGCCTTCATCCTCTTTTGATAGTATTTTGAATCATCCCAGATTCCTAACATATTGCAATGATGAGGAAATTGTAACAGTAGTTGATGATTTAATTGACATTCCTTATAGGTTAGAATTAGAGATGTCAAAGATAACTATAGAGGTTAAGGAAATAATAGATTCTAGATGAAACAACTACCTTGAGGAGTAAAATGTAGTTAGGGATGCCACTTGGCCTAATGTGGACATAGACATAGCCATTTGGGAAGTCATTGCAAATATTAAAGCTTTACCATCTGGTGATAGTGACTAAGATGGCATAATGATGCAATTATAAGGCATAAAAGATGAAAGATAAAGAAAAGGCAAGGAAAGAGAGATGATGTTGTAGATTAACATAAAAATGCTCAAGACACCTACAGAAAGTGCCATCTACCAATTTTGCAACTGTATTCTATTTTGTGTTGCAAGTATGCTTGCAAAGAAATAATATAAAATATCTTTGTATTTGTTTTGCAATGAATTTTTGACGTGTCCTCTGATCTGAATCTTGTTGCAATCCTTCCTATAAAAGGATTTCTAAGATGTGGAGTGAGGGTTCAAAATCTATATATTTTTAGTGTTTATGCTATGTTACAGTCGGTCCAATAGTTTTTGTGTCAATTATAGTTGATGTATTCAATTTTGCAAACCAAGAATATAAATGAATTTGAAATGATAGTTTTACAAGATTTTGAGTTATACTTGTGTTTATACTTGTAATGTATTATTTTTAAGGAAGATTAATACAAAGGAAGGTTATGTAGTATCTATGTCTCTGAATTTTGTTTTCACTTCCATGTGTTTGTAACTTTAGAATTGAAACGAACAAGGTTCTTTCATCTTAATGCAACTTGGATTGGTTGTACATCTTTTCATTGATTTCTTTTAATTCAAGGAGTTAAGTAAATTTTTTCATTGAATTAATAGTGTTTCTAGGTATATGGGAGGGATATCATAAGAATGAAATTCAGGGTTAATTGTTGATAAATTTAATTGTAAGGCAATTAAATAGGTTAAGTTTTGCTGGGAAAATTCTGTAGAGCAATGGATAAGGCACTAATCATTAGTTCAGATGCAAATTGAAAAGTTCATGTGGTTACAAAAAGCACATTTAAAATCAATTCATTTTTAATTTTCTATAATGAAGAATCAAATTATTGGCCATTCCTTTGAGTTATAGTTAGTTGTTGTAATCAAGCAGCTATTACAATTCTAAGAAGAATTGTTGACCATTATCTGCTATAGGGGATATATCTAATAAGAAGAGTGTGAATGAAAATAGTTTTGAAGAAGAAGATCAAAATATCTAGTCATTTCCATCCCTAAGGTGCACTTGCATTGGCCTTTCAGAGCCTAAAGTGTAGAGATTCCTTGTGATTCTATTGAAGTTGGTCCAAATTTGAAGAAAATCCTGCTAAATATGGGATCTAGCTAATCCCTAGGCTTGTTTTTTTCTTTCACATCTTGGTATTAGGTCCTTTGCAGGTAGTATTCAAACACCAACAAAAATGGTGACTTTGCTGGGGATCCTATGAGTGAAATGAACTCTAAAATTTTGGAATCTTTGTTGTGCGTCACATATTTGTAGTCATATTTTTGTTATTTTGTAAACCTGAGCTTTTTTATTGGTTGTTGTTGAGAAAGAAACCTTGAGAATTTATAAATATCCCAATACCATGGAAGTAATATGATGTGTAATGTGCTTGCAAGTGCCTTATTTTCCCAATAGAGTTGAATTCCTAAAGTATACAACACAATTCATCTAGATTGGGTCCTTTTATTAGATCTATTTTTAGAAAATCTTCCCTGTAAAGTTTATTTTCTTTTAGCCATTATAAAATGTTATTTTCTCCTACTAGGTGGCAACTTGCTCTTAGGTTTTGTTACTAATGCTTGTATTAAAGTGAAAGATGGTTGATAAAATGAAAAATACGAGAGCTTATGTAAGGAAAATCTTGATATCTCATTGTATATAGAGTTACCAAATGGTGGTAAAAATAATTGGCCTAAGAAAAAGGGAGAAATAAATCATGCTTGGAAACCCAGAGATGATTTCCATTTCTAGCCTATAGTCGACAAAGACATCTTATCCCATAGCTCAAAATTTGAGAACACTAGACTTCTAGGAAATATTTTTGTCACACCTTTTCATGAAGAACATCCCTATCAAGCCAAGATGGTATCATCTATGGGGGATACTATTTTTAGATAAGAGGTATAAATCAACATCTAAGACCTAGAAGTGTTCAATCTAATACATTGAGAGAAATATAATAGATTTGGATGACCCTATAGATTCTGAAGCAAAAACCATAGATCATGATGACTTGGGCAAGATCCATACATTGAGAGAAATATAATAGATTTGGATGACCCTATAGAATCTAAAGCAAAAACCGTAGATCATGATGACTTTATTTTTGAATTAGAAGTCCTTAGAAGAAGGGTTGCTAAAGAAGAAGCCAAATGCATTTGTTTGGAACATAAGAAAAAAAAAATCACCAGGAAGACTCTCATTGAGAGAGATAATTTACTTAGGAGAATGGTTGCTTTGAAAGAGTAAAATGAGAAGTTGGAAGAGAAGTCCTCCAAAGTGCATTAAGATGCATTTGGAGATGTTGAAGATTTGAGATCTAAATTCCAAGAGCAAAAAGATCTCCTAAAAGAAAAAAGAATGACTGGTCATATCCCAAGTTCAATCCTATAGGCCTATCGATAGAAAAATAATAGACCTAATAGTGAAACATCTTGATAAAAGAAAATACAAGGTTTTAAGGATCCAAATAAATGAACCTCAAGTTATTCCCAACAAATATGCAAATCCTGCCATGTCTAAATTGGATTTAGACTTAGAAAAGGCTTAGAAGGAAATAGAGCACTTAGCTAAAGAGCTTGAGAAGGTTGAGAATGAAGAACAAGTAGCTAAAACTAGAAGGAAAATATAATTTATTAAATCCAATTCTGCTTTACCCTCTTGTCCAAATCTATCCTCAAAGTTGCACCTTTTTTCCCTGCTTGTGTACCAACAATAATCGGCCAAAACATATCTTAGTCAGCCCCTATCACATCTTCTACTACAAGTAGCAAGATATCTATAAATTAGCAAGTTCAATAGCCTCAAATCTGTTAGAATTCTTTAGAATAACTAAGAGGGGGGGTGAATTAGTTATTCAAGGTCCAAATGCCCTATTAATACCCTTTTCATATGTTCAAACTTAAATCAATCATATAAGCAAATTACTATAAATCAACATGCAAAGATAAAAAATTCAAGATCAACACATGACACAATGATTTACGTGGAAACCCAATTTGGGAAAAACCACTAGTAACATGCTACTTGATTCTCACTCTTCTGAAGTGGTGCCCTGTTAAAGGCTTACAACACATTGTTAAATGTGACCTTGTTAGAGGATTTCACCAAACTGTTAGGAATGGGCCTGGTTAAAGGTCTTTAGAACATTCACTTGGAATGTCACCCTGTTAAAGGATTTATCTAATGGTTGTTAAACCAACCTAAGTCCATAGGATTTATCTTACTGTTACAATTGCTAGAAAGTAACGATAATGGTCTTTTGATCTGACATAACTTACAACATACTTTGCAAATTTCAGATCACTCTTTCAGTTAAATCCTTATGCTTGGCTTCAATCACTTCAGCTCTGACTGCTTGTCTCCCTCTCAAGCTTCATCTCCTTGAGTCTTCCTACTCATTCTGCCAATGCAATCATGCTTGTGGTCATCTATCTAAACAGAGTTCCTGTGTTATCTTCTCCTTAGCACATTCTTCAGGATTTCATGCTTTTATGCTTGACCACGACTCTCTCTCTCTTGCTATCCCCTCTATTCCGCTCTTTTTCTTGATTAACTTATGTCTTCTTATATACAAGTCTAATTTTCCTTTGCCGCTCAATTCTCCCTCTCCAATTTTAGGGTTTCAAAATGGATTAGGTAGGATACAATGTATCTACCCCATATCTTGTTTTCTTCTTGAAACTTCACCAGTTGTATCTTAAAAATGTTCTACATGGTGTTCTGTGCCACCAATTCATCATTCTTATCTTCCTTTTAATTCACAAATTTCTAGATAACAACTTTGTCAGCTTAGATCTGACGAATCTTTGATTTCCTAAATAATGCAACAACTCGGCATTATTGAGTTACTGGTGCTCGACATCTCTGTGTTACTTGGCATTATTGAGTTACTGGTGCTTGGAACCTCTATGTTACTTGGCATTTGATTCTGCTCAACACTTGGTTTTGCTCGGTACTTGATTCTGCTCGGCACTTGAACTTGCTCAGCACTTGATTAGGAATTTGCTCGGATCTTACTAGCTTGCTCGACACTTGAACTTGCTCGACACTTGATTCTTCTCGACACTTGAACTTGCTTGGCACTTGAACTTAGTTTGAGCTTTACAAAAGACTTAGCTAAAACCTTAGATCTTTGATATGTTTTAGTGAGCTCATTCTTCATATCTTTTAGTATGTCATCCAATACACTTTTTCATCAATGGCTTAGCTGATCCTTGTACTTCATTACAACATCATAACTTCAACCTTTCTCTAGGTGTTCTAGTTACATCTTATTGATTGCCTCCACCTTGAGAATCAAGTAATTGATAGTATTTGGATCACTAAAGCAATTGTCATCCCTGCAAGTAGCAAGTTTGACATCAATGACAAAACAATGATTGAGGACATTCTTTACCAGTTCCATATATTATTCCAACAATTGTTTTTATGATCATTTCAATCATTTACAACAAAATCCATATCCAAACCAAAGCTATTGGAGCTATCACATCAACTTCTATTGGTTTTTAGAGAAATTCCATTTATATGGAGAAGTATTAAAAAATGTCCTTTCTAGACATTCTTGGGTCTCCCCATCTTATTTTGAATGATATGAGAGATAAGGTCATAAAATTTTTAGGCAACAATGCCATTACTGGTGAAGAGCACTTAAGGAAATTCACTAACATGCTCAATGCTTATGAGGTGGAGCATGAGGATATGGTAACAAAGTTGTTCGTACATTGATTGACTGAAGATGCCAAGGATTGATTCAAGAGATTTCTTGATGACAACATCACTTCATAGAGTGACTTATATATATATTTTTAGAGTAGTATGGGGATAATACCAATGTTGGTTTTATGTTGAATGACTTAAATAATATAAAAAAGAGCCCATATGAGTCCACCTTTGACTTCAATGTGAGATTTCAGAAGGGAATGTACAAGTTATTCCAAGTGATGAGAGTTGGTGAAGATGTGTGTCTCACTACTTACTTCAATGCATTTGACAGTAAGATGGCCTATACCCTTAGAGACAAAGATCCCATGACATTAAGAGATTCTTGTAAGATGGCTATGAATATTGAGAATAATAGGAGAGTCTCTGGTAAGTTGGGAAGAAGAGATGACCTGAAATTGTTTAATCTAAGAAATCATAAGAAAGAAGGAGAAAAGCCTATTTTAGGTAAGAATCCTAAAAGGATACAATGGGTCAAGTTCTAAACCTACTCAAGAATATGAATCCATTAGTATTAAATGATTTAAATGTGCCCAATACTGGTGAGAAAGCCACATTCAACAATTATTATAACAAGAAGAATAGAATGCAAAATTTTCCCTACACTACTCAATGGAAGGATGCAAAGCCTCTTGTTCCTCCTATTAAGAATACTAGTGAGAAAATTACACCCTATCCTTTACAAAAGACATCTATCAACATGGTTGATGACCCTCAATGATGTATGATCTGTCAATTGCCTCATGCACTAGAATATTGTGTTGTTCCTTTATCATTTGTTGTTGATCAAGAAAATAATGAAGAATATCTAGGTTATGATGGTGGAGGTGAAAATTTTAGATGCAATATGGTTGGGTCATATTCTAATAATTCTTTTGAATTTGATGATAATTGATATGATGTTCATGACAAAAGGAATTTTAGTAGTATAGTACACTAGCATATTTTCTCAAATGAGGAGGAAGAAGAGGACACTAGTTGTAATATGGTGTTATCAAAAAATGAAGTGACCTTGAGAATGCCAACTAAGGAAGAAATTGACCAGATCACCACAAACATGGTTGTCAAGTGTAGACAAGAGGTATGATGCACAAGGCTGACGGAAACAAGATAATTGGTGTTTTCATTAAGAAGATTAATCCAATGAAAATAGAGGTTAGTGAACCAAAGGATAAGAGCAATATCAAGGTGAAAGTTGTTAATAAGAAATGAGAAGCCAAGAGAGAAGATATTGGAAAGAGTTCTGAGATCCAAAGTAATGACAGTAAGAAACAAAAAGGGTCATTAGCGATCACTACTGTGAGTGAGAAACAAAAAGTTTGTAACAATCCAAGCTCTTCTGACAAGGAGAAGGAGTTGAAAAATATATTAATTGATAACTCTACTACCCCTCCTATATATATGTTGTCACAATTATCACAAATCATAGTAAAAGTTCCTTTGTCAGAGTTGTTAAGAATCCATGAACATGTGAGTAAGGCTATGCAAGGGCCAAGGGTGTAGATAGTAAGATTAATCATGATTGTAACACCGATTAGATCCCTGATGAGCCTAAGAGGAAATTAGAAACTAAGGTTGTTGTGTCCCAAATTCCACCTATGTGTCTAGATGATTCTGTGAACGAGTGTCTAGGAAGTGAAGATCCTTTCTTCCTAAGTATCATTGTTAATGATTTTTTGTTTGAAAAACTATGTGATTGATTTTGGAGCATCAAATATAGTCATGCCTTTTGAGGTAATGAAGGAACTAGGATTGAAAGTGGGCACTCCTTAGGGTAGGTGTTGTGCTATGGGAAAAACTTGGGAAGTTACTAGCATAGGGACCATAAATGTAATGCCATACAAATTACTTGCCTATCCTGAAAAGGAGAAAACCATGAGTGTGTTAGTTGTAGATATCCCACCCTAGTATGTATGGCATGTTATTATCTAGAAAATGGACTGCAACAATGGGGGAAAGTTTGCAATGTGATTTGTCATATACAACATTTCAAATTAATGATAAGTTGGTGAAGGTAAATATGGAGCCCAAAAGTATCTACATGACTGAGCAAGAAGTTGAAGATGATATGACATGCTTTGTAGATACTGATGTGAATGCTTTTAGGGCTGAAGTATTGGTACTAAATAAAGATAAGATCAAGGGACTTGTTGCAAAATAAGTTGATTCAAAATTAGAAAAGGGTGACCTATGGATGATGTACTTTGATGGAGCTTACTACAAGGAGGGATCAAGGGTAGGTATTCTTTTGATTTATCTTGAGGGTTGCACTTATAAGTTCTCTTTTACTCTAAGTTTTCAATGTACAAATAACATAGAAGAGAATGAGGTCCTATTGTTAGGATTGAGATTAGCTCATAAACATGAAATCAAATGCTTGTATGTCATTGGTGATTTTGAACTAATTGTTTCTCAAGTTAGTGGACTATATGTTTCAAAGAATAAAAGATTGAAGCAATATATTAATGTTGTCTATGATATGATTGATTTTTTTGATTCTTTTGGGATAGTCTGCAAGGATAGAAGGAACAATAAGATGGCATACCTATTAGAAAATATTGCTATTAAGCCTAATGATGTAACTTTTTCTGGTCTATCAAAAGTGGAAGTATAGACCATACCTCCAGTCCTTGATAAAATCCAAAATTGGCAAGTCTTCGAAGAAGACAAAGATATAATAAGGTTTCTGAATTGTGAAGACTAGTTTTGGGGGCAAAATATTGATTTTACAACTTATATAGAGAATATTGATGGTAAGGAAACTGTATTTGGATAGAAGGTTGTGCAATTAAAAACCAACAAGATTCCAAAAGGGTCGGTTGTTTTGGAGACTATCTTTGACAACCATGACAGATCTAAGGTGGAAAAGAAAGAATCTAGTGCTAAGGATATGGAAGAAGTGAATCTAGGGACCAATGAAGCACCTAAGAAGGTATAAATTGGTAGAAAAATAGCCCCTAAGATTATGCAAGGATTGATTGGTTTGTTAAGAGAATATAGAGATGTATTTTCTTGGTTTGATGATAATTTAAGACATATAGAGAAGATTTATTTCAACATGAAATCTCTTTGAAGGATGGTGCAAAGCATTTTAGACAGAAGTAAAGACCAATCAATCCTACTCTTGCACCCAAGATGCAGGAAGAATTGGCAAATTTAAGAGATGTTAGGATCATCAAGGCTATCAAAAATTCATCTTGGGTGTTAAATTTGGTTCTAGTTAGGAAGAATAATGGAGATATTAGGTTATGTGTTGATTTCAGAAACTTAAACATATCTTCATTGAAAGTCAACTATGGTCTATCTAACATGGAAGAAATGTTATAGAGAGTTACTAGAGTAGAACTCATGTCCATGATGGATGGGTTCTTAGGCAATAACCAAGTGGTTGTAAAAGAATTAGAATAGTATAAGACAACATTTATGACACCTTGGAGTACTTATGTTTAGAGTAGAATTCCATTCGGATTAACCAATGCTGGTGCTACTTTTCAAAGGGCTATGGATGTAGCTTTTGTAGATATTATTGACAAATTTTAGTAGTATACTAGGATGACTTGACAACTTACTTAAAAGATAAGAATGATTATTGCATGCACCTTGAGAAGGTATTCATCAAATAATTAACAATTGGTATCTCTTTGAATCCTAGGAAGTGCATATTTATTGTTACCGAGGGTAAGTTATTGGGACACTTAGTTGGAAATGGAGTTAGAATAGATCCTGAGAGAGTTGAAGCCATAGAAAAAATTTAGAAGCCGAAGAATTTAAAGGGTATTTAGTCATAATTTGGAAAAATAAATTTTCTTGGAAGATTTGTCACCAACTTTGCTGAGATAAGTAAGCCCAAATGGGATGAAGAACCAAGCATAGCATTTCGTAAGATAAAACAAGCTATCACAGATGCTCCTATTTTAAGAGCTCCAAATTCTGCAAAGCCTATGCATATATTTTTGTTTTTATCTTTTGACATAGTTGTTATTGTTATATTCTAGAAGAATGAGGATGGTTTTGAATAGCCAGTTGCATTTTTCTATAAGTCTTTGCAAACTACAGAACTTAAGTATGATATTAATTAAAAATAGGCCTATGCATTGGTTAAAGTAGTAAAAGAATTTAGGTGCTACTTGATGGGAGCCACTGTAATTGAATTTGTTCCAAGTGTTGGAGTGAAAGACATTTTCTCACAGGAAGAGGTCTCGGGGAGAAGATGCAGATGGATCAATAGGATCTAGAAATTTAATATTGATATTAAAATTACCAAGTTGGTTAGAGGTCAAGGCCTTTCTAAACTGATGGAAGAAGCTAACCTTGAAGCAAACCAAATCAATCAACTCGATAATGATTGTAGGAGTGATCTATGTGACATGGAAACTTATGAATCATACAAAGGTATAATTTTTTACCTAGAACATATGAAGGCTCCATCAGGACTCACTAAAAACCAAAAGAGGGCTTTGAAGTTGCAGGCCATCAGATATATTATTGTGAGAGATCAATTATGGTGGAGAAACATTGAAGGCATTCTTCTAAAATGTGTAAATGAAGAAGAATCAAAGAAGATCTTGAATGACATGCATGAAGGAGTGCATGGAGGTCATTATATGGCAAAAAAATCCCATAAAGTCCTTAGGTCTAGATTCTGGTGGCCTAAATTATTCAATGATGCAAAGGAGTTGATAAAGAAATGTGATGCATGTCAAAGATTTAGTGGAAAAATGAAGTTTTCTGGAAATCTACCATTAAGGGAAGTGGAGGTGCAAGCACCTTTTCAATAGTGGGGTATTGATTTCATTGGTGAAATCTCAAATAAGTCTAGTGGAGGGCATTCTTGGATTTTGGTTTCCATTGACTACTTCACAAAATTGGTAGAGGAAATTCCTACTAGGAATGCAACAAGTAAGGTGGTAATAAATTTCATAATTATCACTAATAATTCCATGTTCTTTAGATCATATGAATATAAAAGTTTTTGTAATAAATATGGAATCAATAGATCTACATCATCACCTTACGTCCTCAGGGAAATGGTTAGGCTAAGTCTAGAAATAAAAGTTTTCTCAAGATTATCAAGAGAATTTTAGGAGAAAATAAGAGAGCTTGGGATTCTAAGTTGCCTCTAGCATTATGGGTAGATAGATTTATAGTGAAAAAAGCTATTGGTTATGTCCCTTTTGATTTAGTGTATGGGATCTAGGAAAGGTTGCATCAGAACAATCTAAATGAAATGTATAGGTTTATCCAAGTTTATAACAAAGATATTATTGATGAAATGCAAGTAAGAATGGATGATATCTTACAATTGGATGAGACAAGGAGGGAGATGCTTCTACACAAAATGCAAGGTTACAAGCACAAATGAAGTATTTCTATGAAAAAAGAGCATTAGATAAGAAGTTTTAGCCTGAGGAGTTAGTATTATTATCGAATGATAGATGGCAAGACAAAGGCAAGCATGGTAAATTTGATCCTATTTGGCTTGGTCCTTATTTGATCCATGGTAATAAAGGTGAAGATTCTTATATCCTAAAAGAATTATCTAGTTATATTCTTGAGCTGCCAGTTCATGGAGAGTTCTTGAAGAGGTATTTCTGTTAAAATACTTATTGTTCCATGAATAGTAACCTACAATTTTATGTACATTTAAATTTTTTTGTAAAGCCTCTGTAAGTCCTTGTATAGTTTGGTTTTCCTTGTTGTTCTATTATTTTCCCCTACTTTGTCAGGTGTGCTCTTTGAAAAAGTTGTCAACTTTTATATCAAGTATGTGGTCTTCTTAACCCAAAATTTTTGAAATCTTGCATGGATTCAAGTTATCCATCATCCCTAGATAGAGCCATTGATGGCCTAAATTTTCACCTACCTAAAATTTTGTAAAATCTTGTGAAAATTAGGAAGAAATTTGTTCTCATTTGCTTAGGGTTTCTAAAAAACTTGTCATTCCTTATGAAAAAACCTTAGGGCAATTGTCTTGTATTTTTTCATTGGAATTATTTCAAAATTTACTTGTAATTATTAAATAGGGATATATGAAAAATATGACTTATACAATTATATCCATAAGTTTTTGAATCTGTTGTTTCATTATATATCTATCTCCTATTATTGTTTAAGTTGCGATGTTACGAAAGTCATTTAATCACAACATCACTCTATTTTTCTCACTAAACATGTTGAAGGCTGCGAGGATGCAAAATGGTCTATCATCAATTCAATGTGGCTTCATAGTTGTTAGTGTTAACTATCAAGTGTGTGAAGGAACAATATAATAGAGATCACATCGTCGCAAATCAATTTTGGCTTAAATATTTTTAAGTTGCGATGGTGTAAAGGACATAAGTGGTAGTATAAATTTAGATCAACGCATGATTACAAGTATTTATATTAGCTCTAAAGTCTAAGTTGTGATTTTGCAAATAGAAGGAAGTAGTCAACAAGATGGTTATCACAACATTGCTCATCTAAAAGACATGTTAGATTTTAGAGTTGCGAGGATGCGAAAGGAAACAATGGTTATATTTTAAGATTATTGCATGCTCATAGGTAGTTAAGAGAAAACTTGGGTTAAGGTGGCGAGGCTACAAAAACTTGAAATCGTGCCTTCGTAATGTTACTTGTTAAGTGTTTAAGTTGTAAAACAAAGACAATAGAAAAAATAGTCAAGTTAATGGTTGATCACAACATCTCATGGGTAATATGGAAGCTAGTGTTTTATGTTGGGAAGCTATAAGGACATCTAACGGTTAGAAGAAATAGTCATCACTCTTTAAAAAAGGTTTGAAATGGAATGAAAACTTAAGTTGTGATGGTGTGAAAAGTAGAAAGGTAGTCAAAATTCAAACTTTCACAACATCACAAGGATTAGTTGAGATTGAGACATTACAGTAGCAAAATTGTGACATAAAGTGGTAGCTAGTATAAATAGTGTTTGCAACATCCCATGTCCAAGTAATGCTTTGTATTCGACAATTGCAAATGTGGAAACAATAACCTGATAGTTAAGGTCAAAGAAATCACAACATCACATGGAGTAAAAGTTGACTTGAGGTCAAAGCTATGAAATAGCAAAATAATAATGATTACATCCTCATGGGTCAAAAGATGGGGTTAAAGAAATGAATTTTCAAGCTTGCAAACAAAAGAAAATGTTATTGTTAAAGGGTTAGCACAATGTCACATGGTTTAAAAGACAATTGAAATGTTAAGTTGTGATGTTGTGAGATAAAGTAGGAATTAAGGAAAATGATCAATGAAACATCACACAGTTGAAGTAAACCTCATGTCTGGTGGTTGCGAAGAAGTGACAAGGTAATTATATGAAGCATCACATCATCACAAGCATGAAAGATGTTAGGTTCTAAACTGTGGCCAAGATGTGAAGTAATGAATAAAGAGGTCATTGCCAGATCACAATAGTTAGAAAGATAACGTGTTAGCTACTTGCAAAATAGTAAACAAATCGAATTACAACATCGTAGGCTAGAATTAATAGTTAAAGAAAAGAGGAGAAAAGTTGCAAAACAATAGAAATAACCAGCTTTGCATGGTCATAGCCAAAGATAAAAAAAGAAACAAAATTGTGTTGAAGCAGCGACAAAGAGGCAATCACACCATCATAGCTTTCAGTTTTAACACATAAAACAATTTTAAATGGTCATGTCATAGATGGATAAAAAAAGTATGAGTTGGAACTAAAAAATATGAAAAGTGAATATTTTTCAAGCTTTCTGAAGATTTATAGGTTTTGAAGTGTGCTGATTTAAATGCCATGAATGCCATGCTCCTATTGTTGAGATAGATAAATTTTGAAAGGAACAATGATTTAGATTATCAGTTACATAATTTTTTGAGCTTTTAGAACAAAATTTTATTTATAGAGTGATTTGAAGTGATTTTCTAGCATATAAAATTTAAAGCTAATTGAATTACTTGGAAAAATGGCTCAAAAAGAAGGTGAATTGATTGCACAAGCACAAATTGAAGAATCTACATCACAAAAAATAGAAATCCCTAGTTCATCTATCAAAGAATGGATGCATATTCTTCTTGGTTCTACTAATGCACAATCTGAAAATGGCCACAACTTTAGAGATCCATATGCATTCTACAGTGATTCAAAGGTTCTAGATAGGCATGATATGAGTTGTTTTGGTTCTTTTACAAGAAAAAAATGGAGAAAGTACTAGTTTGCAACCCTTGGGTTAGAAATTTGGGCAAGTTGATTATTCTAGAAGTATTTGTAGATGTTGACCTAGTAAAGGCAGCAATCAAATGTTATAATCCATTCAACAAATCAATCCATTGGAGAGATGGAAGCATCTTTCTGGCTCTAGAGAAGGAGACATTCATAGAATCATTCGATTTGGGAGAGCCAATGTCAATTCTTATTGACATCGATAGCCTAAATGAAAATTTATTTTATATGGGTAGGGCAATTATGAGGCACATCCCTCTATCCAAAAAAGAGAAGGGAGAAATTTTGAAGAAGAAGGAAGTGGATAAAATCATGCCTCTTAAATTCTTTTAGAGGTATTTCCAAAATATTATCTTTGGCCTCAACAAAGTCCTAGGCTCATATGGAACCATGAATGCCCTAGGAGGACACTATTTCATGGCATTGAATATTTAAGACCCTAACACCAATGTTGGGTTTGATTATGTAACATACATCATTGAAAAAATCCATGAGGAGATCACTGATGCATAGTAGGGACAATTGAAGAATTTTAGATCTCCTCACTACTCTTGATCATGCATTTGATCTTAATAAAAAATGTTGATTCCTTTAACCAAAGTTTCTTCAAATGCACAAAGGAATGGGGAGAAAGACTACTAGTGCAAAGGTAGACAAGGATATGGTAAAGATTCTACCCCTATTCAAATTCCATTTCCTTTTATAATGATTTTTTGCATCTTGTTTTGAAAATGATAGGATTGGTTAATGAAAGAATACCCTAAAGTGTTAGGAAAATTGTTAAACCTAAAATGTGTTTTGATGCTAGGAAACAATTGACACATGACTGGGGAAGTGCTTTCCTTTTTGAGGAGTATACTATTATCAAAATATATGGATTCCTTAGCCACCTCACATTCTACCCAAATATGTCCCAGAGAGACTAGGGTTTGTAGAAGTTTTTTGGAAACTAATCTCATTAAATAGAGAATATATAAGTAAAGTTGTCAAAAAATGGATATTTTTGTGTAGATGCACTAAAGTAGGATATTTTTGGATAGGAAATAATGCTATTGAGGATACTGATGCCTATTTGAGAGGCCACAAATTGCCAACTAGACCAATAAGAAAATATGACCCCTACAATGTAGTCAGACATGCCCTAAGGAACATGAGGGGATATAAATTACCTCCTACAAAACCTTTATGAGAGGAGGATGTCATTGCTGAAAGATTGAATGAGGACATTTACAGAGAAAGAATGATTAAATAGAGAGATACTCTCATTTTTGAGAAGGAGATGAAAAAAGTAGATCCATCCTTTAAAGGATTCTATCCTAAAGAAGACTATTGCTCAAGGTTGGACATGTGTGTATAGAATTTTGATGAAATATCAACACAAGTGCCTAAAGAAATAAGGAAGAAAGTTGATCCTGACTATTCTGATGAACATATTGTAGTTGAATTTAGTGATGACAAGGAATATCAACCTAAGAGCTCAGAATTGGTAGAGCAAAGAAATAAGAAACTAAAAATGGTGGAGATTCCACAAAAGGCTCAACAAAAGGACTGGGAAATCCTACCTAGGGGTAGCTAGTATTTTGATGATGTTAGAAGAATATGTTTGATAGCTCAGGCCTTTAAGGATGAGAAAAGGGCTAAAAAACTATAGCTACAAGCTCAAATAATTGATGACAAAATCATATAAGTAAATGAAGTCAGGTGATTCTGATGAGGTGGTTGCTGAGTTAGTATAGAAACTACAAGAATATAATCCTTCTAGTGAAATACTCACTGCAAAAGAGGCCAAAGATCTAGTGAGAAGAAGTGGTATGATTGTCTTCCTAGGATGGGATATTAATTCCTTTTTTCTACTAGACTAGATGAGGAGACAAGACAACTCAATCTCTTTTGAAGATGAAAATTGATTAAGAGAGTTGAGAGGATTAGGATACAACATTGGTGCTTAAAAAATAGATATATGGAGTCTAGATCTAGAGCATCAAAATCCTACTCTTATGGAAATTAAAGAGTCCCCTAGGGGGAATGTAATATTTTGGAATGTGAATTCTACCTCTAATAGTTAGATATATGGAATGTAAACTTCAGTGGCATTGTTGGGAAAAAACAAAATGGATGTTCTTGAAGCACAATTAGAGGGAGCCTATGAGTGGTACATCAAAACCAAGAGGCATTATGAGGAAGAAATGAAGAAGGCTTATGTCTTAGAATAGAAAACCCTCAGATTGGAGAATGAAATAGTAGCATCAAGAAACATTGTTAGATTAGCTACAAAGGTTAAATACCAAGGCATCTAGACAGAGGGCCAAACATTTGAGATTGAAGGCACATCAAATCAGGCCATGGAAGTTGATGAAGAGGATTTAGAATTAGGAAAGGAGATTGAAATCAGAACCATTAAGAACTTGTTAGTTCACAAAATAAATGCATTAAAACTTGTCTCCTAGAGTGTACACATCAGCTATCTTGTTTTGCAAGGAGTAGAGTACTGGTGTTCAGAAGCAATTTCTCCATTATCTCATCTTTTACCACATGGGGTCCTTATACTCCATTTTTTGATAGTCTTGTACCTACATCACTATAGAAGCAAGATGTGCCCTAGGTAATTGCTATAAATACTAGAAAAGTGATCAATAAGGTATAGGATCTAAATGATTTCTTTATTGAAAAGTTGCAACTGATCCAAAATAAAATGAGATCAATTGCCATAGGAACACCCACTTTTGTGCCTAAAATTTTGGATAGTAATGGAAGAATTAAGGACTAGGGGGTAAGGCCAAGATAATGGTTCCCACTTTTTGGCCAAGTTTGACACTAAAGTAGACATTTTAAACAAAAGCTTGATTTTAAAATGTATATTACAAAAAAACCATAAAGAATTTGATGATGATGTAAACTAATAATTTTTAGAATTTTCTATCTAGTTTCTTACAATATTTTTAATTTTTAAAAATAACTTCATTTGAAGTCCTTTATTTTATCTCCTGTAAGAAATGCTTTATAGAAAAATTGATATTTTCAAAAAGTGATGGGTGTTTTGATCAACATAACTTTAAAAAAGAAGAAGGATAATTACAAAATTATTTTTAGGCTAGAATAGTAACATCAATAACTAGCAAGTTTTTTTTAGGCAAGAGCCTACAACAGAATGATAAATTGTGAGCCTCTTATCGAAGAGGTCTTGGGTTCGAATCTACCCGTGCTTAATAAAATAATAATTAATAACAATACATAATAATTAATCTTGGCTTCGGCCTCTTACTGATCAAAAAAAAAAAAACTAGCAATTTTTTTTGGTTTTGTTCATTTTTCTCAAAAATTATAGGTTTTATTTAGTGACAAAGTGATACTAATGATAATTTAGACATAGGTTTCTTTTGATCAATATAACTTGATTTGTATTTATCAAAATGCAATTTTTCTTGACTTGCTAGAAAGCTAATACACATAGCTTTGATGATCATATTAAAAAAAATAATTATTCTTTACTTTTATATTTTTCTCAAGGCTTCAAATGGAGGTTTCTAAAACGTTTAAAAAACCTATATTTAATAAAATTAAAAATAAAACATCACAATAAACACTATATATGCTAAAAATATATTCATTGGAAAGCTTATTGAAAGGATAACACATTTCTAAATTTAGTTTGAAAGTTTAAACTTCTTTGGCCCTTGTTTGAGTCATCAAAAGAAGAAAATTTGACATAAATTAAGCATAATGTAAGAGAATTTGATTTTTAGAGGCTTTGCATGAAGACAACTTCATTCTAAGCCCAATTTTGGGTCTTCAAGTGAAGAGGCTTTGCATGAAGCCACTTGGGTAGTTTACCACTTTTAATGGGGGGCTTTTTTTGAAGCTCCCTAGGCTACTTCTCAACCACCACAATTGGTTGTGTGGGAAGGCCTAGGGGTCTTTGTTTGAAGCTCCCTATATAGCCAAGGGGCTTCAGTTGAAGCCCCTTGGCCAACCCTTTTAAGACAAAGGGGCTTTGACCAAATCCCCTTAGCCACTTTGGATGCCAAGGGGCTTCTCTTAAAGCCCCTTAGTACCCATTTGGTTGCCATGGGGCTTTACATCAATCCCCTTGGTAAGCGTTTGGGTGCCTAGTGCTTCACACAAAGCCCCTTGGTAGCCATTATGGGTGTTAGGGGCTTCGTTCAAAGTACCTTGTCGACCCAAAATAAAATGTGTACAAAATAATTTGTTTGGTATAAAAATAATTGTAGACTCATTTTTTTAATCAATACACACAAATATTACAAGGAATTCACCATTTTGAAGAAAAAAGAAGAAGACTCAAGACAATTTGAAATATTTTGTTAGTTTTTTGACAACTGACTTGGCAATTCAAAATATTTTGAAAATCAAAGATGGGATGACAACAAGGAAGACAAAGTAAATCTGCAAGAAATAGATCAATGGATGCTAAATAGAGAAATCATGAGAAAATTTTAGTAAATTATCACAAAAGAAGAGAAGGTATGTACATGTGTAATTCATATGGATGTATATATTTGCAATTTTATAATTAATTTTCAAATTTTTTTCATTTATATGAATGTTGGTCTTAACAAACAATCAAAAGACAAACAAATACATGTTGAGGAAGATTTGAGTCATTATCATCTAGGACATGACAATCTAGGACATAACAATCTTGGACATGACAATCCAGGACATAACAATCTGGAATATGGTAATTCAGGACATGAACCAATAGAACTTGGAGAAGGGTTAGAATTATTTTCTCAAATTAGTATGGATGAATACATAAGACTAGCCACAACTGTTAGGAAAATATCAATCATAGACATTTAGATCATTTACTTACAATGGATGTCGATAAATTGAAATCACTTGCTGATATTAAATCATTAAGTCTTTCCAAAAAAAGAGGTCTGAATAAGATAGTAGCAAGTAAATTTAATGTTTTGGAAACACTTGAAATAACTCAAGTACTTGCTCAAGTTCTTTCATAGAAAAACTTGGAAGAGTCATTAAAATTGCTAGGTGTAGACACAACATCAAAAAAGAGAAAAAATTCTAACATGTAAAGTAATATTGTTGAAAATGTTAAGAAAGGTTTGAGCTCTATGGGGAAGAAAACTCAAAGTACAGATAAGAGCACTACAAGATGAGTTATGTTGAAATCTATTCTTGGTAGCAGTATACCCTGAAATAGACAAATATCTTCAATTTCATCACATATTAGTTTTAGTAGAAAAACCATATCAAAATATATTAAGAGGAGAATGGTTTTGGATGATAGCACTTTGGAAGGAAATTGGGCAATTATGTGTAGAGCTCCTTTTATTGATATGATTGATGATAGAATCAAAAATTTGGTAATATCATTTTGGAATGATAATAGTCTTCCTTCATCAAATACTAGAGATGTTCTCAGATATAGGGTTAGAGCTAACCTTTATGAACATCATAAAAAACATTGGTTGGACATAAAACAAGATCTAATGTATGTCTCATTTTTTAGTTCGAATTTTGATATAAAGATTTGACATACATTATTTGAAATATAGAAGCCATATTATGTTAGGAGAAACAAAGTGTTTGAAAATTGTTGTTTTCATTATCATATTAAATTTGATGTCCACTATCAAGTTTATCAAAAATTTATAGAAGAAACTTTTGGTTATAAAAGTGCCCCTCCTATTAGACGAAGTGAGTTCATCTCATCTATTTTATGTGAAAAAATAGATGATCCTATTGGTCAAATCAATTGCATTAGAGGAATATGTGACACATTTGGTTCTTTTTCCTTTGAATAATGAATATATTGATGTCACAAAAATGATAACTTGCAAGGGTTACAAGTATATAATGCATCAAACTAAATTTGGGAAAGGATAAAAAAGATTAGAATATGTTGAGGAGGAGATGATTGTTGGAGCATTTATGGACAAATTTAAAAGTTTTATACAACCATATATTCACGATGCATAGTTTGCAAAGTGGCAAGCACAACAATTTCAAACACTTAGAGAAACTTCCCACTTAGAACCATTTTATCAATTGTTGACTTTCCAAAAAACTATTCAGTTTTTCATTAGAAGGCTATTCAATCAGACTACTATTTTTTAGATCAGGTTACTATTATGGTACAAGTGTGCTATCATCATGCATAGTTAGATTTGAATGGTATTCAAAGCACAGTTGAAGCACAAGTCATCAAAAATGAATATCACTTCTACATAAGTGATGATAAAGAACATGTTATTCATTATGTAGAACATTGTTTCAAGATTTTTTTTTGCATATATCAAAGAAAGAGGCATAAGTATCGATAAACATTATGTTTGGTCAGATGGGTGTGCTGCACAATTCAAATCATCTCGACCATTTTATGCACTTTTTCAATATCATTGTGATGAAAACATACCACATGTATGGAGTTCCTTTGAAAGTGGACATGGAAAATGTGATCATGATAGTGTTGGAGCTTGTATCAAACACGCTCTACAAAAGTATCAAATGAATTATAAAGGAGTTTGTATAAATAATGTACATGATGTTGTTGAATGGTGCAAGACACATCTTGCATCAAATGAGGTCAGTGCATCATCAAAGGTGAGTCAAATAGTACCATGTAGAGTCTTTTGGGAGATATCAGGTAAATGTACATGCACGTGTATATATATGTTCTCTTAAATATAATTTAAGTGATACACACATGACATGTGAATATTTATTTTTGTCTCTAATTTGTTTTTGTATATATACTAAATACATGTCTTTAGGTGTGGATAGAAAAACTATGCATGGTTGCAAGAGGATAGAAAAACATGATCCTTATATTTTTTTATGAGTACCAATCATCACAATTGGACATTGTACACAAGAGACTATTCATGTTTTTTTTGTTATTGCATTGCTGAGAATTACAATGAGTGCATCAATTAGGATCATGGATATGTAGGTCTATGGACTTCAATGTCACTTGTTCTTATTGATATAGATAATTGAGATGAAGATGAAAACTTTGATGATATTCCTTTGATTTCTACTTATTATAAACATATATTTGGACTAGTTTGAATTGGTAAGTAAAATTTAAAAATAATAAATTTATATTTATTAAAGTTACAAAGATATTTTAGAGCTCACAATATATATGTATGATATTTAAATTGTGTGTACAGGTGAAGTATTTGCAATTATTGTTGAGCTTGGAGATGAAGGAGTGAGTTACTATTTATTGTGTTGCATTGCTGAAAGGATGTAGTTAACTAAACCTAAAGAAAGTGATGGAATGTTACTCCCTATAGGTATGTGCATTAAATTAACTTATGTGTGCTTATATTTAAATGATGAATTTATTTATTACATACATATGTACATTAAATTAAATTTCAAATGTATGGTTTGTAAGTTCAGTTGTTTGGGAGGGAACATATCTCAGGAAACAAAAATTAATGAAACATGGAATTAACTTTGTTGATTACCAACCTGAAAATAAAGTGCTTCAATGTAGTCACCATGTTATTGCTACATCCATTTCTCTACATCCAATTAAACATAAAGGTAGATGTCACAAGTGGAGATTAGATACTGAGGACCAAGAGAAAATATTTAATGTTCTCCATGAGCATGTGGACCCAATTGAAACCACTTGACATGTATTTCATATTTGTCGAACTTGCTTAGATATTTCATATTTCGAAGACTTTCTCATTTAATACTTCATATTTCTAGATCACTTGCTTAGATATTTCATATTTCATATTTAATTTAATCCATTTCATACATACATGTGTATGTTCATTATATGTGTCTAGAGTGTGTGGAACCACTTGGAACCATTTGACTATCTATTTCATATTTGTAGAACTTGCTTAGATATTTCATATTTCTAGGACTTGCCGCATTTAATACTTCATATTTCTAGATCACTTGCTTAGAATATTTCATATTTCATATTTAATTTAATCCATTTTATACATACAAACATGTATGTTCATTATATATGTCTAGACATGTTCATTTCATACAAATATACATGCTAGGACTTATATCGAGTGTATACATGTATGTGTTCATTTCATGTGTAACTTGCTAGGGCTTATATTGAATACTTACATGTTCATTTTATATGCATTTTAGGAGGTTATTTGTGTACTTACATGTTCATTTTAAATATGAAGTTTAGGAGTTTATTTGTGTACTTACTTATATGAAGTTTAGAAGTTTATTTGAGTACTTACATGTTCATGTTCACATGGACCATAAACTAGAAACATGTACATATATCATATTTCTAATCATAAATTGAACCAATAATGTGTTTAGTAAAAAATGAATCATAAACACACGTATGTACAAAGATCAATACATGTACATATGTGTGTGTGTGTGTGTGTGAAATCATAAATGTATATGCCTTGATTAGATCAATGATAAAGTAAACATATGAATGTGTCCTAAACTAGAGAGTCATCCAAATGCATATGAATAGAGGGACCCTTTGATCAAGAATCATGAGGATCATGTGTTTGTGGAGTATCAATTGAGCCCTACAAATTAAAACATATCAATGTGTTAGCACATGTATCTAGCAAATTTAAAATAAATTTAAAATGTACCTAGGCACTAGTGGGTGTCACATCTATCATATTTGTACCCCCACAAGTAGTAAGTGTCACATCAAAAATATCTCTCCTCCCACTACGATCACAACCCACATTGGAAGAAGCATGTTCTACTACCTGTGCCTAAAAAATATAATTCATTTGGAAATATGAGTATATAGTTATAAGTTTGTAGATGAAATTTTTTTATTGTAAAAATGAAACTTAAAAGAGGTGTACTTGGGTCTGAGGAGCAAGAGGTTCATCAGTGACATGTACTAAGGTGCCATCAATAGATACTCCATCTCTAAAATAGTGAGGAGTGCAAAGGACTAACAAGCTAGGATGGAAGTGGTGTAGAGTCAGTAGACTAAAATAGAAACATGTCCATGTATGATCCTATGTCACTGGGAAGATGAATCTAACTCAAATCTTGTAACTAAAAATCAAGCACATAAACTCCACTAGTAGAAATATAAATACCTTGACTAACTCCTAAGATCCCCTTAGGTGAAGCTACAACAAGTTGTTGTGCTAAGTATTGAGTTGAGTGCTGAGCACTAGACTGTTGAGCGCTAGAGTGTTGTGCAAAGTGCTCAACACCAAAGTCCTATGTAGAGTGTTGTGTACTTTGGTGTGCATGACTAGATGACATGTCATGGGATGCTTGAAATATAGGCCTCTATGAAATTGTCTCTGTGACACTATGTAAAGGCACCTCCTGTGTATATGTGATGTATGAATCTGCATGTAAAAGATCATCTAGAAGATACAAGACCATCTCCATATGTTTGTGCTCTCTAGTGAGGCCATGTATATCTCCTGGGATAGAAATATGTGCAACTCTATAGATCTCATCAGTGGGCAGTGTAGTACTCAATGATGCCTTAGAAGATGATCTACGCTAACTAGGTCTACCCAAAAGATATCTGCCCAAAGTGTTAGATGTAATGCTCCTAGTAGCAGATGCAATGTGTTCTATCTGATCAACTTCTTCCCTTTGAGAAGCAATGACAACTCCATCCATAGTACAACCATCATTGGAGTCATTGTTGGGGTCCTAGATCCCACCAATGCATGATGATGAGGAACAACATGAGTTGCCTCACAATATGCATCACAATCACAAACTTTACTGCTTCCCTAACCATAATATCCTAGAATATCTAAATAGTTGATGCTGTGTCCCAAACAGAACTCTACGTACAACTGCTAGGCAAAATATAATAGAATTTGGTTATTATAAGGATAACAACCATGTGTTGCTAGGAATCAAGGGTATATCATACACGTAATCTATGTCACAACACATCTAGTAATCTGATATGCCTTGACCTTGGTCTTCCCCTCATAAAATGGGAAGACCTCTCATTTGATAATCTCCTTAGAAACTAGGCTTTGAACCTAGTCTAAGGATATACCAACTAAGATCTCTGCTCTAAGCCTAGCAACAATCCTATCTACAAACTATGGTATAAATGCAGAATGTGATCTAAGTTTTTCAATTAACTCCTCAAGACTAGTCAAAATCTGCTAACATATACCTCTATATAAATGATCTTGAGATCTCTCAGTAGCTCATTTCAGTTTAGCAGTCTCTGTAGTAAAAAATTGGAATGTAGTTGACATATTAGGAACACAAAGGTGGATAGATGATACATCAACATGTGGTCCCTATCCCTGAGCCTTAGCCTGAGCATGAGCTTGTCCCTATGCTTGATCTTGTCCATGTCCCTGATCATGTCCTTGACCCTCTCCTTGTCCCTAATCCTAAAGTTGATTGTGAGTATGATGTGCAGACTAAATGTTAACTTAATATTACAAGAAGATAAGGGGAACTTAATGTTAACTTAATATTATGAAAGTGATGAGAGAGAAAGTAAGAAGAGGGAGAGAGTGTGAGGAGAGAGAGAAAGTGTGAGGAGAGAAAGAGAGTTCAAGGAGAGAGAAAGTGAAGAGAGAGAGAGTTGTAGGAGAGAGAAAGTGTAAGGAGAAAGAGAAAGTGATGAGAGAGAGTTCAAGGAGAGAAAGTTTAAGGAGAGAGAAAGTGTGAGGAGAGAGAGAAAGTGGAGAGACAGTTCAAGGAGAGAGAACTGAAGAGAGAGAAAGTGATGAGAGAGAAAGAAAGGAGAGAAGTGATGAGAAAGAAAGAAAGGAGAGAGAAAGTGAAGAGAGAGAGTTGAAGGAGAGAAAGTGACAAGAGAGAAAGTGGAGAGATCTAGAGAGAGTTCAAGGAGAGAGAAAGTGTGAGGAGAGAGAAACTGATGGGAGAGAAAGTGAAGAGAGAGATCTAGAGAGTTCAAGGAGAGACTAAGTGTGAGGAGAGAGAGAATATGATGAGAGAGAAAGTGAAGAGAGAGAGTTTCTAGAGAGAGATCAAGGAGAGAGAAAGTGAAGAGAGAGAGTTCAAGGAGAGAGAAAGTGTGAGGAGAGAAAGTAAGAAGAGGGAGAGAGTGTGACGAGAGAGAGAAAGTGATGAGAGAACAAAAGTAGAGAGAAGCGGTGAGAGAGAAAGAAAGGAGAGAGAAAGTGAAGAGAGAGAGTTCAAGGAAAGTGTGAGGACAGAGAGAGAAAGTGATGAGAGAGAAAATGAAGAGAGAGATCTAGAGAGAGTTCAAGGAGAGAGAAAGTGTGAGGAGAGAGAAAGTGATGAGAGAGAAAGTAAAGAGAGAGAAAGAGATCTAGAGAGAGTTTAAGGAGAGAGAAAGTGTGAGGAGAGAGAGAAAGTAAAGAGAGAGATCTAGATAGAGAGAGTTCAAGGAGAGAGAAAGTGAAGAGAGAGTTAAAGGAGAGAGAAAGTGTGAGGAGAGAGAGAAAGTGATGAGAGAGAAAGTAAAGAGAGAGATCTAGAGAGAGATTTGAAAGGAGAGATAAAGTTTGAGGAGAGAGAAAGTGAGAGAGTTCAAGGAGAGAGAAAGTAAGGAGAGAGAAGTGAGAGGAAAGAGAAAGTTCAAGAAGAGGGAGAGTGTGAGGAGACAAAGAACTTGTGTGAGAGAGAGAAGAGAGGGAACGTGTGAGGAGAGAAAGTGAGAAGAGAGAGAAAGTGAGAAGAGAGAGAAAGTGAAGAGAGATAAATTGAGAAGATAGAGAAAGCCTAAGGAGAGAGAAAGTGAGAGGAGAGAAAGTGACGAGAGAGAGTTTTTCTAGATATTGAAGGTAATTTATTATTATTTTTTATTCATCTAGAGTTTTAAATTGTTTTTTGTTTTCTATGTCTAATCCTATTGTTGGTTTTCTACATCTTAGATCATATTTTTAGTTTTTTACATTGAATCCTACTTTTGGTTTTCTACGTATGAATCCTCTTTTTGGTTTTTTACATCTAGAATCGTATTTTTGTTTTTCTAAATCTAATCATATTTTTGGTTTTCATTGTTTATCTACCTAGCATTTTAAATAAACTAAACATATAATTTTATTCTATTAACTATAATTTTAACAATATTTTTTAACGTTTAAAGTAAAATATAACATGTAAACATAAAATTAATTATTATGTACTAGAAACAACAAAATACCCATAAAAAGCTAAATAAATTAATAAAACTAACTAAATATTAAAAAACTACTAATAATTCATCAAACAACTAAAAAATCATTAAAAATAATTAAATATTCATTAAAAATGTAAAAATGAACATACAGGTGGTATGTTGAATGCTCGAAGGAGGTTGAACACGCTAATATGAAATGATGGTGTAACTACAAATTTCATGAGCTTTGCTCGAACCACTACTACAAAATTGTTGCTATGACAATGACATTTGAAAATGGTAATGACTTAAAAATCATCATTTTTGATTTCGGGTAGGGTTTTGAAGGGCTTCAAATGAAGCCTTTGGGGCTTCGCACAAAGCTTTTAGGGATTCATAGGAATCTTGCAGCTTTTCTTGAAGACCAAGTGGGCTTGTGGTTAGTAAGGGCTTCAAGCAAAGCCCACAACTTCCATCAAAGCCCTTTCCACACAACTTCAAACAAAGCCATGTGGACACTTCGATGAAAGCGTTGGCTTCACTCAAAGCCTCTTAAATTTTTTTAACCCACTTTTCATTTGATCTGTTTGTGATAAAAAGTGAGAATGAGTTGTGTGGCCTTACCCACATCTATATGTGCCAATGTTTTATACCCTAGGAAAACCTCAAATGGACTGTGTCCTATAGTAGTGTAGAGTGCATGGTTGTAGCTATATTGCACATAAGGAAAACTCTCATCCTATGCACATGGGTGTTTGGAGTGGTATATTTGAAGTGTTGTGATGTGGATCATAATCAAACTCAGAGGTTTATTTGGTGCAATTTCTCTTCAGATTATTTCTATAGGAGTTTGGGGGCAGCTATTTTTATATTGGATGACTTATTCTAGTCCTGATTTTGTAAGTGGTAAAAAGCTTGTATAAAAAGGCTTAGGGTTAGGGATTTCATAATGTATGATGATATTGTAGCTTCTTGTAGTAGTATTGAGCTATAAGGAATTGCAGATTTTAATCACTAGATAGTAATAATATTGGACTTGATGTTGGTGGATGTAGCCCAGGGATTGGGTGAACCATGTTAAACCTTGGTGTCTTCTGTTCTCTTCTATGTGATCTATTATTTTTTGATATTGTTATATTTTCATGTAACTATTATTTTTGTTTGTGGTTAATCTTAACAAGTGGTGTTAGAGTCAGATTTTTGTCATTTTTTTAGCCAGACTGTCATCGATTTTTTTTAGTGATCCTCTACAAGAAGGTCTCATAGTTGAGTTAGAGTCTCTTAGTTGAGTGGGGGTAATGGAAGGAGAGGGCAAGCTAAAGCTTGAGAAGTTCAATAAGTAGAACTTTTAGTTATGGAAGATGCAAATAGAGGAGTATCTTTATTGAAAGGATTTATGGAAGGCATTGGAAGGAAAAAAGAAGAAACAAGGAACTATGACAGATGAGGACTGGGAGATTTCAAAAGAAAGGCACTTGGAAGCATTCAATTATGTCTAGCATCATCAATGACATTTAACATTACAAAAGTGAAGACAATGAAAGAGTTGATGCAAAACCTAATGAAATTGTATGAAAAGCCCTCTACTACAAATAAGGTATTTATCATGAAGTGTTTATTTAATATGAAGAAGGCATAAGGTGGATATGTTGCAGATCATTGAGTTTAATACTATTACTAGTCAGTTATCTTATGTGAATGCAAATTTTGATGAGGAAATTAGGGTTCTTGATTTTGTGTTCTTTGCTAGAAAGTTGGAATGGGTTGGTAATGGTTGTGAGTAATTCTATTTCTGGATCTAATACCCTAAAATTTGATGATGTGATTGGTGTTATTCTGAGTGAGGAAACTCATAAGAAAATCTCAGGTGGATCTATATAAAGAAGTGCTTTGAATGCACAAAGTAGAGGTAGAATGATTGAGAGAGGAAGTAATTTTGGAAATCATGGGAAATCAAGAGTAAAGTCAAAGGGGAAGAGGTCTCAATCTAGAGGACAAGAGATTTTTGAGACTATGGGAAGCCAAGGCATAAGAAGAAAGATTTCTAGATTCAAAAGAACAATGAAGGAGATAAACTAGAAGGGAACAAGGAGGCAAATTTATTAAGTAAAAAATTCGAAGAGAATGCTTTGCTTCTTTGTTTAGAAAGTGTTGATGATTCATGGGTTATAGATTTTGGGGCTTCATTTCATGCTACACCTCATAGAGGTTATTTTATTACCTATTGTCTTCAATATTCATCTTTTCTTTGGCTTTTGTGAGGAGTATATTAGCATCCACATATTTAGAGGAATATGTGGGTTGTGCTTCATTTTTTGTTAGGACTTGGTATGTAGTAGTATCTCTTAGATTAGCACAAGATTGGAAAGGATCTACATCACTAGGGATTATAACCTCTACATTTTTATAGGAAAACTTTAGACATTGATGATGTGTAGAGGGCATTGCTCTCATAGCATGAGGCCAATGATGTCCTAGTATCATGTTGTAATTCATTTTGTTATCTGGGACCTAGAATAACGTTTCTTTAGTAGTTGGACCAACTCTAATGGTTAATATGATGACACCCTTGGAGAAGCGTTCCCCATCATCATAGGCCTTTATTGTGATTCTGCAAGAGGGATCTCCATCTTCTTCAGAGTAACCCAAACCCTTGACAAATTTAAGGGTATAGATATTCAGTCCTACTTTACCATCTATCAAGACACGTCTGACCTTGGCTTTATGTATAAAGATTTCAAGATGAAGGGGGTTATTGTGGTTAGGTCTATCTTTAGGAATATCCTGAGGGAAAAAGGTGATGTGTTGTGATGTGGATAGGTTCCCAACCATGGCTTAGAACTGGGTAACATCAATGTTATTTGGGACTACTGGCTCTTTAAGGGCTTGATCCAACATCTTGTGATGTTTGAGAGACACACATAGTAGGTCCAAGATGGATATTTGCATAGGGGTTTATTTGAGTTCTTCAATGAGGCTAGAGTCAAATGAAGTAGGAGAATTAGGTCTTAGAAGGAGCTCCAGATAGGCTGATTTTGGTACAATGCATAGTGACAAAACAACAAGGGTCTTCAACCTTTAAGGTGAATGTGGATATGTGGGTGTTAGACTCATTGAAGCAATTTGTGGTGTAGTCATATCTAGTGTGTGTAATTTACATTGGCTCGTGAGTTTGAGTTTGAAGTGGAGGCCTTTTCTTTGTCATGATTACCCAAAGGACCTTTGAAGATGCTATGATTAGCATTGGTTGCTAGTAAGGAAGGATCAATAGTCATTATGCCATCATTTATAAGGTCTTGTATTTAATTTTTTAGTTGAAAGCATGACAAGGTCTTGTGACCCTTGATGCGATGGTAATCACAATTTTTTTTGTCATCCCACCAAGAAGTTTTAGTTAATAGTTTGTCTTTGATCAAGGGTAGCTATAGAAAGTTATTACTATGTAATTGTTGTAGTGCAGTCTCAAGAGGTATCCCCAAGGGTGTAAATTTCTTATCTTTGGTTCTAGGATGTCTTTGAGGTCTATCCTATGTGGTAGTCTTAGTTTTTAGTTGTTGAGGTGTTGTTTGATTGGGAGTCTATGAATCTATAGGGTTTGCACCTTTTAGAGTCATTTGAGGTTGTACTACATTGATTTTTTATGCATCCATAATGCCATCATTGGTTACATTCTTGTATTTGAGAAAAAAATTGTCTTGTCATTAGACAAGTGGGTGTTTATGTTTTCCTTGTTTATTTTAAGGATTCCCTTATAGATGACGGTGTCTTCAATACTTGCCCCCTTTTTCATCAACTTGGAAATGGTGCTTCAAATTTTGATCTTGAGTTTGTACATTAAGTTAGGGACTAGGTTTTCAATGTACAAATTAACTTATTGTTCTTCAAGAATGTTTAGTGAGCATTGACTGACTAAGTTTCTCCAACATAATAAGAATGTGATAAATGGTTCTCCTATCTTCTACTTAGTTGAGCACAAGTCAAAGAGTGTCACCTCATTCATAATGTTGAAGGAAAAGTGAGAGATAAATTTGTTTGCCAATTTTGATCAAGATTTTATGGTACTAGGAAGTTTGGAGTACTATTCAAGTGTGGGCCCACCTAGAGAACAAGGGAATAGTCTTATGAGATAGGTGAGATCATCATTGAGTTTGGTACAAGAGGCAAATAACTCCCTGATGTAATCAATGGGATTGCCTTTTCCTCAGTATTTTTCAAATCTTGGAGCCTCAAAGTGTTTTGGGAATGGACGCATATACAATTTTTCATCAAATGGATTAGGATGTAAGTCCTATTATGTATATAGAGCCTATTTCTTTTGGACTTCCAATACCTCAACTTGTTTGGATAGTTGTTTGAATTTTTGTAGTAACTCTTCATTAGGGTTTTGGATGATAGTCATCTCTTCAAGTCTTTTGTGTCTACAAGTTGATTGTTTGCTATGGCGAGAACTAGGTCTACTTGATTTTGAAATTTCTATGTCTAAAGAGTTGGGTGATGTGTCACTAGGTGGTGGAGGTATGTTAGTACCTCAAAGACAAAAGGTTCCTTGTTGTGGTATTTGTTGAGGTATTTGTTGTGGTATTGACTATGATTGTTGTACCATGTGTTGCATCACTTGCTATAATTTTTGTTGTGCCATTTGATGTGGTTTTTGTTGTGCCATTTGATGTGGTTTTTGTTGAGATACCTCTGTTGGTTGTATTTGGGACCATGTATGGAATTGTTTTTGTAGAGGTATCTATTGAGATCATTGTGGCACATGTTTTTTTTGAAATAATTGTTGTTGATAGAAATTTTTTTTCTTGAGGCATCTTTGGTATTCCAACATTATTTTAGTTTCTCTTGTTGTTTGGTAAACATAGCTTGTTGTTGTTATAAATGTTGTTGTTATATTGCATGCAAGTCAAGTGGATTTACATTAGATTATGTGATAGGGAAATTAGATCCTTTCACCACTTGAGGTTGTTATTGTGGTTGATATTGATGTTGATATGTTGTATCCATGTTAAGTGGATTTTGACTTGGTTGTGCATTAGAAATGTTAAGTCCTTGTACTACTGTAGGTTGTTGTTGTCTTGGAAGTTGGTTATGCCCTTAAGAGTTGAACATCATGTTTGGGTTGTTGTTTTGATACCTTTGTGTGTTAGATGTTTCTCCTTGGGAAATCATATTGATTTGGCAATGAGACGTGTTCCTATTGGGAATGGGAAAAATGTCAATAAGGCTCTTCCTTTGTATGTCAACAAGGGTTGTTGTAATGGATGTTTCACATGGTATACTCATGGGAGGCTCCACAACATTTTATGTCATCATTTGGTAAAGTTAGGAGCAAGGGTGTGCTTTGTTGATTTTCCTCCAAAGGATGTATGTTTGGCATCCCTAGAGTATAAGTCCCTTTAGGCACATCCTATTGTTGCATTATATGATTGAGATCAAGTCTTAACATCCTTTTGGGATATTTAAGAAGAATCTTGTTTCTATTGATAGATGGAGGTTCATAAAACAAGGTATTGATGTTGATGTGTTCAAATGTACTTTGGAGGATTTCAATGGTTGATTCTTGGTGGGATCTTATAGGCATCATCATTGTGTTTGAGAATTTGAAAGGTTTTTTACCCTTTTCTAAGTCTAAATTGATCATAGGTTGGATGTGTTTGAATGTGGGAACATCTTTATTTTTAAACTTAGGCCCCTCCAAGTTTGGATTAAATTTGACAATTTCTTGGGCTACCAAAATTTTAAAGTTCTTTCGGAAGGTTTTGTCTTCACATGCCCTAGCCATTTCTTCATCAGTGATGTTGTAATAAATTTGAGAGTCATTACTTAGGTGTGTAATACCTTGTTGTGTATTTGATATGTTAGGGTTGAAGGTACTTGTGTTGGGTTTTTTGAATTCGAAGGAGTGTGTTTGTTCATCCTCAGGTGTGGTTGGAACATTTCCACTTCTAGGTGGTATCGGTACAAATATAGGTTAAAACCTAGGGCTCCATTGAACTATTTCATATGTAGGAGAACTGTTTAGAGGGAAGGTCATGGTAGATGTGTTATTGGTGGGTGATTGTATCATTTCTTCATGGTTAAGGTTATGACCTGAGGAATGAAGCCCTAAGTGAAGAGAATGAAGGCCAATTATTACTATGGTGCACTTGAGGCCAATTTGAGTGTAGTTGGTAGTTTCATGGTATAGTTGGGAGATTGTGTTGAATGTTTGCTGATTCTAAGTTGGGTAACTACCAAGCTGCTATACCAAAGAGCTAGGGTGCTGGGGATGATGTTATGATTGGATAGGAGATGAAAAATGAAGGTTATGGCATAAGGAATGAAGCCCTAAGTGAAGACAATGAAGGTTAGGACACACATAATGTAGATCAGGACATGCTGAGATAGGGGGGTTGATCCAAGTACCTAAGGACACTTCTAAAGTCATAAAATGTTATTTGGAAGTCCAAAATGGGTTCTCAAACTACCAAGTGCACTTAGATAGTACCAAATATTCCCATGGTAAACTTGGGGCTAGTTAGAGCATAGATGGTAGTTTCAGAGCACAGTTGGTAAGCTGGGTTGAAACTAAGGTGATTTTGGGTTTTGTGGTTCCTAGATTCTTGGTCCAGAGAGATAAATGATAGAGGATAGTGCTAAGACCAGAATGATGGTATGAAATGATGGTTATGATGCTCATAATGAGGGTTAAAGTGTGCAAGATGATGGTTAGGCATGTAAGGATGCTAGATGCCGATTCTGGGGTGGAAATGCAAAGACTAAGGGATGCAAACTAAACCCTAATGAATGAAATATGAAAGATGAGGGATGCACAATGAGGACTAAAAGGATGTAAAATGGAGCCTAGATGATGTAAGTATAAGGCTCAAACTATGGCAAATGTAAGTGTGTGCTATGCAAGAGTGGAATCTAAGTCATGCCAAGCACTTCTAGGGTTACAAGTTGCCATGTTTTTCAAATTTCAAGTGTTTTTGACAAAGTTTGCAATCTTTTTATAAGAGATGTAACATTTTAACAGTTTGTAATGTTTTTACAAGGTTTGAATAGTATCCAAGGTTACATTTGCAAGATGTATTTTGTCTTGATTAATGGTTTACACATGCACGAGACACAATAAGACAAGAATAGTTGTTTTTAAAGTGAAAAGACACACCACAACCTAGGCTTTAAGACTGTATCCACTAAATTCCCACTTAAACCAAAGTTCAAATGTGCTTATCTAGAGTGGAAAACTTATAATCTTGGCACCATAGGCTCTCCCTTATAGTGCACTCACTTCTCGGGGCTACCAAGATCTGCTTCCCAAGGGGCATGACTTCCCAAGGGAATATTGTCTCTACTAAGGACCATGAAAATGTGGGATGTCTTCATGGGAATGGGAAACCCCCTGAGCCAATCGATAGAAAGGTTTTTTGGTCTCGAAAACAAAGAATTTAGTGTGGGCATTTTGTTCAGTAAGTGAATAATAAACTTTCTCAGAAGGTCTTCCAGCCTTGAGAACCAGGGTTTGTGACACCACAAGAGTATTGGAGGAGAGCTATCACGTAGTAATACCACTAACAATGCATTAACTATATCAAGTTTTATATAGTGACTGGGATGTTGAATTGGCTTTGGCTTGTTAATGCTTCGAGGTCATCCCATGGGGCTCACTAAGTGGTTAGTATTGGTTCCAACGTAGGCCTCTCTAAAGAAGTCACACATATTTCTCTTACACCCAAGATCCATGAATGGCGAGGAGAGAGGATACATCTATGTAACTCCTAGGGTTCTAAATAATTCATGGACACCAAGTAGTATAGAAATTTCATTTTAGTACACCAAATGAAGTGTTATCTAATCTAGGAAATCCACACACATAGTTTACACAAGCACATAGGGTCTTAGACAACATCCTACAAACAAGAATTAGTAGTTTGTAATGATTATGTCTTCATCTAATGATTACCACATGCTGCAAACAGATCATCAATAACATGAAAACATCTAATCTAGGTCCTAGAAGGAAATAAAAACCCTAGATGCAAATTTTGAGTGAAATGTGTGCCTTTTGTGAACCAACTATGCTCTAACAAAGTAGATTGCACCCCAGAAGGCCAAAAAGACCCAAGATACTCCCAAGTGTGCTCAAACAATGCTAACTATGCCCATGGTGCACTGGGGCCCAGAAGGGTGCAGCTAGTATTTTTGGTGTGTAGTTGGGAGACTAGTTGCAAATTATGGGGAAATGAGCCCTAAATAATACCCAAAAACTAAAATTTTGAAATCTACCCTACCAAGTGCACCAATATAATGTAGTGTACCTAGAGTGCACTTGGGGCCTAGAAAGTTGTAGTTGGTTGTTTCTAAGCATAGTTGGTCAAGTGTGAACAATAGATGGGGTTTATGATGACTTCTAGGCCCCTATAAATTCTTCCTAAAGGTCCTAAGTGTGCCCTGACAGAGTAGAGTGCACCCTAGGACAAGAAGCTACCAAAATGCATCAATGAAAGTTAAAAACCATGTTACTGGGCCTCCTAATTAGACTAGTTGTGATAAGGAAAAGTAGATAGACATAATACCCTTCCAAATGAGCTGCTTCCTTACACCTACAAGCAAAAAAACAAGAAACCCAAGTTAGATAAGCATGATGTTCATGTCAAGTTCACCAATTGTAGGACCAAAAAATGAGATAATATCTAACATACTATGAGAAAATCACAAACTCAATAAACATATATTGATACTCTATAGTCTACCATGAAAGCCAAACAGACAAAGAAAGCAACACAAAGTTAAAATCCCCTCTTTGATTTGTAGATCCCATGTCCTTCTTTCTTCTCCATATGATGTAGCTCCAATTGTCTATAATGCACACAACTAGGAAGCAAAATTATATGATAATGATAATGATATGAGAATACTAGATGAAGTGATTTCAAGTATAAAGAGACTAAGAAGTTAGGACTTAAAGGTTAGGAATCAAGGGACTTGAAGGAATCAAGACTTAGGACTAGAAAAGGGAGCAAGAAGGATCATTTTATAGCCAACATACAAGAGGAGAGCATTGGAATTGTCACCTTGGATATGCAACTTGGCAAGAGATTCCTTTGAGAATCCATTACACATATATCACAAGATGCCAAATGTAAGATTATATGATGCTTGGAAGTCAAACATGGCTATAAATGGAAAAGGATATATGATGTGTCATGTGACACTTCAAACCCACTTAAAGCCAAGAATCTATGAAAATGGAAGCCAAATATAGGCATGTGTAAGGAATAAGAATATATGAATTATGACAATTCTTGGCCAAGTGTAGATGGAGAATCCATGATGTGTCATGCCTATGTGTCACAATGATGTCTATAGTATGTGGAATATTTTAATTAAAAATCCATATATCCACACAAATGGAAATTAATGGTGGAAAATATGACTTAGGAAATTGTGAATTTCCATGGTTTTACAAATGATGAATCAATTAATTAATTGAGGATGTTAGTTAGGAAGAATAAATAGTGAAATGACATATGATTAAATTATGGGTTATTTAATCATATATAGAAAATTAGTAGATGATTGGCCAATTTGATTAAATAAGTGCGACAAAATCCTTTGATGAAAATGTGATGATTGTGCATATTGATTAGGATGACGGTAGATAGATCAGAGCCATGATCCAACTGATTGATTGGTTAAAATTGATAACATGCCAAGGGTACATTACATGAATTAAGGACACATAAAATTTATCTGACATTGTAAATGCTATAGGATTGAGATTTGTTGATAGGGATGATCATAATAACATCGATGGACACTATCAATTTTATTGAATTGATATGATAATGCAACAATCTAACATTGAGAGACTTAAAAATGTCAATGATCGAATGATGTAAATGACAGTTTGACCTAGCACTGAGAGCCATGACAGTACTAAGGTTGGATTGATAAGTTTGATAGGTTTGATAGATTTTCAAGGCACTAAGTGACATGATGATACCTAGGGTTGGACAAATGATAATAGATTTGGGATGTTTGACATGTTCTGAGTTGATTAGGATTGATTTTGAGTAGATTTGATATGATTCTGAAATGACCTGCAATTGATGTGAAAGAAGATATGAATGATGAAGGACATTATTGAGATATAATCAAGTTGGCCAATACATTAGAATTAGTGAAATGAGGAAATGGGATGAGTTAGTATTAAAATATAATGAAACTGTAGACATGAGCCATTTTTGAGCATCTACAAGTAAGTGTCATTCAAATCATTGTGTTAAAGGGTTTAGATGATGATAGCTAAATTATTTTATGTATATATGTTGATGATATGCTTGTATCTAGGTCTAACATGGATCACATTAAGGATTTAAAATAACAATCAACACATTCATTTTCTATGAAGGATTTGGGAGCAACAAAGAAAATCCTTGGTATGAAAATTTGGAGAGATAGGAAAAATAGAAAATTGACATTATCTTAGGTTGATTATATTGCTAAAGTGTTGCAATGTTTCTCTATGGAGAATACTAAAGATGTCGGTACACCTTTACTTGGTCATTGAAATTGACTAAGGAGATGTGTCCCAAGACATGAGAAGAGGAGGAAAAATTGTTCAAGGTACCCTATGCTTTAGCTATAGGAAGCTTGATGTATGCTATGATATGTACAAGGTGTTGCCAAGTTTTAGTCCTACCCTTGTAAAAATTAAAGTCATTGGTATTTAAGCAAGTTTTTGTTCAAGTGTGATCTCTAAGAATCCTTTAGGTTACTTCTCATCTTTCTTGAGTACCTCACTTTCTTTTTTTTCAAGGTCTCCCTTGCATTACCTTTACCTAATTCTTCTATCTCGATTTTCTATTTTTTTGATGTGCATGGGGTCTAGGTGATCCAGGTATGGTTGGGATGTGTTTTGGTGTCTTCCTAATGAGAAGTAAGTTATCTGTGTTTAACCATCTACTATCTTGCCCCAACATCCTTTTTCCTATGAATTTCAAGCAATCAAGCTATTTTTCCCTTTTGGTGAACTTAATCAAATGTGTATCTAAAGAATGAAGTTATAGCTATGATTTGCAAGTTATTTTTATGATGATTTCATGATAAAAAGATACATGAAGCCATGGATCAAAGTCAAGAAGAATTCCATTCATGTTGCAGAGGTAAAATCTACTTTCACGAGGAAAAGTGGGTCTATAGTTTTCTGCTGTGCATTAATACAAGAGAATGTGTTTTGTTTAGCTTCCAAAGATACAACGATTTATGTGACATCCAAGCCTTTACATACAAGTAGTAAAGCACAATGTTAAATGAAATGTTTCAAGTACTTGTCAGTGAGGCATGTTCAAGATTTAGCTTTCAAGCCATCAGATTGAGGGTAAAGGGTAGAGTATCATTTGTTTACTTCATTCCAGAAAATGTTGCTCAGAGAGGGGTTTTCCATCCCTGGGCAATTAAAAATTCCACTTATTTGAAAGCTTTGAAAATAGAAAGAAAAGCCACCCTAAGTGCAAATATTCTTTGGAGATGCTCAAAATGTACTTCCAAAAATTTCAATGATGTGGATGTGACCCCGATAAAAGGAAAGGAAGTGATAAATGCTTAAGGTGAAAAGTGAAAGAATGAAGTGTGCAAGCTAAAAAAGGATCATTCCCTCAGATGCAATTCTAAATAGAAGGAAAGTGAGGCTTATGAAAAATCAAAGTTTCTCTCTCTCCCTTATATTTGTTAAGTTATCAAGTATATCTACATTTTGGGTTTTGAAGTGAAACAAGGTACTTCCCGTGGAACTAAAGCACCTCTTTTAGTAAGTAATTTTTATTAATGCAACTTTATTTTATTTAAAGTAATAAGCTTTCTGGGATTGTGAAGTTTTAGGTGCAATAAAATGGAAAGTTTAAATAGTCATTGATTATGATATATAATGCAAATCCTACCATTATAATCATTGTTTGAACTCAATTTCATTTGTGTGGCACTAATTTTCTAATTCCTATACCTATTTCATCATAATTTCCTAAAATCAATTTCTTCAAGTATATTAAAATGACTATTTATTGAGAACTATATCCTATGCAATCATAATTAATGGCAATCAAAGCTACAGGTTATGATAAGTTAATGGGCCTAGAGAGTGAATTGAAAGAGCTAAAAAATACATCATTAAACTTCTATGAGGAGACTTAATTCTTAGCCAGTTCACTCGATCACTCAAAAACTTAAAGAGAGCAGACTGGTTGAGGTAGCTGGTTTTCTAATGACAGTAAATGTAGCAAAGCTTATGAGGGAATGTATTGAGAGATATGACCTAGAAACAAAGTAGATTCTATTTCTTGATCAATCAATAAGGCACTAAGACAATCTGCATTCGACATTCCCATAAAAGAGGATTATTCTGATATTGACTTTGGATCTTCAATGTCTATGTTCAATGAGAAGAAGACCCTCTGATGGGAAGTCATGTAGAGGAAATGGTTCTAGAACCTTGCTTGAAGAAGAGAAAAATTCGCAAGACCTTGTTCGACACAAATTTGAAAAGATAGATAGTAGATATTCTTGCTCTATTGCTCATGCTCAAAGTAAAAGAGGAAATTCTAGAGTTCATCAAGCACCATTTCTTCTTGGTGCAAGCTATCTGTGTTGAGGGTATAAATATTGATTGGGCACATATCATTTTTGATGAGCTTGCCTGATGGATGAATTCAACTAGAGGATATAAGAAATTTTACATTTCCTATCTAATTTATGCCTTGGTTGTTGAAAACATTGATACAAGTATGAGAATGTGTTTCAATCATTGTTTTGTCATTGATGTCAAACCTACTACTTGCTAGTAAGACAACTTCTTAGATGATTTGAGTACTATCATTTGTTTTATTGATGAGGAGGTTTTGATCAAATTAGATAACAATAACACCTAGAGGAAAGGTGTTATGGTATGAAAAAGGAGTACAAGGATCAATTAATACATTGGTGTTATAGTGCATTTATTATATACTTAAGGTTGCAAAGGATGGATATACTAACAAAGTCTAGAAGAACAAGTAAGAAGAATTGAGTCTGCCAAGCTTGACTAAGTAGATAGAAGGTGCCAAGAAAAGTTAGTACAAGCCAAGCATAAAATTAGTTGGAGCTGAGAAAAGTCAAATTTAAGTGTATGCTGAGTGATATAATGTAAGTCGAGTAAAGTTTAGTCGATGCTAAGCACTAGTAAAATATAGTGTTCACCAAGTTATCTAGTTGATGCCGAGTGGAAGAATAGTATGGAAGTCAAGTGACAACATATTGATGCCAAGTGTTGTTGTGGTTTCACAACACACACCCTATTTCACCTAGAAATGGGAACCTCCTATATATTTTTTAGCTTTCTAGATCTGTAGTCCAAGGTTTGAGTCTTTTTTTAGGGTTTTAGCTTCTATTTTTTGCCTGATCTAGGTCTCTACCTAGAAACCCAGATGCCAAAAACCTTGTTTCTAAGGTAGAAAGTCATTTTTTCAAAAAGAAAGGCACACCTAGTGCACCTCACTAGGTGCACTAGTACACTAAGTTATTCAAGGAAAAAACACTTCCCTCTTGGAGGTGCACACTTGTGCTAGTGTGTAGTTGCACACCTCCAAGAGATGTGCTAACCCCCTAGCCTATAAAGCTTGAGACCCCGCTCCCTTTCCTTACCATTCTTGCCTAGGAGCTCTCAACCACCACACCTACACACCCTACTAGGTACACTACTCTACTCCACCACCTACACATACAACACATGTTAAATATAATCTAAGGAAAAGGTGCAAAAGGTGCACATCTTTGTTAAATTAACTAAGAAAAATCAAAACTTAAAAAACTTCTCACCTGAGATAAAGGTGCATAGGTGTGCACCTATCCAAGATGTGAACCTATGCACCTTTACAACCCTAAACATTCACAAAAGTGAAGAAAAGGGTGTGCACTTAGCGCACCCTATGAGGTGTGCTAGGTGCACACTCTTTTCATGTTGTCTTTGCTGAATGTGTTATATTTTGTGAATGTATGTTCATGAAATGTAATGGAGCAAATAGTTTTTTTGCATTATTTTGATTGAAAAATCTTTTAATTTTGGTGTTTTCTATGGGTTTACAAATTTCACTAATGTACTTAGTTCGAGAAGAGATCACCTTATTGTTCCTACATAGCTTTTTGTCTCACATGAGTGCACTTTCCATGGCCATGTAATATGATGAAAAGTGAAACATCTTACGATTACTAAATTCTCATCAAAAATTACATTATTGGATTTGAGGAAGTGCTACTCCTATTTTCATTGGTTACCTACTGATCTTTTCAAAGGCTTAATTCATAGACATGTTGTTTTCGTGGCTTATGTCTGTTAGAGATTTATTATTCAAGTCATTTTCTTAAACCTCTTGTTACCCTATCTTTGTTATTTTATTTTACAAACACTTGGTGAATTTAGGAATTCATATACTTGCATTGTTAGATTGCATTCATTAAAAAAGAAAGAAAGAAAAATATATTTCTTTTTGTGTTGTTTTTCTTTGAGATAGCAAGAAAATTCAAAATCTTATCTGAAATTGATTAGAACCAACAAAGGCCTCCCTATGAATAAATACATTTATCTTCAACTAAGTTGATTCCAATAGGTCGCAAGATTACCCAGAACCTTGGAGTTGATTCTAGATCAACTTTTCAAGTGAGGAGTTTGAAAGGATTCCTTCCATTAAGCATTGTGTAAAATGACAACTCAACAGAAGTCGTGGTAGAAGGAGGCCCCCAATGATTTGGAATAGAATAAAACAACTTGTAGTTTCAAAATTTTGCAATTTTCACAAGTTTAGAATTTTTTTTGAGCTTTTGAGGTTTCGAGGTACGCTAGCTTCTAAGGTGCGCAAGGTTCCAAGGTGCACTATATTTTTGAGAAAGTGTACTTTTGTAGAGGTGCACATTTTCTAGAATTAATGCAAACTGGAAGATCCTGATCTATCATCTCCATTTCAGCGAGCTTTGAGATCTTCACCTACTGCACATGAGTTCCTCAAACTTACCCATTTTTGTAAGCATCATAATGACAAAGGATTCCCTCAAGCTCTACCACTTCCATTCAACATTTTATCACCTTCTTCAATTATACCTTCACAACAACCACCTATTATTCCACTGAATCCTCTGATGGCACTTTTTACAAATGTTGTAGACTTACCAATCAACTTAATAGGTGTACTCAATGACCTTCCTAAGAATCTTGAGAAGTTTTGACGAAGGTTCATCTATGGAGAGATGAGAATTATTGAAGATCATATCAAGGTATTTGAGGAAATTTGTAACCAAAATTAGATTGCTAATGAGAATGTGGTTCTTCACTTATTCCCCTACTCTTTGGGAGAGGTTTCCTTTAATTGGTATGTTAATTTTCTGCTTGGATGTATTGGAGACTAGGATACGTTCAAAAAATTGTTCTTGGAACAATTCAAAACTTTCATCAACCTTGCTATGATACATCAACAATTTATATCAATCAAAAGGGACCCAGCTAAGATAGTTTCAAACTTTAACCATCACTTTCATATGGCATACTTCAAGCTGGAAATGTGATACACTATACCAGTTGAAGCTACAATTTAGATTTATTCGAATGCTATGGACCACCTTACTGCTATTTTTCTAAGAAGACTTCCTACTGCAAATAGTGACACATTGGAAAAAGTCTTCTTAGAAGTGATTGTCTTTACTAAGTAAGTCAATCCTAATGGAGGAGGATTGATGCTTCCATCTCAAGCTATTACAACAATTCCAACATATCCTGTTGAAGCACCTATCATGCCTAGTCAATTCATACCAATGAATCCAATTCCATTATAGGAGGCACCCACTCCACAAACCTTGACTATAACATATCTAGGATATGAACCTCCAAAGTTTCTTTCTTCGAAAAAAAGGTAGCAATTTTTGCTAAAGTGGACAATAGTTTTCCCTTTGAGTTTGGTAAGATGAAGAAGACCATATCACAAATGAACAATGAGCTGACTCACTTAAGGTAGGCACAAGGATAAAATAATTTTTGTTAGAGAAATAATGTTAGTTCTTACAAAAACATCAATTATTGTTAGAACTACAATAGGAATTTTAGTGGAAACAACAATGTTGGGAACAAAAACATTGGGAACAACAATGGAAGAAAAAATTTCAATCCCCCTGACCATAATAGTGGCTTCCAAAGAAAAAATTGATAATGGAACACTCATCCGAACAATGAGAGCATTCCTATAGATAACAATAATAATAATGTTTAATATGTGGACATCAATCAGTACGACGATGGTCAAAATGCATCGAACAATGATGGTTCATATTATAATGAAAATCAAGACATGAATTATAATTCACAAGAAAATGATAATGTGCCTCCTATGCAACTTAATGCTATGCTACTAAAATCTTACAATTCTACATAGAAAAAATAGGTGGAACAACCAAGCAATGAAGAATTCTCTTTTCCATTTAATCAGGAACGAGATGCGCAACTTGAAGAGATGTTGGCTTTTCAAAATGACAATCATAATACTTACAATCTGCAAAGTCTAAAAGACCCTATGCCAGATGGAATTCCTCTAGCATTACAACCAACTCCTCCTAATCTGAGAGTGAGTAACAATCTAGTACCAATTAGGCCCCCATATGGAGGAAAAAAAATTAGAATCAAGGAAATGTGCCAACAATCTTGAAAAATCCCACTTAGTATACCAAAAAGTATAGCATGGTGGAGGATTTGAAATGAAAAAAGGCCAACATGTCCATGTTTGACATGTTGCAAAATTGTCCTCATCAATAGGAAGCACTGATGAAAACTCTTGATCATACAAAGGCACTGCATAATATGAGTATTGTTCCTTAAAAGATAATATCTCAACAAGTCAATGCTTTGCAGGCAATGCCAACTATGTTTAAAGACAAGGTTGAGGTGCCCCAATTTTTTCTTAGCATCATAATATATGGGAAGAATCTTCATAGTTTCCTAATTGATTCAAAAGCCTCTTGCAATGTTATGCCACTGTTGATAGCACAAATATTAGGAGCCACTCCTCAGCCCTCTAATCAAATAGTGATACAATTGGATAAAATAGAAATAAAAGTCATTGCTATGTTGAAAGATGTTCGAATATAGTTGAAAATTGACCCTCAAATTAAAGATATCATTGATATACATGTGGTCAAGATTCATAAGACATATGGATTGCTACTAAGCAAAGAATGGAAAAAATTCCTAAGAGGATGGTTTTTTAGGGATTTCACTCAATTATGGTTATCATGGAAAGGGTTGAACAATAAAATCAAGTTAGATGTAGAGCCAAAGTTAAAAACAATGATTATAGAATAAAATACTTTGAATGAGGTGGCATTCTTACAATTAGATTTGGGTTCTAACAAAGTGATGGGTTTTGACACAACTTCAACCAAAATATTAGATGATCAAGATGAAAAATCTAGGAGTTTAATCCCAAGGAGAGAGATTATAACACAGTTCATAGATATCATCATGGCTAACTTACAATTTTTAGAAGATGAAGTTGACCCTAGTATTTTGCTTCTCCCAGGATTTTGTAGATTGCATAAAGTCAGCCATTCAGAGTTTGAATGTTCACTTTTCCAAGAAGAAATTGCTAATGTATTAACATAGATGATGGGAATAAAGAGTGATAAAATTCCAAAAGATGAACCCATAGAATGACAAAGTTATATAAGCATATCTAAATCTGTGAGAAAAGTTGAAGAGGAAATTGTAGATCTAAATGCATCATAAAGAGATACCTCTTCAGATGGTGGAAGTTTGTCTTCTCCTTCACCATGAATGATCAAAGTCTAAAGAAGGAGATGTTACATAAAAGGTAAAGGATGGACTTCAATAGTCATCCATCCTAAACCCAAAGTGGATGAAATTATAGTTGTAATTGGGGAAATTTAGGATAAATAAGAAAAACATAAACTTCTGATATCAAGGGATAACAATTCAAGGATATATATAGGAGTAAGGGAAGGGGATGATATGCTTGAAGTGGTGTGTTTTGAGTCTAAAATTAGCACACATATTCAGTAGTTGGACTATGAGAGTGTAATTTTTGGATGCTTTCATTGTCTTAAGACTACTCATAAGGCTTTTCAACATTTGAAAGCTAAGCTGGATAGAATAAGATTCTTTCTTCTTCTTATCTCAATAGGGACAAGAAAGTTTGGAAGAAGAAGACCACCATCTCAAGCCAGAAGGCTGGTTCTAAAATGGTTGGTTAGAAGGTTGGAGAGGTAAAGAAGGATGAAAATCAAAAGCTAGCATCTTCTACTACAATATCTCAAACCAAAGATAAGAAGGATGTTACCCAATCTGAGATTTTGGAGCTAGCCCAGGAATCTTTAAATGCTGAAGGATCCGTAGATCTAAAGGAATTGCCAGAGGAAAATGTCCCAAAAGTAATTCAAGAAGTCATTTAAGAGATAGTGGAAATTTAGGTCATGGAAGGGACAACAAATTTGCAACAGGTTAATCTTGTGGTAATAGAATGCAAGGAAGTATCTCAACAGATTATGATGGAGGCTGATTTGGAAGAGATCCCTAAAGAGTTTGAAGGGGGGAGTGTTTTGGCCTCCAAGGAAGAAGAAAATGATAGAGTAATGAAGGATCTAATTATGTATCAAGGTCTAGACAATAATCTTGTTTCCTCTAGAGTAGGAGTTGAAAGAGCAGTGGAGAATGATGTTTTGGAGAAGGTTCTCGATGATTGGGAGGATCTTCCAAGTACTCCAAAGAATGCTCTCATTGTATCTAGGTCATTGGACACTAAATTGGAAAGAGAAGTTTCTCTTTCCCCTAAGCGTAGGAAGAAATATGTTAGAGAACCCTCTATGGCCTCTTCGATGGAGACCAGAAGCAACTGTAAACTAAATGTGTGAACAGTGGCTAGAAGAGGTAGAAGAAAAGAGAAGCAAACCAGAGAGGAGGAGATTAGAAGATGTTTGGCAAATGGGCACCAAAGAACTCTTCAGGAGTGTTCCAAGAATGGAAAATGAAGATTATTTCATGGAATATTGGGGGCCTAAATGGAGCCCGCAAATAGGAAATTATTAGGAATTTGATTAGAGATTAGAGACATGATATTATGATGATCCAAGAAACTAAGATGAAAAAGGATTTTCTGGGGAAAATTAAGTTTAGTAACATGATGAGTGGGGACGCTTCAGATTCAGAGGGTGCTTCTAGTGGTTTGTTGACTCTATTTTAATAACAAGCATTTTAGAGTTGAATCAATTTTTAATGAAGGTAATATTATTTTCTGTAAAGTTTATCATATTCAATCCAATGAAAACTGGTTTTTGCTGAATTTATAAGCTCCTAAAAATAAAAAAGAAAGAAAAAATTACTGGACTAAAGTTGGAGAGCTGGTGTAGAGTAGTAATTTTAAGAAAGGTATCATTATGGGAGATTTCAATACTCCTCTTATGGATAAGGAGAAGATGGGTGGTCTGACTCTGGACTGGGAAAGTAAACAAGGCCTCTCTAGCTTCATTAATGGTTTGGCTTTTTTTGATCTGGATCTAATGGGAGGTGCCTTTACTTGGTCAAACAAATGTATTGGGTAGGATTGTATCCAGGTTAGATTAGATAGAGCTTTAATCTCTCTTGATTGGCTAAAGTCTTCCTCTTGTAGGTTAGCTCTTCTACCTAGAGTGGGTTCTGATCATTCTCCTATCTCCCTCTCGGTTGTTCCTATAGGACCTAGAAGGAACCCCCCTTTCAAATTTGAAAAAATGTGGACCTCTCATCTTGATCTTTTGGTAAAAGTTAAAATTTGGTGGGGATTAGATGTGGAAGGCACTGCTATATTTAGAGTAGCTAGGAAATTGAGTAATGTTAAGAGGATGGTTAAAGTTTGGAACAAGTCTGATTTTCGCCATATCTTTCTTGAGAAAGATGACTTGTCTGGTAAACTTATTTATGTTCAATTCTCTATTTAGTAGGACAGGTATGATGAGCTTAATAGGGAGGCTGAGTTGTCTATTCTTACAAACTTATATAATATCATCACCAAAGAGGAGAAGTTGTAGAGATAAAGATCTAGGGTTAACTAGCTTAAAGATGGAGATCATAAGTCAAAGTTCTTTCATCTAACTACTTTCAAGCATAGAGCTAATAATAGAATTGTTGGTATCATGAAAAGGGCAAGATCTGCTGACTAAGGAGAATGAAATATTAGTTGAAGCTATTTCCTTCTTCTCCTCTCTCATGTCTTGGGACCCTCTACTGTCTAAGGTGGACTAGGAAGACATGGTTGCTTGCATTCCTCAGATCATCCAAACTCACCATAACTTAATGCTTAGAGCTATTCCTATAGCTTTTGAAGTTTATGAAGCTCTCTTTTCTTTGCCTGCGGATAAATCTCTAGGCCTAGATTGGTTTCCTACCTTCTTTTTTTAGATGTATTGGTAGGTGGTGATGGAAGATGTGGTGAAGGCTGTTTAGGAATTCTTTGGACCTAGGAGCATTCTTAAGGAGATTAACTCCACTTTTCTAGTTCTCATTCCTAAAGTGCCTAGGGCTAACTCTTTGGACAAGTTTAGACCTATTAGTTTATGCAATTTCTTTTACAACATTATTTTGAAGGTGCTTACATCTAGGTTTTTCAAGCTCCTCCCTTTGATCATTTTGTAGCAACAAATGGGTTTTTTCCCGGGCAGACATATTTTAGACTTGATCATGATGGTGCATGAAGTGATCCACTCCATGGAAGTTGGAAAATGGGAAGGGATGTTGCTTAAAGTGGACCTCTCTAAAGCCTATGACCGAGTAGATTGGTCTTTTCTTGATATGGTGCTCAAGGCTTATGAGTTTGATTTAAAAGTTTGTAAATTGATATCTCAGCTTGTCTCTACTTCCTCGGTAGCTGTGTTAGTTAATGGAGCTCCTTTAGATTTTTTCAAACATTCAAGAGGTCTTTGTCAGGGGGATCCTCTCTTGCCTATTCTCTTCATTATCCTAGATGAATGTATAGGAAGGCTTATTGAGAGAAAGAAGAAGGAAGGTAGAATCAAAGGAATAAAATCTTCCTCTAAAAGTGATCCTTTCTCGCATCATCATTTTGTGGATGATACTATCATGGGGGGGGGGGAGGCTTCCATGAAGGAGGCAAAAGCTATGAAGGATGTCCTAGATATCTACTCCAGAGGATTGGGTCAGCTTATTAATTGGGATAAGAGCTCTTTATAATTTATTAATACCTCAGAGGATAGAGAAAGAAAAAATTCTAGGATTTTGGGTTGTGGAGTGGGAAAGTTTCCCTCTACTTACATTGGGCTTCCTTTGGGACCAATTCCTCTTGACTCCTTTTGGAATGACATTATGGATAGGTTTAGCAAAAAGTTAGTTGGCTAGAAAGATGCTACTCTTTGTCAAGCAGGAAAATGCCAATTGGTAAAATCCACCCTTTAGAACTTGTCAGGGTATGCTTTGAGCTTTTTGTGATTCTAGTAAAATTTGATAAGAGGATGGAGAAAATACAGAGGGATTTGTTATGGACTGGAGTTGAAGGGAAAAAAAGATATCCTCTAGTTTCCTAGGACAAAGACTTGGCATAAGGAATCTTACTCATCTAAATAAGGCTCTTTTGGCAAAGCAATTATGGCATATCTTCAATAGCACTGGGGAATGGAGAGACATTTTGGTTAACAAGTATATTAAGAGGCCTTCTATTCAGTTCATCCTTTTGGTGAGGATATTCCTAGAGGATCTGCTATCTGGAATGGTTTTCTAAAAGCCAGGGACCTGGTTAAGGCAAAAGTTTCTTGGAAATTAGGGAATGTGGAGGATATCTAGTTCTGGTTTGATAGTTGGCTTATTCAAGGTCCCCTTATGAACAATCCTGTCTATGAAGTTTGGGTGAATCAATGTATTCAACTTTTTTGGCTAAAAGTTAGCAACTATAGGAATGACCAGGGTTAGATAGATCTATCTATAATCTCTGATGATCTAAAACCAATCATGTTAATGTTAAATTCTATGGCTCTTAGCAACAAGAGGGATGAAATGATCTAGAGGCACAATTCCAATGGAAATTTCTCTATTGCTTAAGGTTATATGGCTCTTTGGAGCTTAAAAGAGAACCCTCCATGGTTGAGAGCTTGGCTCCCTGGCCTCACACCAAAAATCAATATATTTTATTGGCTGGCCCTATAGAATAAAATCCTCACTCAGGATAACCTTATAAAAAGAAGATAGATTTTTCCAAGTAGATGTATTTTATGTAAGAACCAGTTGGAATTAGGCAACCACTTGTTCATTCACTTTTCCTACTCAAGGGAGGTTTGGGATTTCATTACCCAAGACTGAGGGATTAGCTGGTGCATGCCAGATAATCTCCTAAATTTTTTTAGCCAATGGAAAAATTTGTTCAATCTATCTTTTTTGTAGGAATTAAGTACCTGGATCTTACCTCACTACTACTGGACATATGGAAAGAGAGGAACAATAGAATCTTTAGAGACAGAGAGGAGCTAGCCATAATGCTTGGGAAGAAGATTTATAAAAATATGAAGGAAAACTACCTAGTAAGGAAGGGGGGAGATATCGAAGTAGGTGGCAAAAATATTGAGAAGGAAAAAGAAAGAATGTCAAAAAGACAGGAAGCCAAGTTGCTTCTCCCCCCCAGAAGGATTACACAAAGCCAATTTTGATGGGGCCTCCGAGGGAAACCCTAGCTCCTCAAGATGTGGAGGCATAGTAAGGAATGAATTTGGGGATGGAGTAGCAACCTTCTCTCTCATGTTGGGCTTCCAAACTAATCACTTTGCAGAAGCAAGTGCGGCTTACCATGTGGTGAAACTAGCTTTTGAAGTTGGAGTTACTAATCTCTGGCTTAAAGGGGACTCAAATAACATTATTAAATGTATAAATGGAAACTCTCATTATTCATGGATGATTACAAATCTAATTGAAGAGACACGTGAGATTCTTGCTAAATTTAATAGAGTCCATGTCACTAACATTTTCTAGGAAGAAAATCTAGTGGCAAATTGGTTCACAAATAAAGGAGTCAAATATGACTAAAAGATGACTTGGCAACTAGGAAAGAGTTTTTTGGTCAATGTTAAGAGCCTGATAGAGCTAGATAAGATCCAAGGGAGTACAGAGGAGATCAATTTGCAATTATGACTAGGAAAGGCTTTTGGGGAAAGGGTATGATTCATAAAGGCTGTATTGGACAGGGCAAGAGGTGGAATTTATTATAGTTTATTCAACACACTTTATGGGTCATTTTTTGCATATGCAACTTGTGCAATAGTAAGGCTAATTTCTTTGGCTTTTTTCTTAAAAACAAATATCTCCATCAGGTGGTGAAGTTACAGAGGGTTGTGCTTACGAGAATTGTGGGAGTGCAAAGTGCTGAAATGGTGGGTGAAAAGTGTAGAAAAGAACCAATGAGCAAGATGGAAAAATGAAGAAGTAGGGAAAAAGTGTGGGAGAAGCTGGAACAATGTGGGATTACAAGATATATCATGAAGCTACATGGTTTTGATCAAAATGTGACATATAACATGGTCAGCTTGTGGAAGGACGCTAGAGTCAAGGTGAATGGGGTTTCATTTCCGATAATAGAGGAGGTGATTTCAACTGTTACTGAGATTTTGATGGAGGGTTTCAAGTTCTTTAGGGACAAAAAGCTCTTGGCCAATGCTAGTAAATGATGTCATTGACAACACTAAGGAGCTAAATGCCCTGAAAAAGAGTGATACATTCTATGATCCAGATTCCATAATGAAATTATGGAGGTATGTTCTGCACACTGTCATCAAGTACATTACTCTTGACCCTAGGTTTGATCATGTTCACACCCACCATTTTGTTCTTTTGAATCATTTTCAGCATGATAGTAAAGTTTCATTTCCTTTCTATTTGTTGACTTCCATGAGCAGGCGGTGTCTAGCTTAAAAAAGAAGCCCACTGCTAACCCCGCTTTGCGTGAGGGGCTATTTTTGCTTATCTATGAGCACTTTAAGGCTCAGATAATAAGTAACATCCCCTCATAGGGTGGGAAAGAGGAAAATGGAAGCTCAAGCTACTCCTCTAACTTGGATGATATTTAGAGCATTAGCTCTGATGAAGGGGGGTTAACTTTCTTTGGAAAAAAAGTTACACACCATGATAAGAAGTCACCCTCTCCCATTACCCCTAGTAGAAAAATCCCTATGGTTTATGGTCAAAAGATGCTTGGGAATGAGGAGAAGGACTACAATGATGAAGAGGAGGACATGGAGACTAAAGTTGATGATAAGGAGAAGTAGGAGGAAAAAAAGGAAGACTAGGGTGGGAAGAAATGCAAGCTAGTGGGTACGGAGGATGAGAGGTTGCAGCAGGAACTGGACATATCTTTGCTGCCCCTCTCCCTTGTCCAACCTCAAGCCCATCTAGATGATCAGATAAAAGATAGTATTGGAGATGGGGGGGAAGTGTTGGCCAAAGATAGGAGGAAAGCCTGGAGGAATTTTAATGTGAACACAATGAAAATGGGTATTTTTAGAGAAGTGATGAATCCCCAGATTTTGGTGGACAACCAGGAGGAGCTACAGCTTGAAGAGCTAATTAACCCTACAATTGTGGCAATCTCTAATAATGCCAAGGAAATTGGGATGCACCTTTTGAACAATGCTCACAATAGCATGAATAACAATTTTAGGTCAATTAAGTGGCTTTTTCATGAGCTACAGGAGGTCAAGGAGAAGGTGGGTCAAATGGAAGGAGCCAGGAATGTAATGGGTCTTGAGAAGGGGATAGACTAGGATGATAGAATTATCCTGGTAGAAAGGAGGATCCACAACCTAGAAAATTACAATCACAATCTGTCGAGCTAGATGATCTCACTACTCAACTCGATTAATGATAACATTCTGTCATTAACTGATTGGCTTAAAGATAGATGTATATAGGAGGATGAGGAAGGAAAAGATAGGGGAAAAGTCAGATCTAATGATAAAACTACCATGGGTATCACTTACACTAGTCTAGACCAGGATGTACATAGGACTCAACAATAGGAGGTCGAGGAGAACCAGATGGCCTACGAGGCTGCCCAAGTCATACAGGAGCTGGAAAGAAAGAATGAGGATTAACTCTTTTCTTTGTTTCTAGATGTTCCTTTTTGTCTCGCATTTTGTCCTGGATTTTGCCTATTTTGTTGTTTAATATAACAGTTTGGCCTTTCCTTTGGCCTTTGTGGTTCGGTTGGGCCCAGTTCTTATTATCAACCTTTAGACTTGTTCTTTTTTGGCTAGGCTTTTAATGCTTATTATCAGCCTTTTTTATGTTTTAACTCTTAGGTTTCAAGGTCCCTATAAAACCTATTTATCTAATAAAAAACAATGGAAAATCATCAAGTCCACCCCACAAAAGACTACAATGGATCCCCAAGAAACAATCCTTTCAAGCCCAAGTGAAAGAAAAGATAAGGATGAATAATCATAAGGTCAGAAAGCCCAAAGAAGATTTGATCTAGACACTTAACTTTGATGGTTCCAAATGAAAATTAGGAGCTAGTGTACGTATTGAGTTAATCAACCCAAAATTTAAGTCTTTTTACGCAACATATTGATTGTAGTTTAGATGTACTAATAATTTTGTAGCATACAAAGAATTGATCCTAGGACTTATTTTTGCATTGGAGAAAGGAATCACAACTCTCATAGTCGAGGGAGATTCTCAGTTGGTTATAAGACAAGTGAAGTTAGTATATTCTTGCAATGATAGGAGGTTGCTTGCTTATAGGAAAAGAGTATGGGATCTAATAGATGATTTTGAAGCTTTGAACATAAAGTCCATTCCAAGGAGGAAAAACAAGGTAGTAGATGCTCTCTCTATTTTAGCTAGAGCATTACAACTAGTCAAAAGAAAAAAATTGAAAAGATTTTTAGTAGAATTGGTTTCTGCCCTGTCTATCCTGAACAATCTTACATACTTCCAAGTCTTTTAGGATGATCAACATATACTCAAATTTATCATGTGCAATAGCCACTTTAAAGGGAAAAAGATTGATGACATTCTAGATGACAAACTTGAAGATGAAGATGTGATCTTGAACTTAAAAACCATCACTATTCCTAAGGGAATGGTTGAGTTGGAATGCATTTTTTATCATGATGAATTAGAGCTTAATAAAAGAATGGTAAAAAAAAAAGGGGATTGAGGAATGAGATTCATACAGTTTTGGTATTGATGAAGATCCTAGAATAGTAAGGGTCAAAAAGGCATGCAATGCATAGGAAAGGGAAGATATACTCAAATTTCTTATAGAGTACAAGGATTTCATTACTTGGAGCTATGAAGAGCTCAAAACATATGACCCTGAAATCATTATGCATGATATCCCATTAAAACTAGATGCTAAACCCTTTCGTCAAAGGAAAAGACCTATTAATCCCATTATTGAACCATTGATAATGAAGTTAAGAAGTTTCTTGATGCCAAGATCATCTTTCCCATTTGCCATTCTACATGGGTAGCTAACTTTGTTCTTGTGTGGAAAAAGACTGGAGAGGTTCGTCTTTGTGTGGATTATTGTAATTTGAACCTTGTATCTCAAAAGGAAAAATGCCCTTTTCCTTTACTAGATGAGGTTATCTAAATTGTCAATGGTTCCAAGATGATTTCTTCCTTAGATGGATATTTGGGATATAATCAAGTAATGGTTGATGAAAAGGATAGGCCAAAGATGAGTAAATGGGGGACTTTTTCTTATAGAAGAATGCCTTTTGGGCTGATTAATGCAGGGGCTACATTTCAATGAGCCATGGACAAAGCTTTTAATGGATTGATAAATAAGTGTATATTCATCCACATGGATGACTTGACTATCTTTTCAAAGGATCAAAGAACTCACATTGTTGATTTAAGTCAGGCATTCAATAGATGTTGTAAATACAACATATCACTCAATCCCAAGAAATGTTCATTTGGGGTTACTAAAGGAAAGCTCCTAGGTGATATAATCTCTAAAGCTAGAATCTCCATTGATCCTGATAGAATTGAAGCTATTCTAAAATTGTCACCTCCTCATAGTAAAAAAAAACTTAAGTCTTGGGTGATCCCACAATAATGGGTTCCACTTTTTGACCAATTTTGACACTAAAATCAATATTTTTTCAACAAACGTCACGTTGAAGTGACTATATCTCCAAAACTATAAATAATTTCAAGATGACATAAACTAGTGATTTTGAATACTTTGTTCCTACTTTGTAACTATATTTTTTAATCTAAAAAAAATAATTATTTATATCAATTTTTTTTATCTCCTCCGAAAAGTGGTACATAATAAAATTCAATATTTTAAAGAGTGACAGTCCGTTTGACACACATAACTTTTTTTCTAGAAATGAAAATGAAGTAATTCTTTCAGCGTTGGATTTGTAACATCAATATTCAGTGTCTGCATTTGGTTTGATTTATTTTTGTTGAATATTGTATAGTTTATGAAGTTTTGAAGTGACATGAATCATAACTCAGACATACGTTCCGTTTGACACAGATAATTTGAAGTCAATTTATCATAAACCTAATTTTTTTTTTTGAATAGTAAGGTATCTCAATAAGCTAGTGCCTAAATATTTTTCAAAAAATATTTGACCTAATTTACTAATTTTCCCGAGGTGTCGAAGTCGGTTGATGTTCAATCGTTAATGAACCTATAATGAGTTAAACTCATATTTGAAAGTCTTAATGACTAAATATGTATTAAAATTATAGTCGTTGGAAAGCTTGCTCCGAGTAGCACATTTTGACATCTTTTATTTTATAGTAGGAGATCATTCTTTTGCACTTATGGGAGTCAAAAGAGAAAAAAATAAAAAAATAATGAAAAATGGGTTGAAATTTTCTTAATTTTGGGTGTTCGCCTGAACATAGTGTTTGCACTAACATATTGAGCATGTTTGCGTGAACACATGTTTAGGAAAACATGCCCATTGCAATTTCATGGTGGCCGAAAAATTAAGTGGGCATGTTTGTGTGAACATGCCTAAATTTTTGGTGTTCGTGCGAACAGTCAAAAAAACCAAAAAAATATCAAAAATGGGACCTGCATCTACATGCATGAAACATCATTCTATCCGCGAAAAAAAAACCACCATGTCTCACATTTCAATTATTGATTGCAAATTTCCATCATAAATGTCATTTTCTACCATCAATCTCCATATTTGGCATCAACTTGATAGTGCATTGCAGGCCTATCTTTGCCACGAATTTTGTCCATAGATAAATCAAAGGCAGGCGAGAGATTTCTCAATATTTGCAAATTAATATTCTTCCTATCTTCGTTCACACTTTCATCAATATTTTCTATCTACATTCAGTTACATTTAATTGAATTTTTTAATTTATAACTTGAATTAATGAAAAATATTTAATTTTATTTTCAAATCAAATTCATTCAATAAAAATAAATGTGCCATAACTCTTTATGAATTCTCAATTTCTATAAAGAAATAATCTAAGGTTTTCATTTCTTTCTAGAACATAGATTAGATGATTTTGTGTTACTAATGGTCTCCTTGCAGCATGTGGCAATTGTGGGATGAAGACATGATCAAAACTGTAAACTACTATTGTTTTCTTTGCAGGACGTTCTCAAAGACTATTGTAAGTTTGTCAAAACCATGTGTGTGAATTTATTAGATTAAATAACACTTCGCTTGTTGCTTAAAATGAACTTTTTATTTTTTTCTTGGTGTATTTATAGTGTTTAAATCCCTAGGAGTTGCATTGGACGTATCCTCTCCCCTCACCATTCATGGATCTTGGGTGTAAGAGAAATCCATGTAACTTCTATAGGAGGCCTGCCTTGGACCAAGATACTCGATATTGAGTATGCCAAGGGACGACCTCAGAGCAGTAATGGGCCAAAAGGCAGGTCAACATTCCAACCACTATATAAAACTCGATTACGGTGAAAGCCGTGTCGACGGTATTGCTGAGTGATAGGTCTCCTCCAGTACCCTTGTGGTGTGTTAAACCCCAGTTCTCGGGGCTAGGGAACTTTCTGAGGAAGTTTATCACTCACTTGCTGAATGGAATGCCCTTACTAAAAACCATGTTTTAGTGGCCAAAATCTTTTCTATCCACTGGCTCAAGGGGTCACCCATGCTCGTGAAGACATCCTATATTCTCGCGGTCCTTAGTAGAGACAACAATCCCTTGGGAAGTCATGCCCCTTGGGAAGTGGATCTTGGTAGCCCTGAGAAGTGAGTGCACTATAAGGGGGAGCTTGTGGTGCCAAGGTCCTAAGTTGTTTGCTCTGGATAAGCGCAGCTAAAATTTGGTTCAAGTAGGAATTTAGTGGATATAGTCTTAAAGCCTAGGTTGTGGTGTGACTGTTCACTTTTAACAACAACTATTCTTGTCTTAATGTGTCTTGTGTGTGTGTAAAACATAATCAAGATAAAAGCCAACATTCAAATTTATAGCTTGAAAACTTGCAAAACCTTGTCAAAATATCAAACATTGTCAAAACATTGTCAAAACATCACAAACTTTGGTTCAATACATTCAAACCTTGGAAAACATGGCAACTTGTGCTTCTAAACGTGCTTGGCAAAACATAGATTTCACTCTTGCATAGCATCCACTTGCATTCTTCATAGTTTGAGCCTCAGACTTGCATCATATAGACTTCATATAGCAGCTTTTTAGTATCCCTCATATTCACATTGCAATCATTAGCATTTAAGTTTGCATCCTTTGCATTTCACCTCAAAAATTATCACTTTGCATCTTCCATCTTGCATCTTTGCATACCCAACCCTCATCTTGACTACTTTAACCATCATTTTGGATTTCCTACACATCATTTTGAGTATTCATTTTGAATTATCTCCTTGAATGGGTCTCTCCCTCACTGCTCTCCCCCTCTCCCACACACACACAAACACTATTTACTTGTCTCATTTTTATATTCATCCTTCCATCTCTGTCTACCCCTTTCACTTCTCTCATCACCTATCCCTTTTCTTCTCCACATACACCTCTCCTCTATATCCATATTTCTTCTTCATCTCTCCCTTTATCCATCTCTATCCCTATATCTCCCTCTCTACCCTCTCTTAGTTATATATTTCATTCTCACTATCTTTGTTTATCTCTTCCTTTCATCTCCATATCCCTCTTCTTCTCAATCCCTTACTCTCTCTTTCTCTTCCCTTTGCATATTCTCTCTTTCTATCTCCTTTCCACCCACCACCCTACCAAACCACATCTCTCTCTCTCTCTCTCTCTCTCTCTCTCTCTCTCTCTCTCTCTCTCTCTCTCTCTCTCTCTCTCTCTCTCTCTCTCTCTCTCTCTCTCTCTCTCTCTCTAATTATTATTTTTTCTTTATGTCAATTATAACATATCAAATAATTATATATTTAAATTAAAAAATATGTTATTATGAATCATTTAGTATTACGAGTTTAAGTTTGTTAGATGACATTTTTTTTATCTATATTATCTTTTAATTATCATTTGGAGTAGTGATCTATATATAACTATTGTAAATATTTACATTCATTATAATATAATTAATAAATATACATTTTAATTGTAAATTATTTTTTCATTAAATTATTATAAACATAAGAATTAATGCAACCTATTTAATTGAATAAATTTATATTTAAGAATTTCAATTATTTTTGAAGCTTTTACAACATTGTTATATTACTAATATTTCAAATCTAAATCTCCTTTTGAGTGAATATCAACATAATAAGAAAATATTTATGTTTGAATAAGAAAAAGTATATTATAAGACATGTTTTATTTTAGATGTATTTTAAGAGTAATATATTTTATTTATTATTTTCAAGTAAAAATTAATAATAGATTAAATAGATTAGGTATAATTATATTAAATAGTAATATGATACATATACATATTTACATAGATACCTTTTTTTTGGTTAAATATATATTAAATAATATATTTTAAAATAGAAGAAGATGAATAATGCATTTAAACGATAAAATTTTATTTTGTTAGAAATGTGAAAAGCTATTTTTATTGAAATAAAAAACAATGAAAATGACTAGGCCAAAACAATCTCAGTCCTTTCGTGGAGCCTATTAGTGCATTCACCAACAATGACACCAATTTGGGAAAGAGACCTAATAGTTGCTTAGGCTAACTTTGGGTACCTAGATCTCCTAAATTGTAAGTTGAATTATGTTAATTTTTTGGTGTACCTCCATAGTGACTTAAAAGCTTAAGGCTAAGGTTTCAGCATTTGGGCCTTTATAGATCTCTTTATAGATACACTAGTAAAGTTTGACCCATTTTTCAACAAAAAATCTGAAAAACATAGCTCTTAGAATTGCCTTAGTTTCAGCCCAGCTTCCCAACTGCTACCTATGTCAAGGGAGATTTGGCTTTGTCATTTTGATCTTATCTTTTTTTGTCATTTTTTTGGTCAAGATCCAAAGTCTATTGTCATAACATTAAACTCTTAGGTTAATACCTTGTAAAGATTTCACCTAAGTTCTAAAAACCTTATGTATACCGAGCTATCATTAGCATAATCATATTCCTAAATGTCATTTTTGACTTACCCTAGTGGTATATCCCCCTCATATTGCATTTTTCAAACCCTAGCATCATTTTCACTATCAAACCCTATCAAATTGTCCATCAACCAACTTGTTTTCTTGATCACCTATCCTCATTTTGCATAGCCTAAACATCATTATCAACCCTAGGAAACCATCCCTTGCATAGTCCACTTTTCATACACCTACCTTTAACATCCTTACCAAGTCCAAAACATAACCGTAACCTTCATTTTGCACATCATAATCTTCATCTTGCATACCTTCAAAATGACACCTTGCATTTGCATTTGCATAACATCCCTAGGACATTTGTACTTTTCATATCAAAACCCTAGGTCATTTAACATTTCCTCACATTGCATAACATCCCTAAACACTTAAAAATATCAAAAACACTCATATCTTGCATACCCACATCTTAATTATCAAGTTTTGACCTCTTTTATCAACTGCAACCCTGTTTACCAACTGCACACTTCATGGACGCAGTTGGTAGTTTTAGGGTGCACTTGGTAATTAGGTGTTTCATTCTAGGTTCCAAAACCCTAATCTGCACTTCCACACCTTGCATTGCATCCCAAGACCTTAGGAAACACTCTAAATCACTCAAAACACTCAAAATTTGCATTTTAAGAAACTTTGGAGCTACATCATTTGCAGAAGAAAGGAGGACATGGGAGCTACAAACAAAAGAGGGGGTTTCTAACCTTGTGTTTTCTTCTTTTGATTAGTTTGGCTTTCATGGTAGACTAGTGGGTGCTAATGTATGTTGATTGAGTTTTGTGATTTCTCATAGTATGTTATGCATTCAACCCGTTTTTCTAGTCCTACAATAAGAACAAAAAAATTAAAGAGATAAGAACAAAAAAATTAAAGAGACAAAACAATTATATATTTTATAAGAAAGAAAAATTTATTTTTTAGGACAAACATTCTAGTATTCATACCATGTTATTTGTTTGTGATTCAATGATGGCTTAAGAAGGATTTGGTGCTGTGCTACTTGTAAAGAATGCAACTCACAGATTTTAGTCATATAATGAACAATATTTATGCCTTGTTGTAGACAAGTGCATTCTATTGATTTTTGTCAAATAATTTAAAATTACTGATAGTGATAGACAAATCTGTACAGTGATTTTTTTATCTAGTTATTGCGCGAAATTTATCTTGAGGCAAGGGATAAATTATTATTTTTTTGATTTTATAATGGGAAAAGAGAGAGGAAGGCAAAACAAATATGCAAGGAAAAGATCTGATGAAGCAGAACAAAGAAATATTCAGAAGACTATGGCACGTTATCATCGAATTAAACAAGGTGAAGGAAATGTTGAAGAAGGCTCAACAGAAGTAGAAGTAGTGCCTATGGAAGAGAGGTCAGGAACACTCCCTACAGAATCTCAAATAATGAATGTTGAAGAAGGTTCAAGATCAGTCCCTACAGAGTTTCAAATAACAGAAGTTGGAGAAGGGTCAGAATCTTTCCCTGTTGAATCTCAAATAATGGATGTTGGAGAAGGCTCAAGATCGGTCCCTGTAGAAATTCCAGTAACAGAAATTAGAGAAGGGTTGAGATCAAGTGTAGGAACTAGTATGGATGAACTCTTAAATATTGTCCAATTTGTAAAGTATGGTATTTCTCATAAGAATTTAGATCATTTACTTAAAATGGATGTAGATAAATTGAGAAAACTTGTAGCTAGTGTTCAACCATTCAGTTTGTCTAAGAGAAGGTCAATGAAGAAGAAGATAAGAGAAATTATGAGTCAATTTGATAATACTGAAACACTTGAACAAGCTCAGTTGCTTTCACTTTTTCTTACACAGAAAAAGTTGCAAGAGGCATTGAAATTGTTAGGTGTAAACACAACATCAAAGAAGAGAAGATTTTCTAACATGCAAATTGATTTGATTGAAAATGTTAAACAAGGTTTGAGAAACATAGGAAAACACTCTCGAACTAAAGATAAGTCTTTTGCAAGAAAAGTGACGTTGATGTCTGTTGTAAGTAAGAATATGACCCAAAATAGAAAAATATGTTCAATTTCGTCTGAAATGGGTTTTAGTAGGAAAACAATGAGAGAATATGTTAAGAGAAGATTAATTGTGGATGGCAGTACTATGGAGGGCAATTGGGCAATCATGTGTAGAGCACCTCGTTCTCATAGGATTGAATAGTTATTAAAAAAATTAATCATATCATTTTGGATTGATAACACTTGTTCTTCATCAAATAGTAGAGATGTTATTAGGCATAGGATTGCACTTGGTCAATATGAACATCATACAAAACATTGGTTGGATACAACACAGCATGAGTTATATGTGTCATTTTGTAGTCAACATCCTAATGTAAAAGTTGGGCGAACATTGTTTGCAAAATTGAAGCCATACTTTGTGAGGTCAAACAAAGTGTTTGAAACGTGTTGTTGTCATCATCATATTGAGTTTGATCTCCACTATCAGGTATTTTGAAAGTTTGTAGAAGACACATATGGTTTTCATGCTGCTCCTCCTAGTAGGAGAAGTGAGTTTATATCATCCATTTTTTGTGACAACATAGATGATCTAGCTGGTCAAATAAATTGCATCAAAGGATTATGTGAAACATGTGGTGAATTGGCTCTATTTCCTTTGAAAATTGAAAATATTGATGTAACAAAAATATTGAATTGAAAAAGTTACAAGTATGTCAAGAATGAAACAAAGTTGGGGAAAGAAACAAAAAGTTTGGAATATGTTGAAGAGGAGTTGCCTGTTCTAACATTTATGGAAAGATTTAAGAAATTGATTCAACCTTATAATTGTCATGCATTTTTTGCAAAGTGGCAAGAACAACAGTTTCAAACTCTAAGAGATAATTTTCCACTTGGAACAATTGTATCAGTTGTTGATTTTACAGAAAACTATTCATTTTTTCATAAGAAAGCAATCCAATTAGATTATTACTTTAATAAGCAGGTCACTATTATGGTACATGTTTTTTATAGACATGCACAGTTAGATTTGGATGGTGTTCAGAGTACAGTTCAAGCACGAGTAATTATAAAGGAATATCATTTTTATATAAGTGATGATAAAGAACATGACATTCACTATGTAGAACATTGCTTCAATACGTTCTTTTCTTATTTGAAAGAAAGAAACATAAATGTTGATAAACATTATGTTTGGTCTGATGGATGTGCCGCGTAGTTTAAATCATCTAGACCATTTTATGCATTGTGTAGATATCATCGCAATAAGAATATAAAACACATATGGAATTTCTTTGAGAGTGGCCATGGAAAAGGTGAACATGATGGTGCTGGAGCTTGCATCAAATGTGCTTTGCAAAAGTATCAAATGAATTATTAGGGAGTTTGTGTAAATGATGCACATGATGTTGTTGAATGGTGTAAGACTCATTTTGCATTAGATGAGGTTGGGACATTATCAACAATGAGTCGACAGATACCATATAGAGTCTTCTGGGAGATATCAGGTATGGATGTGTACGTCTATTTAACTTTTATGTACAATTAAATTATAAAGTTTTATTGTTAAGTTTTATTTTTGAATTCGTTGAAGTTTAAATTTAATTTTTCTATATTTTCAATTTAATGAACTTTTAGGTGTCAATAGAAAAAACATGCATGGTTGCAAGAGGATAGAAAAGACACGTTCCTTACATTCAGTCATGAGTACAGATAATTGCAATTGGACATTGAAGATGAGAATACTCATGTTTTTGTGATAGTTGCATTGATGAAAACTATGAAGAAAGCATCAATCAGACACATGGATATACAGGTGCATGGATTTCGGTACCACTTGATGTTACTGATACATTTGATAAAGAAGATGAAAAATTTGATGATATTCCATTGATTTCTAATGATTATAATCATATCTCTGGATTGGTAAAAGTGGGTGAGTATCATCAAAATTAATCTCAACTTTTTATTTAATTAACAATTTCAACTGTCTTATATATATTGTACACATGCATTCATGTATACTTGTTATGCAGGAGATGTCTTTGTAGTGATTGCTAAGCCTGGAAGTCATAATGTGTTAGTTATTATTTATTGCGATGTACTGCAGAGTGGACAAAGTTATATGACCTTGGAGAAAGTGATGGAATGTTGTTCCCCATAGGTAAATTATACATATACATGTTCATGCACATATATATTTAAATAAATAAATATATATTTAGGTAACTTCATATCTGTCAAATTTTAAAACACTTAAATTTGTGGTACAGGTTCTGTTGTGATAGAGGGAACATATTTGAAGCAAGAGAAAATAGTCCAACATGGAATACACTTTGTTGATTATCAACCTGACAAAAAAGTTTTACAATATAGCCACCTGGTTTTTGCTACAGGGCTTTGTCTGCATCTAGTCAAACTTAAGCGTGTACGTCGCAAGTGGAGACTAGACAATGCCACATCGTCTTGAGTCTATGGAATTTTTTTTTGTCGTCTGATCCCATGAAGGCCAATATTTTTTTATTTGCAGAAGTGCTTCCTGAATAGTCATGGGGGGAGAGGTTCTGCTTGAAATCACTCTTCTATTGGAAGGTTATGCACATACCCTCTTGCTCTTCTGGAAGCTGAAAAGAACATTGAGTCCACCAACTCTAGTTCAACACTATTAAATTGTTCGGATATTGTCTTGCAAATATCCTTCGATGCAAAAGCATCATTCTCATAGTAGAAGAAAGGTGGGCCTTGCATGAACACATTGATTTCCTTTGAACGCTGGCCAATAGGTTTCCCAGGAACTCCAAAACCAATTAGTTCCTTGGAACACAAATTAGGGATTGCATCACATACTTCAAACATTGCTTGCTTGTCTTGCATACTCTCTATGTATTTTTTATACTTCAACACTTCCATTATCTATGTTACAATTTTGAACTTACACAAATCTTAAATATCAACTTTTTTTCAAACTATTGAATTTCATCTTGAATAAAATGTGTTTTTAATTGTACAATCATAAGTTCTTAATTATCAAATTTAGTTTATTAAAAATATATATAATTTAATAATTTAAATTAATTGTACTATGGATGAATTTAATAATTTAAATTCATTTATGAACTTTTACACATATACACATCTCAAGAATAAACATCTATAGATCTAATATATCTCTATGTATTTGAAATGCAAACTGTAAATCTCGAATAAATATACGTATGTAGCAAAATATAAAAAAGTCATATATACGTACATGTGATGATATCTAACACTGAAATACTCAATAATCAAATAAATAGTGAAAGTACATGGATGTCATCAAGGAACTAAAATACACATGTGTACATGTAAATTGGACCTCCAATATATATGCATCAAAAAATATATAAATCTGATCTACTACTAGAAGGACCCCTCAAGATGCATACGAACAGAACGACCCTCTGATCGAGTCTCCTGTACATCCTCTTGCTGAGGCGCATCAACCAAGCCCTGCAAATATATATACATATATACATACATGCGTTATAGTTCTATCTTTAAAACATATATATACATACATGCATCATGTACATATACATTCAAATTAAATACAAATTCACATATATATAGATATATATCTAGTTTTCAAAATATTTAAATAACTTTAAACAAACTATTTAAAACTCAAGTACTTGAGCACTACCAGGTGCCTCAATAGAATCATCTCTCTCATGTATATGATGCCCTGAACCAACAATATGTGTAACCATGTGCTCAGCGACCTGTGCCTACATGATTTATTACGAGTTAAAGATTAAATTAAATATCTACATATATATCTGAACTAAATTTTTCAATAAATGAACATATTTTTTATTTCATATATATTTAAAAATAAAAATAAATTATATATGTACCTGGGTCTCCGGAGGTAGAGAATGATCAACAGACTCCATCATATCATCTACTGATGCACCTGAGCCTGAAACTCCATGTCCAACTGCTAGTAAATCTGAGTGAAGTGGACTGTGTAACTGGATGGGTACATTTGGTGTAGAATCATTGCTACCAGGTCTGAATAACAGGTCCATGTATGATGAAAGACCTAGGTTCGAACTAGTATCAATCTTAGATAGTCCTTGCAACTGCTCACCAAAATCATCAAGGCCCTCAGCTGTGATACGGACATCTCCAACTCATATGCTTGAGTCATCTGTAGAGTGTCGTGAGTCTAGTGCCGAATGCTATGAGCTACGCACAGGTGTATCATCTTTCACTGGTGTGGCAGCCTGTGTTTGTGGAACTGTGTCGGGGCTCTGATGCTGTCTAACAACATCTATCACCACATGTACTAAAATCCTCTATGTATCATAAATATAGCTAATCAAGTGCAACATATCCTCCAAAAAATACAGTGCCATATCCATATGTGTCTGCTGTCCTTAAAGACCATGAATATTGCCTGGCAGTGGTAGCCTAGCAGCTTTATATGCATCATCAGAGGAAGCACCTAAAGTGCTACTAGATGCCTGTGAAGATGGTTGACCAAGTGGACGAGGACGTCGACTATGAAGATAACGACCAATAGAATATGATGTGATACTAGCTGCTGCAGATGCAATGTGCCCAATAGTGTCAATTGCTTCCCTTTGGGAGGCAATGACGACTCTATTTGCAATAGGCGCATGTGTAGGAATCATAGGAGGCATCCTCGGTCCAACAAATTGTCTAAGATCTGTAGGTGGCAGACAATCTACACTATGGTACTAGTCACGATCTGTGATCTGACCACACCCCTATCCATAATAATCAAGAATATCCAAGTAGTTGACGTTGAGCCCTATACGAAACTCAACATACAACTACTGTGCAAAATAAAAAGGGGTATTTGGTCGTTATTAGGATAATGACCATATGCAGCTAAAAATCGTGGATAGATCATGCTAGCAATAATAGGGTCTCTGCATCGTGTGACTTTGTAGCCTCTCACCCTACCCTGTGTCCCCTCATAAGCTGGAAATAGCTCTCTCTGGATGACGTCTTTGGGGGCTACCCTCTTGACGTCATCAAATGATGCATCTCCTGAAACCTTAGCCCTAAGCTCCCTAGATATGGAAGCTAATATGGTAGGAGTAAATGAATGGTGACCTCTAAACCTAGCTTTCAAATCCTGTAAACTCCTACATATCGTAGTACATATGTCTCTATAAAGACCATCATCAGAGGTCAATATAGACTACTGCAGTCTAGCAACCTCATGCTCTAAAAATGCAAATAATGCATCGATATCGATGCGTGGAGGTGGTGCAACAGGATCTCCAGCAGCAGGTACAACCTGACTTGGAACATGAGCTGCACTAGGAGCTGGAACATGAGCTACACGATGAGCCCTACATCGAGGTACATGAGGAGCCCCACTAGAAGCTGTAGCACAAGCCCCACCACGAGCTGCATGAGGAGCCATATCGAGAACTACATCAGGTGCTGCAACAGGAACTGCATTAATCTGTGCTATAGTAGGAGTCATAGTAGGAACTACATCAGGTGTCACACCATAAGTCGCATCAAGCATATCGTGTGAAGCCATATCTATAAAAATGTATAAAGAGCTAAATTGCCTGTTGTACATACTTTTTTATTTTTAACATTAAAAATTATACACATGTAATTAAACATACATCACACATCATGGACCTAGATAATCTGTAACACATCCAGACCTAGATTAATTTGCATATAAGTATAAGATAACTTTAAAGTTGATAGTTTGGTTATGGTTAGAGTTAATTTGTTATTCTAAGATTTTATTATATTTTGGGGGGTATTATTAGAGAATTCAATTAAAGGGTACCTAATAAATTATTTATATTACTCTTAAATGCTAATGTTTCGAGGTTTGAAATTCTTGATTGATATTATTAACAGAGTGAGTCACTGGACTCATAGGTGGCTCTCATCTACTGGGAGGGTTACCCTGCTCAAGACTATGATTCAGGCTCTTCCTATTGATAGGTGTTTAGTGCAAACACCTCCCATGGGAGTTTTAAAAGATTTTGATGCTTTGTCACGACAATTCCTTTGGTCAAGAAATCTCCAATCCTCTAAATGGAGCTTAGTCAACTGGGACACGGTTTGTTTGCCTAAGTTTTTTGGGGGTCTAGGCGTTAAATGTATGGATCTTGGTGTCAAAGCTCTTGCTGCAAAGTTATACTGGAGATGGTTTAAGAGTCAAGATCGAGATTGGGCCAAGATTTTGACCCATAAGTATTTCTCAGGAGTGGAGGTCCAAGATATTCCTAGACTTGAGCTTGATGGTAAGGGGTCTTTTATTTGGGACACCCTTAAAAGGGGTGCTCCTCTTATCAAGGATGGCCTTTTCTGGATTTGTAATTAGGGGTCAAGTGTGTTATTCTGGCAGGATTCTTAGGATGGCCACCTTCCTATTCTCTCCAGTTTTTCCCACCTTTTGCCTTTGTTTCAGGTTTTTTCTTCTGTAGGTTGGACCATAGTAGCTCACTTCAAGACTGTTCAAAGGTGTGGATTGATGGAGGTGGCTAGTTGGAAGGATCCACAGATTTGGCCCACAGGGGGCTCCTCAGAGATTCAGGCTAAACTGGTGCATCTTCTCTCTACTAGGCTTTGTAACTCTTCTAAAGACAAAGACATCTTGGCTTGGGGTCCTTGCCCAAAAGCTAAGTTCAGTGTGGCCCAAGGATATGCTCAACTGGATAGCCAATGTAATGTAGTTCAGGTGGTTCCCTGGTGGAGGAAGGTCTGGAATAAATTTTCTTGGCCAAAATGTAATTTTTTTCTATGGTTGGTTGCGCAAAATAAGTGTCTTACTTGGGATAATCTCCAACGAAGAGGGTTTTAAGGACCCTCTTTCTATCCCCTATGTATGTTGGATGGAGAAGATGTTTCTCATGTTTTCTTCTTATGTCCTCTCTCTAGAGAGATCTGGCATAAGTGGTGGAGGCATGGTGCCATAGTTGTATTCATGCTGAATCTCTTATTGAATTTTGGGACAGCCTTGGCAGACCCCCTACGAAAACTTAATTCCTTCAGGTGGCCTGGGCTATTGGACCTTCTTTCATTATGTGGAATCTTTGGTTGGAGTGTAACCGTCGAATCTTTTGCAATTCCAGCTTGGGAGCCACTAAACTATGGCAGTTGATCCTAACCAGGCTTCAAGAGACTATCTCTGCTAAATGTGATATGTCAGAGCCGGTGGATCCTGGTGATTCTCGTATTGTCAAGAATTTAGGATTAGTGGATAAAGGATTTGGAACTAGTAGTAGTAAGAGATCTCAGCCACGAAAGAGGAAGGTTTGTAGAGTGGGGAGATGTAGTCTTCCTCCCGATGCAGTCCTAAAGATTAACACTGATGGCTCCTCTTGTGGGAATCCTGGACTGGCTGGAGTGGGAGGGATTGGGAGAGATGCAGATGGCAATGTTATTTTCATATTCTCTATTCACAAAGGAGTTCAATCCAATAACATGATGGAGGCTTTGGCCATTAAGGTGGCTATGGAGCGGGCTTGTTCTCTTGGTTGGAGGAGAATGGTGTGTGAGTCTGACTCTCAGATTGTTGTGGATATGATAAATAATCGGAGAGTGGATGAATGTAGCTGGAAAATTGCCTCTATTGTTAGAGAGATTCTTCACTTGAGTAGCTTTGTGGATGGGATCTCTTTCTGTCATATTCCTAGGGAATGGAATGGAGTGGCTAATGTCTTGGCAAAATGGGCATCAAAGAAAGGTGCTAGTTGGGATATTTCTGTTAGGGATGATCTTCCTGCTGATCTTGCTGGGACTTTCAAGCAATTAGTGGAAAAGGATTGAATGTAATTGGTTTTGGGTTGGTTGGGCTTGAGGCCTTCTATAATCTGGTTTTATTTGAATAAATTTTTACCCCTTTAAAAAAAAAAAAGATAATGTTTCAAGGTTTAGGTTTCAAAATGGGTTACATATATATCATTTAAAACAAGGGTCATACTTCATGTATGTACATGTGTTTGAATGTATTTGCATGTATCTCAAATGTAATTTTTAACAATTTAGGATTAGGGTCAACTTGTTTTAATTTTATGTAAGTTAGGCTTCAATTAGGTTTTCAAATAGGGTTTTAGTTTAATTAGGCTCAATTTTAGGGTAAGATTTAAGACCTTATGACACTATCAGGGTTTACACGAACTTACATAATTTCTAGCATTAAATTTAGGGGTTAATATTAAAGTCCATGGTTAAGAATTTAGGATAAGGGAACTTAGCATATGAAGTTTATGATTTGGTTCAAGATTATGATTTAGGGTATTTATTATCATTTATAATATTGGGTTTAGAAATTAAATTTTAAGGTCAAGGTTAGGGTTAGGGTTTGGATAATGGTTAGGGTTAGGATTTGGTTAGGTTAGGGTTAGGCTTTGGATGGACATGTATGTTATATTCATACAGGTAGAAATGCAAATTAATCTACATTCTTATATATGTATAATTTAGGATCTCCCCTTAAGACATGTCATTGAATTATATAGTTAATTATATATTTCTAATTATGAAGACATTAAAAATAATAACATATGTACATTTAAACATGAATATTGAAAACATATGTATGTACATCTATATCTACCACATGAACATATTTACATGTACATTTATGAAATAAAATATACATTTTAATCTACATTCTTATGTATAATTTAGGATCTCCCCTTAAGACATGTGTTATTAAATATAGTTAATTACACTTAGTTATAAGATAAATTAAGATCAATAGTTAACATATACACAAATTATACATATAAAAATGTGAATTTATTAAAAATATGTACATACATCTACTTTTAACCATGAACAAATATACATGTACATCTATGTTCAAAATAAAAAATTATACATTTTAATCTATATTTTTACATTTACAATTCAGGATCTAGACCCTTAACATATGTCATTTAATTAAACTTCTAAGATTAAGACATTAAAGTGAATTTGACATATTTACATTTAACATTAACATATATATATATATATATATAATTTAAATTTGTTTTCTAAAATTTTGTAATGTTTTTCTATTTTTAAAAAAAATATTTTTTCTAATGATTTTCTAAATTTATTTTCAAAATATTTGAAAACTATAATTTTTCTAATATTTTTAAAAATTTGTTATCTAAAATTTATATTATTATAAATTTTCTAACGTTTTTCTAATATTTTTTCTAAATTTTTTAAAAAAAATTTATATTAAATTATAAATTTTCTAATGTTTTTGTAATGTTTTTTCTAAGTTTATTTTCTAAATTTTATATTAAATTCTAAATTTTCTAATGTCTTTGCAATTTTTTTTAAAAAATTGTTTTCTAAATTTTATATTAAATTATAAATTTTCTAATGTTTTTTTTAAATTTATTTTTTAATATTTTAAAATTTTTTTATATTAAATTATAAATTCTCTAATATTTTTGTAATTTTTTTTCTAAATTTGTTTTCTAAATTTTGTAATGTTTTTGCAATATTTTTTTCTAAATTTTCTAATTTTTTTTAATGTTTTTTTTCTAAATTTTCAAAATTTTTAAAATATTTTTTTAAAATATTCTAATTTTAAACTATTTGTTTTCTAAATTTTATATTAAATTATAAATTTTCTAATGTTTTTGTAATTTTTGTAATAATTTTTTATAAATTTTATATTAAATTATAAATTCTCTAATGTTTTCGTAATGTTTTTTCTAATGTTTTTCCTAAATTTTATATTATATATATTTTTACTATTTTTTCTAATGTTTTCTAATGTTTTCTATATAATATTTTTCTATTTTCTAAATTAATATAAATAAACAATAAAAATATTAAATTAACATTTAGATATGTTTTATAAACTATTAAAAACGTAAATAACATTCAAATATGTTTTCAAAACTATTAAAAACGTAAATAACATTCAAATATGTTTTAAAAACACAAAAAAAATGCATTGAAAATATTAAAATCTATTTTGATAATATAAAAAAATACTTCAAAAATGTTGAAAACATTAAATTAATATTATTTTGACATACCCGATAATGAAAATGAGAATGAAAACGAGAGGATGATGTGGACGGAAGTTGCTCAAGCCACACGTTCGCCCGAACACCCAATCAACAGTGCTCGTCGTAAAAATGAATTTTGGAAAGTGAAAGAGATGTTTTAAGGCACCAAAAATTTGGTCCATACATGTTCGCACGAACATGTACGTAGTGCGTGTTCGCGCGAACATGCCTTGTTATGTTCGCGCGAACACGTGCTATGTACATGTTCGCGCGAACATGTCTCAAGTGTTCGTGCGAACGTATGAAAAATTGAGATGCGAAAATTTGCCATTTTTTTAAAGTTTCTTCGTCCCACTAAAGTGGAACCCATTATTGTGGGTTCACCCTCTTTCTTTGGAAAGATAAATTTTGTGCAAAAATTTATAAGCAGATTTGCGGAGATAGTTTGTCCCCTTAATGATTTACTCAAAAAGGGAGCAAAAATAGAATAGGTTTTGGAGATTAAGAAATCATTTGAAGATATCAAAGTGGCCATCTCTACAGCCTCAATACTACTGAGTCTGGATTAAGGACTATCTTTCAAAATATACTCTTTTGCTTTATAACATTCATGTGCTAGGATTCTTACACAGAAGAGGGAAAAAAAGATGAAATTCCCATTACCTTTATGAGTTTCCCTTTAAAAATACTGAGTTCAACTATTCTAACCTTGATAAATAGTCTTTTTCTTTAATCAAAGTGGTAAAGAAGTTCTGCCATTATATATTAAGGAGTAAGGTATATGCGATTGTGCCTGATCCTGCAGCTAAGATGTTATTGATGCAAAATGAACTTGGTGAAAGGTGAGGAAAATGGATGGAAATCCTTCAAGAATTTGATTTAGAGATTCAATCCATGAACTTGGCAAGAGGCAAGGATTATCAAAAATGGTAGTGGATAACCAAATTAGGGATGAAAAGAAATTCAAATTTGATGGTGAAATAGATGTGGAAGATGAAAGTCCCATTACCTTTATGAGTTGCCCTCTAAAAATACCGAGTTAAACTATTCTAACCTTGATAAATAGTCTTTTTCTTTAATCAAAGTGGTAAAGAAGTTCTACCATTATATATTAAGGAGTAAGGTATATGCGGTTGTGCCTGATCCTACAGTTAGGATGTTATTGATGCAAAATGAACTTGGTGAAAGGTGAGGAAAACGGATGGAAATCCTTCAAGAATTTGATTTAGAGATTCAACCCATGAACTTGGTAAGAGGAAAGGATTATCAAAAATGGTAGTGGATAACCAAATTAGGGATGAAAACAAATTCAGATTTGATGGTGAAATAGATGTGGAAGATTAGAATAAGATTGTAGTATCTCAACTTGATATTGATTGAGGTATAATAATAGATGTCTAGTACCAAGATATTGTTTACTATCTTTTACAAAATTAGTACCCCAATTAGATGAATAGTTTATAGCATAGGGGACTCAAAATGAAGTGTGAATCCTACATGCTTCATGATATAAAATTATACAAAAGGAACTATGAAGGAATTTACCTAAAGTGCTTGGGACATGAAGAAGTAAAAGAAGTTTTGGAATAGTTTCACAATAAGTATGGTACAAGACATGGTTCAACAGAGGCTATGACCCATATGATTTTAAGATCAATATATTTTTGGCCTACAATCTTCAAAGATACTTTTGAACATATGCATACTTGCCACATTTGTCAGACTAGTGCTAATAGAGAAATACATCATGCAATGCAATTACAACTAGTGTTCGAGGTATGCCCCTTTGCAAAATGGGGGTTGGATTTCATTGGTCCAGTGAACCCACCATTGTCAACTAGACACACTTTTTTTCTCATAGCTATTGATTATTGCATGCACTAGAAAGAAGTTGAGACTTTTAGAAATTGCATGGCTAAGGTGGTTATAGATTTCTTGGAAGAACACATTGTTACCAGATTTGGAATGCCATTCTTTCTAGTGTGTGATAATGGATCAGATTTTGCATTGATATTCCTTACTCAATGGGCTTTAGAAAATAAGGTTATTACCAAGTTCTCTTCAAATTACTATCCACAAGGAAATGGTGTGGCTGAATCTACAAACAAGAACTTGATCATGGTAATAAGACATTTGTTGAAGGAAAATCCTAAATAGTGGCACACTCAACTCAAATATTTGCTATGGACAGACTAAGGGTCAAGAATGCTTTGGGGACATCTTTGTATCTTCTTATCTATGGAAAAGAGCCAACATTCCCACTTAACCTTGGGATTCCTATTTAAAATTCATGACTGGGTACACTGAAGATGCTAACAAGGTACATATTAGACTAATGAATCTTTTGGAGATGGATGAAAAATGAATAGCTTCTTTTGAGCATATGGCAAAACAACAAGCTGTTGTCAAGAAGTGGTTCAACAAGAGGGCTATGATAAAGTGTTTTAGAATATCTGGCCTTATTCTACTCTAGGACAAGGCAAAAGAAAATTCACGCAACTAGACTAAGATTCAATGCTCATGGATTGGTCCTTATCTAATCATGAAAATTCTAGGAGAAAATACTTTTAGGTTGAGTTCTTTACAAGGGGAATTGGTGTCATTTCCAGTCAATGGAAAATTCCTAGAACATTATTTTGAGGCCTAAAAAATAATAAAAAAAATAAATAAATAAACAAATTAAAAAAAAAAAAAATAAAAAAAAAAAATATATATATATATATATATATATTTTCCCTTTGTGCAAGTGTGTTTTCAGTTGTGTGTTTTCTTTCAAAATTGCATTAATCTAGGGGTTAGGTGCACTCAAGATTTTATCTTGATGTATCTTATTAACCATCTTTTTTGGTTTCAACTTTGGGGAAGAGGTATTTCTTTGTCAAAACATTATAATAATTTTGTTTCTTATACTAGCTGAGGAATGGATGTTACTTGCAGTAATAGGGGACTTTTAGTCTTGAATTCAGAAATGTAGATCAACAAGTTTTCAACACTTTGAAAATTAAAGATTGATTATCTTAGGTGTTTTCAAACCAAGGTTGATGGCAGCAAGGAATAGTCCAAACCCTAATAGTTCAAATAGAACTCTCTTCTTGAAGAAATTGCTAAGATCATTGTTTGGCATGAGAGTTTCTAAAAAGTTCTTAAAAGAGGAACACAAGGGATGTTCACTAGTAAAGATTGAATCTAAGAAATGACACCAATGTCTTGGCTACATAGTCTAAGCATGTTCAGGGTACAGAAAAAAAAGAAAAAAAAAGAAAAAAGGTGTTAAGAATGAAGGATTCTACAAAGTCTGAGAAAGGTAATCTAATTATATTGATATGCACTCCAAATAAACTATCCAATATCAAAACAATTACTTCATCGAAGAATCAAATAATGACATGCAAGATACATAAAGAAAATATTCAAAAGATTACCCAAGACTTCAAAAGAAAAGTGATAATCCATTAAGAGCCCTTAGAGCTGATTCTCTCATTTGGTTAGATAAAGGAATTGACAAACAATTTTCATGAGGATTCCTGATGAATGGACCGGAAAGGGTGGAATATTGTTTCCAAGTTGTCACAAGTTTTTAACTGATTGTATTCTAAGATTTTGAAGAAAATAAATACATTGAACACACATTAAACTTGGAGATTCAAGATTCTAAGGTTTTGACTGTAAAGTGACTTGAAATACACTTGGAGTATTCGGGATTCAGTTGGTGTTTGACACATGTTAGAGAAATGCTTGTTGATGAAGAGATGCCTTTGTCATTTCTTCCTTTTTGTTGAGTCTATTTTTTGTGGTTTCATAATGCATGCCCCATTTCGCCTAGAAGTAGGGACCCCTTACTTTAGTTTTTAGTTTTTTGGATCCCTAGTTTGTGGCTTGAGTCTTTTTTAGGGTTTTGCCTACTATTTTTTTCCTAATTTGGGTCTCTACCCATAAAACTAGATACCATAAACCTTGTTTCTAAGGTAGAAAGTAATTTTAAAAAAAAGAGAGGTGCACCTAGCGCACCTCACTAGGTGTGCTAGTGCATTAAGTTATTCAAGGAAAAAACATTTCCCTCTTAGAAGTGCATAGCTATACACCTCTAAGAGGTGTGCTAACCCCAGGGCCTATAAAGCCTGAGACCCCACCCCCTTTCCTTACTATTCTTCCCTCCAAGCTCTCAACCACTGCACCTATGCACCCCGCTAGGTGTGCCACTCTGCTCCACCACCTAAACACACAACACACATTAAATATAAGCTAAGGCAAAGGTGTGCATGCACACCTTTGTTTCATTAACTAAGAAAAATCAAAACTTAAGAAACTTAAAAAACTTCTCACCTGAGATAAAAGTGCGTAGGTGCACACTTACTCACCTTTACAACCCTAAACTTAAAAGAAATTGAAGAAAAGGGTGTGAGGTGCGCAAGGTGTGCACCTTTGTTACATTAAATAAGAAAACTCAAAACTTAAAAAACTTCTAACGCGAGATAAAGGTGCGCAGGTGTGCACCTATCTAAGGTATGCACCTGCGTACCTTTACATACCTAAACATTTGCAAAAGTGAAGAAAAGGGTGCGCACTTAGTGCACCCATGAGGTGCACTAAGTACGTGCTCTTTTCACATTGTCTTGCCTGAATGTGTTATATTTTGTGAATTTATGTTCATGGAATGTAATGGAGCCAATAGTTTTGTTACATTATTTTGATTGAGCGATCTTTTAATTTTGGTGTTTTCTATGGGTTTGCAAATTTTGCTGATGTACTTAGTTTGAGAAGAGATCACCTTAATGTTCCTATATAGATTTTTGTCTTGCATGAGCACACTTTTTGTGGCCTTGTGATCTGATGAAAAGTGAAACATCTTATGGTTACTGAATCCCATTGATGATTGCATCAGTGGATTTTAGGAACCACTGCTCCTATTTTCATTAGTTACCTACCGATCTTTTCAAAGGCTTAATTTGCAGATGTGTTGTTTCCGTAGCTTATATCCATTAGGGATTTGTTTTTCAAGTCATTTTCTTAAACCTCTTATTACTCTATCTTTGTCATCTATTTTTACAAACACTTGGTTAATTTAGGAATTCATATAGTTGCATTGTTAGATTACATTCATTAAAAAATAGAAAAATAGAAAAATATATTTCTTTTTGTGTGGTTTTTCTTTTGAGATAGCAAGAAGATTCAAAATCTTATTCAAAATCTATCAAAACTAACAAAAGGCCTCCTTGTGAAAAAATACATTTATCTTCAATTGAGTGGATTCCAGTAGGTCGCAAGATCACCGTGAACCTTGGAGTTGATCCTAGATCAACTTTTCAAGAGAGGATTTGGAAAGGATTCCTATTAATAAGCATCGTGCAAAATGACAACTCAATAAGTGCCAATATTCATGTTAAATTGTGGATTTGATGAATCTGAACTAACCATTTTGTTTTCTTTAATTTTGTGAAGCATCTGGAAGATAAGCTTGATGAGATGGTGGCACAAAATTCATCGTAAACCATTTTAAGGTGAATTCAAAGAGGATTGAAGGAGAATTTTCTAGAAGGCAATAAAATGAAAATATGGGTAGATTCATTGAATCCTATCTAACCCTAAAATTGATGATAGAGGATGAATGAAAAAAGATCTTAATTTTCTATTTGTAGAGATGGCTGGTTAGTAGAAAAGGTTGTCATGTGTGAGAACCTAAGGAAGAAAAGGAGTATAAGGTATTACTTCATTCAGAGACCAAACATAAGAGATTGCTATTGGCTAGAAAAGAAAGAAGGCTTAAGGGTATGGATGCTTGAAGCATGAAAAAGCTATCAAAGATGAAGAGTGTAAAAGCCAAGTAGAATGGAGGACTGAAAAAAAGATCAACAATCTACAAGTGTGTTGTAAGTTCTTATCAAATCAAGCCTTATTGTTATTTTCTAATCATTGTACCAGTCTAGAGTAAATCCATTGGATTAAGGTTGACCTAACAATCATTTGTAAATCCTTTAATTGAGTGACATTCTAAGCGAATGATCTAAAGTCCTCTAACAAGGCTCGCTCCTAATGAAGTGATTAAAATCCTCTAACTAGGTGAGGAAAAATCTCATTCTTGGGAGCTCATCTAGTAAGAAAAGGAAGATTAAGGAGGTTGAATTTGAGATGGATACAGAGTTTGAAGAGGAGCTAAAGGAGGGTAATGGGAAAAAAGGCATTTATGGTATTGTTACTAGAAACAAGGAGAAGAATACAGATAGGGTTTCAAACATTCCTTCTGATGATGAACCTCTGATTAAGAGGATGGAGCCAAAAGGGAAGAATGTGCTTTCTCAAGGGAATGTGGCTAACAAAGGGCCTAAGGAGGTAGATAATGAAAGAGAGAATTTGGATACTGATTTGCATTACCTAATTCATAACAAGGAAAATGATGAATAGGGTTATTTGATGGCGATATTTGGTAATATGGGGCCAATGAAGAATATTTCAAGAGATTTTGATCAGCTCAAAAAAACTACTAGAGGGGAGAGAACTTTAGGTCAGCATATTGATGGAATTTTTGAGGTGATTGGTAATGTTGAAGAGGTTAAGAATCTAATGAAATGAGATCCACCCTTGGAAAACATGAGTAAAACTTTGGATCATCTAATTAAATATTTCTAGAAAAGATGGGATGACATGGATAACATAGTGATTAATATGGAGAAGATGTTTAAGAAACTTGTTAACCAAAATTGTTCTATTCTGAAGACTTTGGCAGATGACATTAAGACTTTGATGAATAAATTTGAATAGGGGAAATGTCAAGGCTCCAAGGACATGAAAGATGACCATAGGCCCAACAAGCATACTAGGGATAACTCAAAAAAGATTGAGGTCATTGAAGCTAAAGAAATGGAAGATCTATAGGCCTTTGCAGATAATATGAACATCCTTGCAGATTGGGCAGCTAATTTATTAAAGACCTCATAGATATATTTTTGCTGTCTTTTCCTGTTGGTTGTTTTAAGGCTTTTTATCTTAAATAGTCCTATTCTTAGGTGTTGATGCATAGTTCTTCAAAGCTACTCTACTCTTTTTGTTATGTTGCTATGTAAAAGGTTTTGGGTCCTATAAAACCTATTTTAATTTAATCAAAATATTGTGTATTGTAACCTAATAGGGTTGGCCTTTCATAGGACATCACTTTAGAAGAGTGAGAATGAGTAGCATGTTGTAGTTTTTCCCAAGTTGGGTTTCCATGTAAAATCATTGTGTATGTGTTATGTTTCATGCTTACATTTTTGTAAAGTTGATTTGACAGTAACCTACAAGTTTAAGTGATTGTATTACATAATGGATGCATGCATGATGAATATGTTTTATGAATATGGGTTCACTAAAAAGATTTATTTGTACATTTAGACCTTGGATAACTGATTAACCACACCCCCTTGCCCCCAATTATTCTAAATAATTCCAACATTGGCTACTCACCACTTCTGGCCTGACCTTCTTAGCATCCAAAACTATGATGAACACACAAAAGTATATGAGTTCTACCCTCATCTGCAGCTATAAAGAAGTTTCAAGGAGTATGTGGTAGTAAATGATTCCTTCACAATGAGGCTATGGTGAGAATTTCAAGGATGCCCCCAAAGGAGATTTTCTTTAGAAGCAATCTTAGCTATTATCCAATTTTGATGCTCATTCATCCAATTTTTGAGCTTGTCATATCTGCAGATAGGTTCCCTTGATGGTTTTCCCAAGAGACTATCCAGATACCCAGAGGACAAGGTGGTTCTAATTGAGTTATGTTGAAATTTTTTTGAAGTGAACACCTTGTGTTTAAACATGAAGAAAATAGCCAAGATTCCATTCCCCATAGTGGTTGGACCTTATTCATGTGCTTCTAGATCTGATTCTCAGAATCTGGTGAAGATTTTTGACAATAAAATCAAATTGGTGGGCTATGAGGAACTTAGGCCTCAATATGATCTAGTCAACTTTGTAAGAGATCACTTGAAGTTTTTGATTAGGTAAAATAGGTTTTATAGGGATCCTAAAACCCAAAGTTTTATAGCAAAAAGAGCGAGATGAAACAGACTAAACAAACAAAAAATTTCCACAAAAGGCCAAAGACAAAAGAAAGCCCAAAGCCAAAAAACAAAGGCCAGAGACAAAAAATAAAAGCTAGGCGAACAAGCTAGTGGTCGTCCGTGTCCATGGCTTGCAGGGTTTCTGCAGCATCATTGTCCTTTTGATTGGCCATGCCCTCCTGAATCCTAGTAGGAGTGTTCATCTGGTTCCCCTGATTCACCTGGTCACTGGCCTCTTTTTGAAATTCATCCCAATTGAATCCTTGCTCTATGTTCTACTCCACATCCCTTTCAAGGCCAGTTGTAGTCAGATAGTCCCCCAGATTGACAATATTCTCATTCAAGGTGTGAAGGGTGTCCATTATCTATTTGGTGATTATCTGGTGGATAGAATCCAACCTTTGGACCTTCTGCTCAAGCTGGGTGAGTCTATCATCCTAATGGTCTTTGGAGACCTGACCTTTGTCTTTCTTCTGGCTACCCACCTGGTCATTGCTTCCTCTGGCTTCCCGGTCCTTGTCAGTACCCTAGTTGTTGGGCTGGTTGCTCCTATCCTTTAGAGCCTCAATTTCCTGAAAAAGCCACTTGATGGAATGAAAGTTGTCAATTAGGCTATTCTTTGCATTGTTCAAGAAGTTGAAGCTAGTTTCTCGCACATTGTCAGAGATAACCAAAAGAGCTGGGTCAATGAGCTCATCGTAGTGGGTACTTCTATCAAGGTCCTCCAACACCTAGATTTTAGCAAGTTCTCTAACAATACCCAAATTGACCTTGTTCCCATAGAAGTTCCTCTAGGCCCTCCTCTTGTTCTTTCTGATTAACTCCCCCCCTTTTTCAACCATGATTTCAATCATCTCCTCCGGGGTCAAAATGGGAACCTCCTGAAGAGATCACTTGAAGTTGGGACATGCCTACAAGCATGTTTTGAATATTGAGGACTTCTAGTTCGAGTGTCTCAATGAATACTAGACTTAGGAGAAATTCTGGTCATGACTAACAATTGATGAAATTAAGTTATACAATAATTTTGTTGATGTTTTTGACCTGGCAGATGATGGAGCTTATATGCACCCCACATCCTATGAGAAGATAAAAGGCACCCCAATCTTATCTACCCCACCTACAAGTCCTGTCATAGACACCATGAAGGTCCTCATTAATGGAATAGCTAAAAGAATAGATAAGTGGGTAGAGTGGACTCGAGTGAGGAAGAAGAGGATCGAGAGCACTGTTTCAACAGGTTGAGTATCTTTTGGAGCTGCCAAATCAACCACATCAATTACCATCACATCTACTACTTCAACATTTTCAAACCCATTACAGTCTATTGGTCAAGGTGGAGACCAAACTCTAGAGAAGAATGTGCCCATCACTCCTACCTGCAGAGGATGCTCTCTTTTGCACACCAAAAAAGTTTGGGAGAAGGAAGGAGACAAGGACAAGGAGAAAGAACAAGAGAAATTAGTGGTCAAGCCTACCTCTACTATCCAAATCATCAATTTGGATGGTGACACCAGCCCCATGGATGGCAAAGAATAAGACACATCTTTAGAAAGGGGATACCTTGGCCCTCTAAGTGACCAAGCTTGATCCCTTTACTGTTGCTTCCTAAAGCAAGAAAACTCCCCTAGTACTGAGGAATCTATTCAATCCTACTACCTTGTAGTCTATTGTCAATGTGCTCTCTATTGAGTCATGGATCAAGGAGACCATTGATAGGAAGAAGAGAAGATATGAAGAAGTAGCTCCATGAAAGGACTTGATAAGACAAGCCACCTCTTCTCAACCATCCAAAAAAAAAAAGAAACAAAAAAAAAATTCTACATTGGCCATTGGTTCAACTATTGGTCACATGTTGGTAGAGATTTCTAAGCCACAAAAGGAAGGCAAATTCCATGAGCTTTCCAAAGATGACTTCCAAATCACAACGTTGGATCTTGGTATCCATGTTCATGAGTCCATGGTGAACATATGGAAGTCCACCAATGAGAATATTGAAGATAAGTTGGAAGATCTTAGAGCAAAAAATGAGGCCCTAAAGGCCTTGAATAGAAAATTGATGGAGAACATTAGGTCTTCACTCGGGAGCACTTCATCAAGCCAATTCGACTTGAATGTAGAGGAAAACAAAAATCTACCCCTTAAACTACAACAAGAGAGGCAATTAAGGCAGATTGGCAAAATAGGGGTAGACCAGATGAAGGCTCAAGGTCCCCCATTAATTTGAAAATTTGGGAAGTCTAGTGTTAGATGCTCACAAGCTAAGGGAGGTAGCTTCCAATCATAAGACCACAATACAAAAGGAAGCAAACAAATTGATAGACAAGTTATCCCTACTTTAAGAAGTTATTAAAATGAAGACCAATGTTGTCATTACTTATTGAATCCTCAAGATAGGAAAGGAGATATCATTTCATTGGAAATAATCCTTGGAGTTTATTATAGAGATCTCTATGAGGTCTAAATATGAGCTCAAGGATGTACATGACCTGGTGTAGAAGGTCATTGTGAAATTATTTGAATATTTGAAGATATTGCACATAGAATCCTATGCATTTATAAATGGTAAACTTGTGGATGTTGAGAAAATGAAGTCAAAATTATTGGCATTTGTTGATGACACTATTGATCCACTCAACTTCCAAATGTCAAAGATTCAAGAACTGTCATCTGCAATTTAATCATAAGAAGAGCTTCAGAAAAAGTTCTAGTCAAAGCTCACTAGAATTGATGAATTCACTGAGATGCATGACTACTAGATAATTTGAGCTAACAAAATCATCATTCTATATGTCGAAGAACTAGACAAAGTAACTAACACCATGAAAGATTATAGAGCCAAAGCAATTACTCCTAGGAAGGCATGATGTTCTGATGCTTCTCCATACATATGTCATTCTCCCTCTCCTTATTTTTGTTGCTGTTATGACATTTTTTTAGTCTCTATAACATAAAATGATTCAAGCTTGTCCTATATTTAGTTTATTCTATTTAGAGAAGCTCTATGAAGAAATCATCCAGTGTAACTGGCCATTTTGAGAAGGTCTATATATGTAACTTTTTGAGAAATTAATAAGATCAACAAAATTAATTTTGGGTGAACCCCTATAGCTAGGACTAATGTGTGTGACTTTGAGTCCAATTTTAATTTTTTTGTTTATTTAGTTTTAGTATAGTATGTGGAATGAATGTTCTATTATTGAAAATTGAATGAATGCAAATGAACTTAGTTTTATTCCTTCATTCAATAGATTATATGCCTTAATTTCTTTAGCATAAGTATATTCTTGTTCTTTCTACTATTCCTCATATTTTATGTGTGTAGTGTAGTTCATTGTATAAGGAGGATGGAAATTGGTCAATGGTGTGGCTGAGAGATAGATAATTTGGGTATTGTCAAAACATCAGTTCACTTTGTAATCTAGGAATTACCCATTATGCCATCTTTTCTTTTTCTCCTACTATCATAGTTCATTATGAATGTTTCCATATCTTTGCATTTAGATCAAAATAGATTGCACTTTGTGAGTTAGTTCCCATTTTCACTTGCCTAGGTTGTTTAAAGTGTTGAGCAATCTGGTATTTTCCTTTTCCGCTCTCTAATTAAGAGCATACCCCCAAAATCTAAAAAACAAAATCCATTTCAAATATAGAAATCAAAAGGGAGTTGTACCTTTCAATTTAGGGGTCTTTGATATATTACTACATTGACCCATTCTTTTGTTAACTTCCTTTTCCTCCATAAGCCATTGGGTAGTTTAAGAGTCAAGGTATACACCAAAAAGATAAGGGAGACAAATTATAAACCAACACAAGGCTAGTTATTGCACATGTAGTGGAAGCTGTTATCAGGTATATGAGCCATCTAGGAATTGAGGATTGGAATATAGTTAAATAGATTCTTAGGTATTTGAGAGGAACATCCAGTAACTATTTACATTTTGGGGGCTTTAGTACTAATTTGCAAGGCTATGTTGTCTCAAATTTGGTAGGGTATATTAATACCAGGCGAAGTACTATAGGTTATGTATTTAGTATTGGTGTGGCAATAGTGAGATGGGTTTCTTGATTACCAAAAGGTTAATGCTTTATCCACTACAGAGGCAACGTATGTTGCTGCTACAGAGGCAACCAAGGAGAAGATATGGCTTCAGTTCTTCATGGAAGAATTGGGATACCCACAGAGGGATAATTATTTGTTCATAGATAGCCAAAGTGTCATTCATCTTGCAAATAATTTTTCTCTACATTAAAAGACAAAACAAAACACATACAATTGTAGTACCATTTCATTCAATCAGTTTTGGATGATGGAAAATTAAAGCTAGAGAAGATACATACAGATGATGACCTAGCAGATATGTTTAAAAAGGTAGTAACAAGGAGAAGTTGAACTCCTCTTCAAATTTGATTGGTCTTCTAGACTAAATAAAATAAAAGAACAATAGAGTCTAGGGTGGTTTTCTATTCTAGTGGGAGCTATAGGTTTAGCAATGATATGATTAGCCTCCAAGAGGGAGATTTTTGTTATGTGGAGCCTAATCAAAATTGATGGTTTATTCAACATAGTTTCTCCCAAAATTATTTGTATAGGGGTTTGGGGCCAATGCCCACAAGATGGGATCAAGGGGCAATTCCCCTACAAGGTCTTGGGGTAGCGCTCGAAGTGCGCTCCCTATTGTAGTACAAGGTGGGGTTGAAGGGAAATGCCTCCATTGGGGTTTTTAGGGGCAGCACCCCCAAAGCTTAAAATGACCTTATATTGTAAAAGGCATCAGTTGCTATTTTTCTATTGAATGAATTATTCTAGCCCTAATTTTGTAAGTGGTAAAAATCTTGTGTAAAAAGGCTTAGGGTTAGGGATTTCATAATGTATGGTAAAATTGTAGCTTCTTGCGATAGTATTGAGTTGTAAGGGATTGTAGATTGTAATAATTGGATACTAATAATATTGGACTTGTTGTTGGTGGACATAGCCTAGGGATTGGGTGAACCACACTAAATATTGGTGTCTTGTGTTCTCTTCTATGCAATCTATTATTTTATGATATTGGTTATATTTGCATGTAATTGTTATTTATGTTTGTGTTTAATCCTAACATGAAGGATATGGATAATCATTCTATTGACTACCTCTATTCGGCCATCTTTTTGAGGATGGAATGTTGTAGAATTGGTCAACTTTATGTTCATTCTAGCCCATAATGAAGACCAAAAATTATTGATTAGCCTACTATCCCTATCAAAATTAATGCTTTTTTGGCAACCCGAAATGAACCCAAACATGTTCAAAAAATAGCTTGACAATCTCCTCTACTAAAATCATTTTCTTACAAGCCACCATGATAGCCATTTTAGACAATCTATCTACCACCACATATATACAATCATTTCCCCTTTTTCTACTTATAAGCCTAGACATAAAATCCATTGACATAGAATGGCATGGTTTATCAAGGACAGGTAATGGTAGATAAATGCCCAATTTAAGATTTGAAGGTTTTGTAATTGTACATGCTACACAAGATTTTATTTATAAAATGATATCCTATTTCATTTTTGGCCAATAGAAATAATTTTTGAGAATTTTAGTAGTCTTACAAATACCAAAATGTCCTATGACCCAACTATAGTGCGCTTCCCATATTAGTTTCTACCTTTCTTAGCCTAAATTGTTCTTCATAGGCCTATAAGTTTTGTTCTTTCTTCTCTAACTAGTTTTAGTGTGATGCGCATTTAAAGTTAATAAATTGAACATATGTATTTTATGAGATTCATTACCAGAAATATAATTAGCATAGATGGGTTAGTGAAAGATGTTGGGGCTTACTTTTGGTCAAAAAGTGGAAGTGTTGGATACAATTGTCCAATTGTGTGTTGTCTTTTATGTTACACAAATGTCATATTGGTTGGCAGATAGTATCTAGTGAGCTTAGCTAGTTAGCAAAGAAAATTTTAGAGCCTACCAAGCATTCCTGGAAATTACTTTGTGGAAATAGTGTCTACCAAGCTCACTCGGGCATCAAAGGATTTTTTGGTAGAAAGTAGTATTAACCGAGCTCCCATGGTTAATGAAGGAAAGTTAGTATTTTTTGAGTTCACTTGGTCTCCAAAAGATTTTGTAGGGTTTGCAATGTTAACCAAGCTTAAGTTGGTTAACATAGAAAATCATTTCTAGAACACTATTTACCGAGCAGGGTTGACTAATGAAGGATTTTGTTAATTTGGGAAATAAAGTTTAATTATTTCAAGTAATGATTGTAGCTGACTAAGGTAACGATTATTGGTAATTGTAAGTTGTAAATGAGCTGATTCGGTAATCTAAAAGGTAATATTTGACTCCCTTCCACTTATTCCTTTATTCATGAATCGCATTTTGCCGTATCACCTCTCCTCCTGCCTTGGCACGAGAAAATGATCTCCCCCACAAGCTCGCTCCCAGTGGATCCCTCGATACCCTTCTTGGGTCTAGCTAGCAATGGATACAAAAATGTTCTATCTTAGTTAACTAATCAATCACATAATTTCTCATGATTGATGCTGGGAGAATAGCTTGCGTGTAGGGGGGGGGGGGGGCGCTTCATAGAAAATGCATTCCTAAATATAAAAGGTCAAGTTGAGAATTCTAAAGTGTAATGAGAGAGCATACAAGTGTGTTGATTATTTGAAGAGGAAAGTGTGAGTGAACTTTGAAGGATGGTTAGATATCCTTGAGGAGAAAAAAAGTTGTATTTGATTAGAAAGGATCTAATGAAGCAAAGCAAACATTTGTATCAATAATTCAGTTGCATCTCATTTAGGTCATTTCATTGTTACTTTCTCACCATTGTACCAGTGATTCCTAAATCTCTTAACAGAGTTGGTCTAATAACCATTTGTAAATCCTCTAAAAAGGTGATAGTTCCATTGAATTGTTCTAAAGTCCTTTTTCAAGGCCACTCCTAATAGGGTGATTAAATCCTCTAACAAGGTCACACCTAACAGTGTGTTTTGTAACCTTTAACCAGGTTGGCTCCTAATAGGGCTCACTTCAGAAGAGTGAAAATCAATAGCTAGTTACTTGGTGGTTTTTTCCATATTGGGTTTCCATGTTAAATCAGGTGTCTCATGTATTCATGTTATTTCTTTTATGGTTGCATGTTAATCATTGTGAATGTTTAAGATTTGTTAAAGTTAACATACATTGCATCTATCGAGTTACAACATTCTTCTATATGTTTACCAAGTGAAAATAGTAACTAGTTTATCAGACATCTAAGGGATCTATGGATTTGTTTTTATGGTAACTAATTCACCACCCTCTCAGTTACTCCATCTATATTTCCAACAATCGGTACCCAAGATTTTGGTGCTTGTAGGAAGGGTTTCAAGGACCTAAGCTAAAGATTAGAATGTCTTACAAGAGGGAAATTCCAAGGCTTAATAGAGATAAATTTTTAGCATGGAAAGGTCTCATGAGGCTTCATCTAGCTTCCATTGGAGATATATGATTGAAATATCTTGATGAAGAATACACAACTCCTTCTAGTACATTATCTATTAATGACATCACTGAGAAGAAGAATCATAACACTATGATGATAGACATTGCATCTACTGCAAGCTATGAAAATTTTGATGATATCAAGGACTATAAAATTGCCTTTGAAATGTGGAACACATTGAAGGATATCTATGGAGGTGATGACAATGTGAGGAGAGCCAAAGCAGAGAGTCTAAGCAGATAATTTGATTATATGAGAATGAGAGAGGATGAAAACATTGCCAAATATGTTGAGAGGGTCAAAGCAAGTGTCAGTGCAATCAAAGCTTCTGGAGGAGACATCAAAGAATAAATAGTTGTAAGTAAAGTTCTTAGAACATTGCTTCCTATTTATGCAATTAGAGTATCTACAATTCAAGAAAGAAAATGTGAAGCAAATCATAAGACAAATTTGGAGGCCATAGTAGGAAGATTTATTGCATTTGAGCTAAATAACTATGAAAATTATGTTCTAGCTTCCAAGAACATTGAATCTACATTTGAAGCCAAGCTTTCACTCAAAGAAAAAGGAAAGAAAATAAAGGATACTTAGTTAGAAAGTGAAGAAGAATTAGAAGAAAATTTTGATAGTGATCTTGAAGTAGTCAAAGGAAAATACAAAGGTAAAGTTCCCCTAATCTATTTTTCATGTGAGGAAATTGGTCATATTGTAGGTAGGTGCCCAAAAAAGCAAAGCAAGGATGAGAAGAAAGGTTATAAGTGAAATGAAAAGAAAGATTTCAAATCATTCAAGGAGAAAGGTAAGAAAACTTGATTTATGGCTAAAGACTCTAAAGATTCTGATAATAGTGAAGATGAAACTGTTTACATTACTGTGAAAGATGAATCTGATAATGACGAGGAAGATAAGATGGCACTTATCTCTCATGTGAGAAAAAAATGATAAATGGATCATAGATAGTGGTTGTTCATAGCATATGACTGGGGAAAAAACTAATTTTTAACATTTTGAAGACTATGATGGTGGTAGTCTAAGATTTGGTAATAATGAACCTTTTTGCATAAAAGGAAGAGGTCGAATCTCATTAACCAAAGAACTTGCATGTGATAATGCCTATTGGGTTGAAGGACTAAAACATAATCTGTTGAGTGTGGCACAACTAATCAATATTGGATTCAAGATGGAATTCATGAATGGAAAGGCAAGGCTACTAGATGACAAAGGAAAGTTGATTGTATCAGGCATACAAACAAAAGGTAACTTGTTTTATCTTGATCTTGGTGAGTGCTCATGATTTATTGCTCAAGTTGAAGAAAGTTGGTTATGGCACAAAAGGTTATGTTATGTGAATTTTGATAACATGGTAAAGATAAGAAAATTTAGGAAAGTAAGAGGCATTCCTAGTATAAAGAAACTTGATGTTGGTCTATGCAAGAATTGTCAGATTGGTAAGATGGGAAAGACTAGCTTTAAAAGTAAAAACTATCAATCTAAAGATAATTTGAAAATTGTGCATACTGATTTATGTGGACCTATTGGAAGTGAGAGCTATACTGGAGAAAAGTTCTTCATTCTTTTTGTTGATGATTACTCTAGAATGATGACTGTTATGTATCTTAGAGAGAAGTTAGAAGCATTTGAGAAGTTCAAATGGTATTTGAACAAAGTAGAGAAGGAAAAAAGGAAAACATTGAAATGCTTAAAGTTAGATAGAGGTGGTGAATTCATTTCCAATGAATTCAATAACTTTTGCATTGAAAGAGGGATCAAAACATAGGTATCAGCCCTAGGAACTCTCGAGCAGAATGGAATAGCTGAAAGGAGGAATATATCTATCATGGATTGTGCAAGGAATCTAATGATTGAAAATAATATTGCTATCAAATACTTGAAGGAAGCTATCAACACTTTAGTTCATACCTTGAACCGAGTATAGCTGAAGAAGGACTCATTCAAAATCCTCTATGAGTTATGGTATGGCTATAAACCCAATGTAAGTTAGCTGAAAGTATTTGGAAGTAAATGTTACATTTTGAAAGCATCTAGAAAAGGAAAATTTGATGTGAAAGGTGATGAAGGTATATTTTTGGGATATTCTTGCAAGAGTAAGGCATATAGATGTTTGAATTTGTCTACTCACAAAATCATAGAAAGTGCACATGTGAAAGTTGATGAGTTTACAGAAAGGACTGAAGAAGAAAGAAAAAAGGAACCAAAAGATTATAGGAGATTTGTTTTCACTAAACCTGATATGTTTCTAAATACATCTATCAATCAGGAGACTTCTACTCTCGAATCTTTAGCAGTCACCGAGTTGCAAGAAGTTCAAACTGATTACAGGAACCTAAGTCACATTCTAAAGCTACCAAGCCAATGCCTACCAAGTTTGAGAAGCCAAAACCTAAATTTTAAGTGCAAGAAGATGAAAATGCAATTCATTCAAAAGGCAAGGAACCCATATTGGAAAAGTATGTCAGGAGGCATCATGCACTAGATCAAATTATTGGAGACAAATTAGAAGGTACTATGACAAGAAGTAAGCTAAAAGGTACTTGTTTACTTGCTGATTTTGAATCTAAAAATGTCAAAGATGCATTGGAAAATGAAAGTTGGAATGAGGCTATGAATGAAGAGATAGAGAAAATAGAGCTAAACAAAACCTGGACTCTTGTACCTAGGCCTAAAGATAAAAATGTGATTGGAACAAAATGGGCATTCAGGAATAAGTTGAATGAAGATGGAAAGGTATCAAGAAACAAAGCTAGACTGATATGCAAAGGATATTCTCAAGAAGAAGGAATTGATTATGGAGAGAATTTTTCTCTGTTGCAAGATTGGAAGATGTCAGGACCTTACTTGCATATGCTACATATAAAGGATTTAAGGTATATCAGATGGATGTCAAATTTGCATTTCTCAATGGTATTCTGGATGAATAAGTCTACATTGAGAAACCTAAAGTTTTTGTTGATCCAAAAAAAAAGGACATGGTCTACAAATTACACAAAGCATTGTATGATCTGAAAAAAGCCCCTAGAGCATGGTATAAAAGATTGCATAACTACCTTATTCAGAGTGGTTTCCAAAGAACTAATGATAACAATAGTTTGTACATCAAGGAAGGACCAGATAACAAGATTGTTTTGAAATTTTTTTTTATGGATGATACTTAATTTATAGGGAATGATGATCTATGCAAAGAATTTTCAGAGCAAATGAACAAGGAATTTGAAATGTCTATGTTTGGTGAGATTAAATTCTTTGTTGATCTTCAGATTCAACAAAGCAAGAATGGTATCTAAATCACTCAGTCTAAGTATATCAAGGAGATACTCAAGAAGTTTGGTATGAAAGATTCAAAACTAGTTGGAACTCCCATGTGTACTGGACTAAAAGCTTACCAAAGATGATGATTCAAAAGAGGTAGATTAGACCTTATATAAATCAATGATTGTAAAATTGTAGTATGTAGTTCATACAAGGCCTTATATTGCTCTTGTAGTTGGTATAGTGGTAAGATTTTCAGCAAAAAATAGAGAAAATCACATGATGGCAATCAAGAGGATCTTGAGATACTTGAAAGGCACTAAAGATTATGGATTGTGGTATAAATTTGGAGGAAATCTGGACTTGAAAGTGTTTACTAATGTTGATTAGGTAGGAAACATTAATGATAGAAAGAGTACAAGTGGTGGAGCATTCTTTCTTGGAAAGATGTTGGTATCATGGACAAGCAAAAAGAAAAATTGCACATCCCAATCTACAATAGAAGTAGAATATGTTACAGTAGTAGTAAACTGTGCTAATATTGTTTGGTTCAAATAGTTGTTAGAAGGCATGAAGGTTGAAATCAAAGAACTAGTTGTTATGTTTTGTGATAATACAAGTGCAATTAACATATCAAAGAATCCAGTGATGCATTCTAAGACCAAGCACATTGCTATAAAGTACCACTTTGTCAAAGAATTGGTGTAAGATAAGGAGATCAGACTGAAATATGTCCATACAAAAGAATAGATTGCTGACATATTCACCAAACCATTACCTAAGGATGCATTCTTGTATCTAAGAGGTAAGTTAGGGATCATTCCCCTATTTGAAGCTCACTAAAATAAATATTTAGTGATGCATCAATAGGAACCAAGTTGAATATCTATCAGTTGATGTAGCATAGTCATGGGAACATTGCATATGAATCAATACTCAAGGTACATTGTTACTCATTTGGTATGTGTTGTCTTTGGCATGTGTTGTCAAAGTGGGAGAGTTTACTGTCATATCTTTTTGAAATTTGAATTTTTTTGTGGGAGAGTTTACTATTTGGAAAAGAAGCTATGTAATTCCTTCATAGAGGGAGATTACTACATTAGAGAAGTTTGTGGCATAAAATTTAACAGGAAAAAAATTTCTATCAAAAAAACTTGTTTTCAAATTTTATTATGCTATGACATGTGTTGCCATCAATGCCAAAGAGGGAGATTGTCGAATACAATTGTCCAATTGTGTGTTGTCTTTGATGTTACACAAATGTCATATTAGTTGGTAGACAATATCTACTGAGCTTAGCTAGTCAGCAAATCAAATTTCAGAGTCTACCAAGCATTCCTAGAAATTCCTCTATGGAAATAGTGTCTACCAAGCTCACTTGGGTGTCAAATAATTTTGTGGAAAAAAGTAGTATTAACCAAGCTCTCATGGTTAACGAAGGAAAGTCAGTATTTTTTGAGTTCACTCAGTCTCCAAAGGATTTTGCAGGGTTTGCAGTGTTAATCGAGCTTTAGTTGGTCAACATAGGAAATCATTTTTGGAACGGTGTTTATGAAGTAGGGTCGGCTAATGAAGGATTTTGTTAATTTGGAAAATAAAGTTTAATTATTTCAAGTAATGATTGTAGCTGACTGAGGTAATGATTATTGGTAATTATAAGTTGTAAATGAGCTGACTTGATCATCTGAAAGGTATATATAAAAGGTCAAGTTGAGAATTCTAAAGTATAATGAGCGAGCATGCAAGTGTGTTGATTGTTTGAAGAGGAAAGTGTGAGTAAACTTTGAAAGATGGTCAGATATCCTTGAGGAGAAGCAAATTTGTATTTGATTAGGAAGGATCTAGTGAAGTAGAACAAAGATCTGTATCAGCAATTCAGTTGCACCTCATTTAGGTCATTTCATTGTTACTTTCTCACCATTGTACTAGTGATTCCTAAATCTCTTAACAGAGTTGGTCTAACAACCATTTGTAAATCTTCTAAAAAGGTGACAGTTCCATTGAATTGTTCTAAAGTCCTTTTGCAAGACCACTCCTAATAGGGTGATTAAATCCTCTAACAAGGTCACACCTAATAGCGTGTTTTGTAATCTTTAACCAGGTTGGCTCCTAATAAGGTTCACTTTAGAAGAGTGAAAATCAGTAGCTAGTTACTTGGTGGTTTTTCTCATGTTGGGTTTCCATATTAAATTTGGTGTCTCACGTGTTCATATTTTTTTTTTATGGTTACATGTTAATCACTGTGAATGTTTAAGATTTGTAAAGTTTAACATACACTGCATCTACCAAGTTACAACATTCTTCTATATGTTTACCAAGTGACAACAGTAACTAGTTTATCAAACATTTAAGGGATTTGTGGTTTTGTTTTTGTAGTAACCGATTCACACCCCCACACCCCCACACCCCCCCCTAGTTACTCCATCTATATTTCCAACAAGAAGTGCTTTTCCTATTTTTAGAATTTCTTGTCAAATAATGTCAGAATTTGAGGCACTTATGTTTTAAATATCACTAAACTTTAGTAATGAAAATTATAGTGCTAAGAGTATAATTTTTGAATATGTAATTTATTTGAACACTTATATGACACAAGATTTTGCATTTTTCATTTTTTTAACTTCAAAAGAGTTGTATGGAGATTGATGGCATGTTAATTAATATAAGAAATATCAAAAATTTAAAAATTATTAATGTTTTAGTGAACCTCACTTTTTATGTTTAGGTGACATTTTTGATTAGTAAGTAATGTAAAAATAATAAATAAAATTATAACACTATAAACTTCACATTTATGAAATCACAACAGTAAGAGTTGTAATGAGTTTTAGCTTTATCAAAAAAATCAATTAGGAAGAGCCTCTAAAACTTATAGAAATGCCTGAAAAGTGTTGAATAATTGTCTTAGTTGGGTTTTGATAGATCAAGGTATAGGCTTTGTCCCACCAAGCCTATATGATGCTTTCCCCAAGGAAAAAATTGATTCCAATAAACAATTCTTGCCCATGGCTTTAGAATCGGGTGCCTTGTTGTTAAATTCAAAAACCAGACACCCAATTTTAATATAGTTGTTGCACAATTGAGCACCTGATTGTTCAAACAATTAGGTGCCTAATTTATAAATCGTGTGTCTAATTCATAGATATCCATTGGGGCCCAAAACTAACCCCCTAGGAGCAAAAAAAATTATTGCAAACATTCCTTAATAGTCCCAAGCTACAACTGCAAAATTCTAACATATTATTTTACTTTCTTGTCATCTTTTGTATTTCACAAGGTCTGATTGATTTGAATTCAAAATTGGTACAAATATGGGATCAAAAACATGGAGAAATAATAAAATGAAAGTTCTAAAATATGAGGAGATAGCAAACAAAGAGAAGGAAACACAATGTCAATGAGAGAGAAGACAAAGAATTAGAGAGTTGAGCAATGTTGGGGATTCAATTTCAAATATTATTCTAGAAGAGAAGGACATTGCGGATACCATGGTGGATGAAGAGGTAAAACAAAAGAATCCAATACAAAGAAATTTAGGTGCACATTCTATTCAAACATTCAATATAGGTGTGTCTCCACAACCTCTAGTTTATTCTTATAATGAACTTGGTGACTTTTTAGAAGTAGGTTATAATTTAAATGATTTAGATTTTATTCATAAGAATAGATTGAAAAATGATCATGCACAACATACTCCAATCAAAATACAAAAGAAAAAATGAAAACGAGATTCAAATTTAATTAACATTGAAAATCAAACTCGAAATGAAAATAACAATATGAATGTAGACATGGAAAAACCAAGTGATGAAGAAACATGTTTGAATGATACTAATGTACATGAACATTTTCATTTTTCTAAGATGTCCTAGACAATCTTCATGGATTGGTTTTGTGGAGACAAATTAGGACAAATGCTAATAGATATATAGACAAATTTTTATAATAAGTAATTTGGGTTTCAATGTCAATTAATGTTGTAACTAATTAAAATGTCTAAAATTTGAAAAGTGATGAAAAGGTTAGGAATGTAATAATGTACGAAAAATCCAAGAATAAAATTGAGTTTTCAAAACAAGTTGTATCCACCATTGCTAGTGCTTTTAATGTTATCAAAAGAGAAGCCACTCTATAGATAAGAATGCAACATGAAAAGAAGTAACAATAGCTTTAGTTGAAAAATAAACTTATGAAAAAATATTGATTAGTAACATAAGTGGATATCTTAATGTGAGTCATAAAAACTTTAGAAAGAGTTGTAAAGAGAAGGGTTAACTTTGAATGTGATCCAACAAATAGTTTGTGGTCTTCTAGTGGTAGACTTCTGAGATTTGATATCAAACTTACTAGTGAATTCAAAAGTTTGGTTGAAATGTTTTGACATGATAATACAAGATTATCACCTAATTCAAGAGACTTTCTTAAATTGAGAGTTGGATCAAAAATATGTGATCCACATCTTAAACACTTTTTTAACATGACTCAAATTGAATTATTCAAAAAAAATTTAGATGATAAGGTGTTAACTATTGGTATTAGTCAAAGATCTTTTCAAAAGTGTAAACCATGGTATTTAAGGATTAACAAGAAAAGAGTCACTTGTTATAAAAATCATGTTCAATTTCATTACTATTATAATGTATTTTGATCTATACACAATATCATGTAGACTAATGAAATATTGTAGGAATATTCAAGAAAATTTTAGATGATAAGGTGTTAACTATTAGTATTAGTCAAAGATCTTTTGAAAAGTGTAAACCATGGTATGTAAGGATTAACAAGGAAAGAGTCACATGTTGTTGTAAAAATTGTGTTCAATTTGTTGACCATTATGATGTATTTTAATCTATATATAATATCATGCATACTAATGAAATGTTGTAGGAATGTGGTATAAAAATACAACCTCAAACCATATAGGATTTCATATCAAGTTTTTTTTGCAAGCCACCTAATGAGCAATATTTTCCTTTTAGTGAATATCTTTTTGGTACATCTAATATATGTAGCAGTCTTGCTTTATTAGATGAATATTTGTATGAAAATTCTTTGACTAGTTTTGGAAAAATAATTAGATGATTTAAAAAGATACAAAACTATTGAATATCCATTGAACGATGGGAAGGTTGGAAGAAGGTGTGATATGGTTATAGAAAAAGTTAGTTGTCAAGCATTTAAGAATGCTAGAATGTTCTATTGGTTGAGTAGGGCACACAAGAAAACTAATATCCAATATATGTGGAGTGTTATTTGAGTTTGGACATGGTAAAGGAGAACATGATTGTGTTGGTGCATGCATGAAGGGAGCCCTTTGGAGAGAGCAATTAAAATTTGAGGAAAATGCCAAATTCAAAAATGCACATGAAATTATGGGATGATGTAACAAATATTTATACACAAGATCAAGTTGAAACTCTACAATCAAACATTTCTTTTGGCTAGTTGAACAGAATAATATCTTTCAAGATGTGACTATGATACAATTGTTGGAATATCTTAATGGAAAGAATGCTTCTGAGGGGGGGGGGGGGGGGGTGTGAATCAGAAGTACTAGCTTTTAACCTATTTTTCACAAATCCTTAATAACATAATATTGAAATATACATGCATGCATATCAACATTAAGAAATTATGAAAAACACATGTGCATCACCACATAACACTAGAAATTTTGGTGACCCAAAAACCCTCTAGGAATAAGAAGGTAAAACTGGGGTGGGGATGATACCCACAAAAATTACTGCAGCAATAATGTTTAACCACTTCTGATGGTCTGCCCTGTTAAAGGCTTTACACTGTATCAAGAGTGACCTGGTTAAAATATTTACAAACACTTTATATGAAGTGTTACCCTGTTAAAGGATTTAATCACCTATTTAAAGGATCTACAAAATAGCTGTTAAGCTAACCTATCATCATAGGGTTTCCTTTTTAATACAGTTGCTAGAGAGTATTAGGTATAATAAACTTGATAGTTTACAATCCTTTGATTGTTGAATATAGGAACTTTATTTGCTTTCTCTGATCTTGATCCTCTAAGATCTGATATTCTTCACTCTGAAAATAGTTTGCCTTCCACACCTTCGTCCATCCTCATACAATGAGACTTAGTCTTCCTTATAAAGACATTTGAAGACTTAGGGTTAGATGTGGATCTACGATCCATATTGAATCTCTATTTCTCGCTCATTTCTTGCACTTTTATTTTTGGTTGCATGCCTTCTCCATTTTTCTTATTGGCTACATGTAGATTGCATAGGAAATATAAAAGATTTGATCTTATCATTTAATCCTTCGAGATTTCTCATATGTCAGCCATGAAAATGGTTTACATCTACATTTGTAAAGTTATAGATTCATATGTGTATTCTATGTTACTTGACACTTACTGATCCCAGATGCTTGGCACATGTAACAAACTAGCTTACTCGGCTCCTGTTGCATTTCTGTATTGCATGGCATCGTCTGTGACTTGACAGTCAAATATCACTTGGCACTTGTATCATGCTCGGCACCTAAAGTCATTCGACACTTGTATCATGTTCGACACCTAAATTCATTCGACACTTGATCTTCACTCAGCACCTGATCCTCACTCGACACTTAAAGATTACTCGTCACCTAAAGATCACTCGACACCTGTTGGATTTCTCGACTCGGCTTATGTTGTGGCTCAACATACATAGTGTGCTCAACTCCAATGTAGAAAATGGTTAAGTGTGATGACAATCAAATGCCAAGACCATTTTGAGACTAACAATCTCCCCCTTTGACATGAGTTACAAAAACACTTAACTGACCTTATTAGTACATTTAGGTTTTAAAAACCTTGATCAAAATTTTGTAATATATAATATATACCTCAAAATTTTTGTAACTCCCCTTGAGTTGATTGTGCTATTATCTGTTCTGTCTTGGTAACCAAAATTTTATGATGTATATCATGCTCCCCTTTTATCTTTGCTATATATCATGCTCCCCTTTTATCTTGTTTCCCCTTATTAACTTGTCTCTTTGTCTCCCTCATTCATCTTGTCTTCTCCTTTTCATCTTGTCTCCCCCTTTTTTGACACTTATGTCAAAGGATTTTAAGAGTTAAGACCATATTCGCCCAAAATTTGCTATTTACCTTCATAATCATCCTGAGAGCTGCATCCCAATTATATAAAGCAATTTCCAATGACTTGTGCTGGATGGTAGTCTTGGCAGCAAGGTGAATAAGTCCTAAATTAGAAAGATTTGGATCTTTCTTGAGAACAACTTCAGCATAAACCTGTTCTTTGTAGAGTACTTCTAAATGTGGGGTAATGGAGGATTGGAGCTGTATCAATTTTTCTTTGATGGTGGCCTCTTCTGTTGTTAATACAACTATTTCTTTCTGAATGTGAAGCATTTGAGAAAAATGCTTCTCACTTTGAGCTGGATCTTTTGGTAGCTGCATGCTTGAAATATTCAAATTCTTCTCCATGCTCATTATCTTTTGGCTTGTCTCTTATTTGAAGTATGAAAAGTCACACAACTTTTTGTACAATGAGAATATATTCTCAAGTACCTTTTTCACTTTGTCTATAACCTTTGCCAATTCAATCTGTGAAAGTGCTATTTCACTAGATATTTTCTTATTAAATTTTCTTTCAGACCATTCATAAGTTTTGCATTAGTCTCTTGGTCTGCACTTGTCACCTGGTCAAAAATATCTGATAATTGTTCCATGATATGCTTGGACTCATCTGGTGACTAAATATTGAAGGCATCCATAAATATGTCTTTAATTTCATGTAAAGTTTTTTTTTGTTGATACTTCTTCCTGAGTATCTCTTGCCTCTTTCTTCTGTTTAATGCTTCCTGCACCTCATTGATTTGATCAATGTTTATTGTTTTTGAGTCATAACTTGGTATGACTATCTCCTCATCTAGTTCAGGGTCTCCATAGTGAAGTACCCTTGCAACTTTTCTAGAACTGGATCCTGGTGCTGATATTTGTAGTGGCTTTTGCAAAGGAGTCCCCAAGGTAGGCAAATTTATCAATGTTTGTATTGCCTCCTGCTCTTTAGGGGTTTCCTCTATTTTCTCCTCCTTCTGTCTACCTTGATCAATTATTATAATTTTAGGAAGTTCACCTTGAGTTTGTGCTATAGGATTAGATGTAATAGTCTGTCCTATTTGTTCTGTTTCTTTGTCTACTACTGCACTCAGCTTTTGTATTGTTGTGTCAACTATGCCTAATGAAACAGCTATTGACATTTGAAGTTGACCACTAGTAGTTGTAGAGATGATGGAAGGTGGTTCTTGTAGATTTACCTTATCTCTAATTGTGTCTTCTACTAGTTTTTGTAATTCATCCATACTGACCAATACTGGATCTACACATAATCTTGCTTGTTGCGTGGATTGGTCAAGGATTCTTTTGAGATCCTCTACAGTTAATGGATTGATGTTCTGAGAAGAAGTGTCAGGAACATCTTTTACTATTATAGTTTCTATAGGTGTGATGGGTACATGAGGAGGGCTAGAAGGTGGCAATTGTGTGTCTTACACACTCTGGTCTTGTTGCTACTCTTGCTCAACTATTTCCATTTCATCTTGCTTTTGTGTCTCCTCCTCTGTTTCTTTTTCTTCTTCTTCCTTCTTCTCTTCTTCTTGTTTCTTTTCTTCTCTACCTTGCTCTACTTCTATCTTCTCTTCTCTCCTTTTTCTTCTTTCTTCTAGTGGAGCAATAGCTTCTTCCTTGTATTCTTCTTCAAGAAAATCATCAATCTTTTTGTACAAGTTCTTCCATGATTTTTTGTTCTTTGTACAATTTCTTCCATTTTGTTTTGGAGAATGAAGAATGCCCTGTACTTAGGTGTAAACCTAGTATTATGCCTTTTGACTACTTTCTCTATTTTCTCCTTAGTCAAATCAGGAAATATGCTTGCTAGGGTCGATTCTCTCATCTCCTTCTCCATTTTCAAACAAAAATGCCATCTATCTTCTACAATTTTAGACAGTCCATTTGGCAATTGTCCATCTAGTTCAAGAGGAGTATACTTGAACTATGCCATCATTCCATACATTGATTCTTCTATTCTATTTTGTTCATCTTTAGTGAACTTATTGAAATCAACTTTATTTGTGTTGCTTAAGTCTCCATTTAAAATATTTTTACATAATGTATCAACTAAAAAATGGCTTACCTTTTTAGATTAATCTTCTTCATCAGTATCAGGTTGAGCCACATATTTTATTCTTTTCCTTGGCTCTTCCTATGTCTTCTTGATTGTTTTCTTCTTTGTGGTTTCCTCTTTAGCTTTTTATGTGGAGGCCCTCGTTGCAACTCTGGTTGTTGGCTTTTGGGGTGATGGCATGGCATTTTTCTTTGGTGTGGGCTAAACTGGAGGCTGTTTTGTTGCCTTTCTCTTCTTTAGCTCAGCTTGGATTGGTGCTTCCTTGGCTTCTTCTTCCTCAACACCTTCCTCCTTATCTTCACTTAGGCCTTGATTTAATTCCATTGGGCCTTGTTCTTGTTCATCCTCATCATCATCATTGTCATCATCATCTTCTTCTTCAGCTTCAGCCTCTATTCCTTCACCAAATTTTTTCTTAATTTTCTTCATCAATTTATCTTTCTTTTTCAATGTGGAGGCTGTTTTTAATTCCATATTTATCTTTGACCTTACCACATCATAAGTGCCAAAGTGTGGGGCACTCTTATCTATCTCTTCTTCCAACAATGCAGTTATTGCTACAGATCCTTCATCTATGTTGATCTCATAACCAAATGTCCTTAGTGATCTCACCCTTGGAATTGCTGCTTGGATATAGGTAAAGTCAATATCAACTAAGAAGTATATATCATTAATATGTTTTTCCACTAAGGAAACTGGTATTCTGACCCTTTGCTTCATGGATTTCTTAAAATCCTCAAAATAGCTATTCATCAAGGTATCAAAATTGTCTCCCATTTGTTCTATATATTCATTTATTTGGGATATGATAGTTCTATCACTTCTCCATGTAACTTTTCCAAAAGAGGGAAATTCATTCTGAACATAAAAGAATACACAAACCAGAATTGCTCCAAATTTACATTGACCACCCTTTGTCCTTCTTATGGCTGCTGGGTTTTCATTAATTTGTTGTAGTTGTAGTTCTGCAAGATCATAAGTATGATCCTTTTTCACCAGTTTGTAGCCTACATCTACTGCAATACATGGCACATTGTTGAGTCTACTGGATTGGTAGAATTTGTGGGCAATAACTCTAACAACAAACTCAACTAGAGGATCCTGAATGGTATGAATTGTCATTCCTCTTTTGTTCCACTGAGCACCTATGTTCTTTTCTATAACCTCCTTGGATTCACTTCTCAAGGTCTTGAACCGATCTAGGGTAGGATATCCAATTACCCTATGAATGATTCTTTTTGTGATTTTGATAGGGACATCTTCTAACCACATACTACCATCATGAATTTTGCTCAACACAAGTCTGATCCACTCTATTTTAAATACGATAGGAAAACTCAAAACTTGTGTTAAACCCTTCTTTTCAGCAATTTTGTATTCATCATTCAAGACTCCATCGACACACAGTTTTGCATAGGATTCTCTTATTTCCATGTCTCCTATGGCTCCTATCTTACAATTATAGCATCTCCTTACATCCTAAACCATAACAACATTTGGGGGTATGCAAGAAAGGGCTCCGGTGGGATCATTTTTGTATTCAACTTCAGGGATAGGGAAAAAATCAGGCTGCCTAACCTCATTAGATACTAATTGGACTTCAAATGACTCTTTGTCTTGGGTTGTCTTAGAACTCAAAGCGATTTATGCAAACTAGGGTTTCCTTTTCATAGAAATATGAAACTGCGTAGCTCAGCACAAATGAAAAATACCTCAAGATCGATGAGAACACGTTGTAAGAGGTTGCAATCTACTTGGAATGCTAGATTCACTATTATGAAGTCGCTTTGATCTCTTTCTCTTCTCTGCTTCTTGATCATGATGAGGAAGAATGATTAAAATCATGATAATATACCCTATTTCAATCTCATTAAATGCTCAATTGAAAACTTAGCCTCTGAAGGATTTTTGACATTACTCAGCTTACACTACATTTTCACTTCACTCAGCTTCCATAGGAGTTACTCAACTCGGCATCAGCTATCAACTCAGTCACTATTAGGAACTCGACATGTATTAGAGTTTTACTCAGCATCCAAAGACAGCTTGGCATCATCATTTGACATTTTGTCTTGGCATCTTGTTTCATGCTTATTTCTACTTTGCATTGCTTCTTCATGGTTTAGGGCTGATGTATGATACTTTCTTATATGTATCAACCCTGTAGTCTCTTTCTCGTGTTTAATTGAATGAGAAATGATCAATTGACCTTGTGGGTGAAGTGACCTTTTCATTGGATGAACTTGATTCATTCTTTTTCTGCCATGTTTTCTTCATGTCTGTTCTTATGTGTTTCACATCAATCTTTTCTTTGCCCTTTTTTACTTCAATCTTTGGTGCCTTTGACCTTGTAGGACAATTTCTACTGATATGACCAGTTTTTAGGCAACTAAAACATGTGGTTTGGTTCAACCATCTTTTATAGTTCCCTTTGAAATGTATTCTTATGTAGTTCTGGAGTATATGTCCATATTCCTAACAATAATGATAGCTACACCTAGTGTTGTAATCCCAATGGTACTGACTTTCATTTTCATTTGTTTTTGCTGGTTGATTTGATGCCCACATAGGCTTTGATCTACATTCAAATGCTCTATGTCCATACTTCTTAAAATTATGACAATGTCCATCAAATCTTTGTGTCCTTGTGACTTTGGATTTTCAATCTTGTGTCATATGTCCTTGCATGTTGCACTTGTGATAGTAACTCTTTCTCTTGGGTGTGTTTTGCTAATTGAATCTTCTACTCTGCAAATATTAGCAGTATGCCCCTTTTTATTACAGTAATGACAAATGGCTTTAGAATCCTTACCTTTGTCACCTTTTTGCTCAACATTCTTTGATGATTCCCCAATTTTAGTGCTTTTGTATCCAAGTCCTGATGTATCATGGGTTGATCTTGGAAATTTCATCAACTATTCAAAGTACTTGATGGCTTCACTTGACTTGTTTAGATTCTCTGCTACCTCTTTTTCTTTGTTTAATTCATTCACCATTTGTTCATTTTGCATCTTTAGAGTAGAGATCTCAATATCTTTCATATTGAGTTCATGATGAAGGTTTATCATTTGGGCAAGTGTATCCATCTACATGTTTGACATCCTTGTTAATTCAGTACATTTTTCTTCAAGTCTGTTTGCAAGATTTTTTTTGTCATCTTCCATCATGACTTTATCCTTGACTGCTCTTTTCTTTTGTTTAGTGATTTCACATAACATTATGGTCTGTGATTCATGTTCCATCTTGAGAGATCTTATCTCTTCTACTTGAAGGGCAAGTGTATCCATCTGCATGTTTGACATCCTTGTTAATTTAGTACATTTTTCTTCAAGTCTGTTTGCAAGATTTCTTTTGTCATCTTCCATCATGACTTTATCCTCGACTGCTCTTTTCTTTTGTTTAGTGATTTCACATAACATTATGGCCTGTGATTCATGTTCCATCTTCAGAGATCTTATCTCTTCTACTTGAACTTTGTTTTTCTCCATCAGTTCTGCTATTGCTGCATCAAACTCTTTAGTGTCTCCATTGGAAAATAGTTTTGTGGTATCTATCTCCTTGTAGTTTGTATCATTTTCAGCTATGGCTATATCCTTTCTTCTTTTCAAGGATTCTCTTAGTTCCTCCCTTGCTTCCTCTACTTTTTGTAGAGCCAGTTGCACATCAATCACTTGATTGTCAATAATCTTTCCAAGTTTGAAGACTTCCATATTCAGACCTTTTTCTCCAAGCTGTTAGACTTCTTCTTGTGAGAACCTTGTGGCTTTGATACCAATTGTTGGAATATCTTCATGGAAAGAATGCTTCTAAGAGGGAGGGGGGGGGGGGGGGGGTGAATCAGAAGTACTAGCTTTTAACCTATTTTTCACAAATCCTTAATAACATAATATTGAAATGTACATGCATGCATATCAACATTAAGAAATTATGAAAAACACATGTGCATCACCACATAACACTAGAAATTTTGGTAACCCAAAAACCCTCTAGGAATAAGAAGGTAAAACTGGGGTGGGGATGATACTCACAAAAATTACTGTAGCAATAATGTTTAACCACTTGTGATGGTCTGCCCTATTAAAGGCCTGCCTTGTTAAAGGCTTTACACTTTATCAAGAGTGACCTGGTTAAAGGTTTACAAACACTTTACATGAAGTGTTACCCTGTTAAAGGATTTAATCACCTATTTAAAGGATCTACAAAATAGCTGTTAAGCTAACCTATCACCATAGTGTTTCCTTTCTAATATAGTTTCTAGAGAGTATTAGGTATAATAAACCTGATAGTTTACAATCCTTTGATTGCTGAATACAGGCACTTGATCTGCTTTCTCTAATCTTGATCCTTTGAGATCTAATATTCTTCACTCTGAAAATATTTTGCCTTCCACACCTTCGTCCATCCTCATACAATTAGACTTAGTCTTCCTTATAAATATATTCAAAGACTTAGGGTTAGATGTGGATCTATGATCCATATTGAATTTCTATTTCCTGCTCAGTCCTTGCACTTTTATTTTTGGTTGCATGCCTTCTCCATTTTTCTTATTGGCTGCATGTAGATTGCATAGGAAATATAAAAGATTTGATCTTATCATTTAATCCTTCGAGATTCGTCATATGTCAGCTATGAAAATGGTTTACATTTGCATTTGTAAAGTTACAGACTCATATGTGTATTCTGTGCTACTTGACACTTATTGATCCTAGATGCTCGACACATGTAACAAACTGGCTTTCTCGGCTCCTGTTGCATTTTTGTATTGCTCGACATTGTCTGTGACTCGACACTCAAATATCACTCGAAAATTGTATCATGCTCGACACCTAAAGTCATTTAACACTTGATCTTCACTCGACACCTAATCCTCACTCAGCATTTGAAGATTACTTGGCACCTAAAGATCACTCGACACTTGTTGGATTTCCTGACTCGGCTTATGTTGTGGCTTGACATACATAGTGTGCTCGGTTGTAATGTAGAAAATAGTTAAGTGTGATGACACTCAAATGTCAAAACCATTTTGAGAATAAAAAAAATTAGTGGGCCAACTAAATGGAATTCATTTAGGAGTTCTGATTCTAACACTTAGACTATATGGACTAGGCAACTTGCATGTTTTTGTCAATTTTGTCTTGCAGGTAAATGGGAATTTGATGTGAGAATAGAGAATGGGTTGAAGAATGAAAACAAAAAACATTGGCACCTACTAATGCATACATTGAAGATGATATAATAAAAGAAGGCCCAAATGTTACATTTGCATAAGAAGAATATGGTCATGTTTCAAACTTTACAATATGGTATGTACAATTTAATTCAAATTATTGTGAATTTTCTTTAGTTTATATTAAATATTTATGTATATCATAAATATAATTAAAGTGCATACATGTGTACTTTATATTATCTTGTAGGACATGTTTATGTTATTATTATACTCAATGATAATGATGAATAGATTGAGTACTGACTAGCTAGATATGTGGAAACTAAGAAAAAAATGATATGTCATCAAGTAGATGATGATGGTTTTGAGTATCCAATTGGGTTGGTCATTGCATCTAGAACCTAGCTGTATAGATACTTGATAAGAAGAAATGTTTTACTAGTATTTGAATACTACCAATCAAAAAAGAAGATTTTACACTATTCTCATTTGGTGGTGGAAATGAATATCAAATTATAAAGATACAAAGGGAGACCATCCAATAAGGCATTGTGGACAATTTCAATATAAGAGCATGAGGTAATCATGGATGCATTGCAAAAGAGAGAGGATACAGATGGTACAATAGGTTGACTACAAAATACACACAAGTTTTTTTTATTGTGCTCTTTTTATATGTACATAAATGTACGTACATTTATTCAATAGTATTAATTTATATACTTCGTATTTAGGTCTCAAGTACACCTTATCAAAATTTTGACGATGTCATTGATCTAACATCAACAACTTGTGCAATTATGCTTGGTGAGTGTACATTAAACATATTTACATTATACACATAGGACTTATAAAATTATGCTTTTGCTAACATTTAAAAAAATTCATTTTTTATTTTGTAGGACCCCAATGTGTTCATCCAATTTTGTATTTGAATTGAATCATGTTGTACATATTTAAAAACATGAGTTCACTTCTATTTATGTCCATATTGTTTTAAAAATACAAGTTCACTACTATTTAAAAGTTATTAGTGTGCACTTTATATTAAATTCTTTGTCAAACTTTAATGATCTCTTATATATTTCTATTAATTTTACATTCAAACATGTATAAATTATTGTTCCTACCTTTAATTACATATAAGTGTACATTAGATATGCTTTCATAAATATGTCAATTAAAAATGATAAAAAAATGTATGAAATGTAAAAGTTCATCATACTATTTATTAAATGTGTTGTACAAACATAATATAGCACGATCTAGTGTACATGATAACATTCAATCTAAGATAAGATGATAACGTAAGATCATACCATATACTAACAAAATGTGTCATAATTAGAAAAACTTGTCATAATAACATGATAACATAATAAGATAGCATATACTAATGTGATAACAAGTTGTAAAAATGTAACATGGTGTAATGTATGATAACACGATATCAAGTCATAAATATATAATAGAGATAAGTGTCCTAATACAAAGTGTATCATAATAAACAAAAGATGTCATAAAAGCACAATGTAAATGTGTCCTTGCAACAAGTCCTAAAATGATTATCTAAGAACTAATCTATTTGATTTCTAGTCCTCTTCACATGGAGTGAAGAGGAACCAGATGAATCAGCTTGTGTAACATCATTTGTTCCATCATGCAGGGCATCTTGCATAAAAACATCTATGGCATCATTCGGGGCATCTTGTATGACATCCTGAGAAGACAACATGTACATGATTAATTGAAATGGGTTTCATAGTGCAGTTCACAAATAAAATTAAGTAAAAAAATTATTTAAATTTTTACCATGTGATCACAATGTCCCTTTGTGATAGTAGGAGATGCACTCTCATAACCACCAAATATGGCAGTGCTCAAGTCCTACAAGAAAATACAAAAATTCTAAAATTTTTATAAAGATCATATTGACTTACATAAATAACAATAATAAATTCAAAAGATGATGTGCATAACTCCATCTAACTTAGTGTTATACTCCCACCAACACTCATGGCGAAATCCTTCTAAAATCATGAATACATAAACCATGAATCAAAATTATACATACATGAATTATAAAGCACATAAATAAAAAACTACAAAATTTAAACTAAAAATTTATGAAATAAAAGCATATATATTATACCTGAGCATGGACCAATGTCAAAGATGGGTCTAGAGATATTTTTGTAGCATGATGATCACGTACTCCAATGGCCTACAATTGCAATGCATAGAGATGAATCACAATTATAGATATAAGTTAGTAATTATATATGTATGTAAACAATAACAAAACAATATTGAAAAAGTACATACCATAGGTATTTGAGACCGAGCCTCACTAGTGGATGCACCAACACATGTAAAACTACCAAAAGGTTAAGGTCTTGAAAATAAACTATATTGAGACCTAGATGGAATAGTAGCATCCATCCCTTATTTGAAAAATCAACATGTTATTATCCATGCATCAGAGTTGAAGATAAGTTAATAAGCATGTACATAAAAATGGGAAAAATAAAATTACTTAAAAACTTCATACTATAGTTGCTTAAGGTTGTGCCTCACTAGTGGATGGATTCGGACCTATGGAAGTACCTAACCATGTAACATATGACAATCCCTACAAAATTGAACAAAAAGAATGCATTAGCACATGTTATTAAATTCAAGTTCTAATACACATTAATTTAAGTGTAATTCAAAGTGAGTACAATATGAGGGATGCCAATGACTAAAGCTCTCAAAAAAGGCTATATATTATCTCCTAGGAGGAACAACATCATCCATCCTCTATTCATTCAAAATAAATATACATTATGGTTCAAAAAACTATATATATGTAAAATGTACATAATTATGAACTCTATAAATTATAATTAAATTTGTACCTCCTTCTTATGATTTCCTTCCTCCATACAAAGAAGGTTAACATATGATGATACATCAAAATCATCATCATCACCACCATGAGAAACATAAGCCTCATAATCAAAATCACCACCCTAAGCAACCTAGGAATCATGTGTTGTATCTAGATTGCTCTGTAGGGCCTCTCCATGTATCCCCATAATTGGTAAAAATGTGTCCAAACCTTGAAACAACCCTCACCTACATCCATTGCTATAGTAAATTTCCTGAAAGGGCACTCAACAAACCTAGAGAAGATAACACTTCTTGGTGATGGATAGGCATTACAATAACCAATGCAGAAGGGGAATAAGAGGCTGAGGGTGTCAAAAATTCTTGTTACTATCACTAAGATTTTACCTAGCCATATCCTAAAGAATCCCTCCACTGACCCCCTCAAATGGTTACATATCAAAATAATTGGGTTTTAAACCCAATTTGAACTCTACCCATAAGTTTTTAAGAGAGTACATGGGCACCTCATGATTAGCATGTGTTGTATGGTCAAATACCATCCACCATTGCTCCAAAAAATGCTCTAATACTTGGGGGTGTGTACATTGTCTAATAGAAATATGGGGCTTCTTGTCACCTATCTCTTCACCTATCTTTGGGTTCTTAAAATATCTCCTTAAATCACCTTTTGATATTTTCAAGTCATGTACCTATTTATAAGGTAGGCAATTAGAATAATATGCACACATAGATTCTCTACATGATCAAAAGCTATGTATCTCATCATCTAAGGTTTGAACAAAGTCTACAATGCCTTGCATGCTATCTACAAGGTGAAGTAGTTGAGAGAGGGGATGTGTCTCATGCCTAAGTGTATTGATGTCCCCCATAAGGTCATGTGTGCTATGCCCCTGACCTCTCATAACTCCTTAAGGGTAGGTAGTGAAGGAGGAGTAGGTGGTCATGGAGGTGGGGGTGAGGTGAGAGGTTGTGGAGGTAGAGGTGAGGGTGGAGATGGAGGGGGTGGGGGTGGGTCCTCACTAAATATGTCATCCATGGATATCAAATTTGTGTGTGTGTGGGTGTATACAACATATATAAAATTTCATAATTAATATTTAATTTAAAAATCTAAAACATAAATCTAATTACATGTCCATTTAAACATCTTAATACATGTCTTTAACTAAGAATACAACTTTAATGTTAGGGTATTGATATGGGTTTAAATAGTTCACTATTTTCATTTACATTTAGAATTTAGCATCTATAATAGGCTTAAGAATATAAGGTTTGAAATTTAAGTTATTATCTAGATAGGTATCTGAGCTTTAGGGTTAGTTTTAGAATTTAGGTAAGGGTTTGGGATTATGTCTTAGGTAGGGTTCAAACTAGTAATGTGACTCTAGTTAGGATTTGAATATGATTAGGGTTCAAACTAGGATAAAGTTATATAATTCATCTTTAATTATAAAACATTAATATAATTATATCTTTAAAACTATCTTAACATCTAATACGTCTTTAACTTCAAATATATCAAAAAGATGAGGAGAGAGATTAAAATATAATTACCTATACTTAAATGTACATCTAAACATAAATGTAAATGAACATCTACAAAATAAAAATAAAAATGCACATAGCTAAATATTGGAAAAGGGAGTAGAAAGAAAGGAGAGAGAAAGAAGAAGGTAGGAGAGAGAATGATGATGGTAGGAAAGAGAAGTGGAGAGAGAAAGATGAAGGGAAGAGAGAGAAAGAGAGGAGATAGAAAGATGATGATAGGAGAGAGAAATAGATGAGAGAGAAAGATGAAGGGATGTGAGAGAAATGTAGGAGAGAGAAAGATGACAACTAGAGAAAGAAAGATGAAGGAAGGTGAGACAATATAAAGTTCATTTGTCATTTAGGTTGGTACTAATTTAAAAAATAGAAATCTATTTTAAATTGAAAATAAAGAGATTACATACTTGTTACAAGTTACATAGTTCTAGATCTTTTTGTGAAAAAAGATAAAAATGAATACATTTAAGTCATAACCATTCATTACATAGGTCACTTTATATGAATATACAAAATGTAATCTCTTAACAACTATCATCGCTAATATAAGTGCATCTTGATAATTTTAGGCATTCTTAAATTTATCTTAATATAAGGCATATATGAATATATGAGATCACGTGAACTTATCCACCTACATGTACTAATCCTTATTAAGTTTTAGTGAATTCTAATATGAGCCATCATGAGAATTTTATGCATCGTCACCAAACTCAAGAACTATATAATATGTTCTATACTCCATAGTTTATACAACTTTCACTTAGTTGAATTACAACTGTATGTCATAAGTCAACATTAAAATTAAAAAGGATTTGGTGAAGATGATAAGAAAGTTGGAAAATTCTAGATTTATCTAAACAAATGTTTAGTTTTATAAGGTAATCTAATCTTATAAGATAATCTTATGTTATAAGGTACTATGAGATCAATGCTTATCTTGACTTAACAACAATTCATTGAGGTAATTTAGAGGATCATTAAAGACCAGACCTAAACATTTTTATACAAAATCTTGAAAAATAAACCTAAGATGATCAAATGAAAAAAAGAAATAAGATACAACTAATAAGTAAATTCAAACTTTGGTCAATCTTATATGCTTATTGATACATTGTTTAAAGAAACATTAATATATTATTTTATTTAAAAGGTAAGAGATTGTAAGATAAATTTATCTCAATGAATGGTTATGAAAAGTGAATTTATTCATTTCAATATCCTTATATGAGAATTTCATCGCTAATATAGATCCTATGGAGGAGAGAGAAAGAGAGGAGAAAGAAAAAGAAAGGGAGGAGAGAGAAAGGAAGGAAAGAGAAAGGGAGGAGAGAGAAAAAAGAGAGTAAGAGAGAAAAAGAGAGGGCATCCCTATCTTTTTATCTCTACTCCCTTTGTTTGTCCTCCCTCTCTTTTTTCTCTCTACTCCCTTTCTCTCCCTTCCCTCTCTTTTTCTCTCTCATCCCTCTCTTTTTCAAAAATGATGAATGAGGATGAAAAGAGAGAAAAAAGGAGGAGCTTGAGGACAACAAGAGATGAAGTAAATTTTTTTTTTAATGTTTTTTGGTTTTCTAAGTTTAGGATTTTCAAAATTTAGATTTTTTATGTAATGATTAAAAAAAAAAAAATTGTTTTACCTAATGTTGATGTGTTTTGTTTTTATTGTTTTACCTAACATTGATGTTTATGTTTTCTACCTAAGTTTTATGTTTTTCAATTGAAATTGAACCTATATTTTATATTTTTAGTATCAGTTGAACCTATGATCATTTATGTTTTTGTTTATAGTCTACCTATTCTACGATTTATACACTAATTTTACAAAAAAAAAAGTTTTAAAGTACAAGTACATTGAAAATCTAAATACTAATATAAAAGTAATAATGATGAACAAAAATAATAAAAAAGACTTAATTTTTAGGCAAAAAAAGAAAATAATGAAATAAAATAATAGAAAATAAATATAATACTTGGAATAGTGAAAAAAATTAGTAGGTGGGTTGATATACCTCACAAAAATGGGCTAATGTCTCTCTAAAATCACTATCTCGATTTTGCAATAGTGAAAATGATTATTTTCTTTTTAAAATTTATTTTTTAGGATTTTATAAATTGGGCAATAGATCAACTTTAGTAGATCAATCCATACTAAAAAATTAGATGCTAATTTTTGAATAAGAATCGGGCTACCAAAGTGAATTAGACACCCAATTTTTAAAAATCATGTGCTAGATTCTGAAGAGGTCTCAATCCATAAAATGGACTTACATAGAACTAAGACTCATCTTCTTACTCTTTCCTAGATAAAATAATAAGACCACATCTATTAGTAATTTTCTTATGCATACATGGATGTACACAACTAGGAAGTATTATATAAAACTATGGAAAACTATATGTTGTTTTCTTATGTGATAAGATGGAGCATACTTAGTCAATGCCATTTTTCATCATATTAACCACAAATTTAAAAAAACTATAAGGTATGGTACTTTAATGAACTCGTAAAAAATCCACAATTCACCTTTGAGTTTGTGAAAAACTTATTTTGATAGACCTACTAGTATACTTTGATTTATATAACAAAGGCATATTATATCCAAATATAGACCTACCTAATTTGACTCAATAATATATATTGGATTTATGAAGCACACAAACCATATGAATCAAATTAAATCTCCTCTTTCACCAATTTTTATAGTGTATTTTGTGTTGAGGTAGATATGTATGTGAAAAGTGGTAGTACAAACAAAATGCAAAAAAAGCCTCTAATAGGATGAATCAAATATGTATAATCCCATGACATGTGATTGAAAGATTGAAGTTAAAAAAATATATTTAAAAGAATTATGAAACTTCAAGAATATTCGATTGCCGTGTATAGATTCAATTTTTTTTCCAACATTCTTCCTCATTGTGCTGAAAAAGAAATTTTCAAAAGTATCAACATGCATTAAGCACAATGAAAGACTGATTTATCATCAAATATTGTAGTTTAAAAATAATTGGTAGACATACATCTAAAATTATCAAAGCACATATAAGGCTCTCTTTCAGATTTGAGCTTAATGTGGAATCATGTTAGATCTAGATTAAAAAAAGATCAAATCTTACGTGTATTAAAAAAAGTAGAACAAGAATGATCTATACATAATTGTTTCATTAATTAAAAATAAGTAATTAAAAAAAAAATCTTCCTCAAAGAAAAAAGCGGATGAAAAATAGGAATTAAATTTAAGAAAATAAAGATATTACTTGATTAGCTTAAATACTAAGCAACAACAACTATATCCAAAAATTATGGATTAAAAAATAAATTATAGAAGCTATCCTAAAATAATAGAATTAAAAAATAAATGTTTCTAATTTTGTTAAGCTTAGAACCTTTTATACCTCCTATCACCCCCCCTTAATTCTAACTAAGGAGACAAAAACTAAAGGAAAGGAAAAAGGGAAGAGGGAAATCTAGTAGGTACAAAACCCCCTAAAAATTTACACAAATATGTATGGATGCTATTATGCTATAATGTACTTCACCCCAAGAAGGTTTTGTAGAGAGTGAATTTCTTGCTCTATGAAAGTCTTTGTGAAGATGTTGGCAATCTCTCTAGATATAAAATAATACTTCAAAATGACCCCATCATAGATTAATCCTCAAATGTAGTGCATATGAACCTTAATAGATTTGGCCCAATGTTTCTATACAAGATATTTGTAAACTTAGGTGTGCTTTTATTATCACACCAATGATAGTTGGAAGATAAAAAAAATACCAAGCTCAATTATGAATTTGTATAGTTAATCTTGAAATGTACCATTGATTACACATATATATTTGGCCTCTAATGATGATAAAACAATATTACATTTCTTCTTTCTTGACCTATAAATGGGGTTAGATCCTTGACTAATAACCGTTTAGGTGGACTTGAGATCAATTCTATTTCTAGCCCAATTGAAACAAGTGTAGCCAATTTTGTCAAAAGTACATCCTACTAAATAATGAATTTCATAGCTAACTATACTTCAAGCATATCAAAGTATGCACTTGGAATCTTTATAATGTATCTCATGTGGCTCTACATCGATCTAGAAATAACCCCCACTGTATATGATAGATCTAGATATGAGCAAGTCAGATAAATAAGACTTCCCACAAGTTAGTGAAATAAATGTAATTAATCAATAGTGTATCCTTGTCATCCATAATTTTTAGCTCTAATAAGAAAGGTGTAGCTAATGTCATGTAATAAGTGACTTGAAACAAATGTAGGATATCTCTCACATACCTTTAGTGAGTAACTATATATATATATATATATTTCATTTTGTCTAATTTAAAGTCCAAGGAAAAATTGCAAGAGACTAAAAATCTATCATGTAAAGTGGTTTTAACTATGAAAATTATTTTAGTTGAACTTCTTTTTATTAGTAGATAATCTACATAGAAAAATATTATAAAAAATGAGTCATAGAATCTCATCATATAAATATTTGGATCAAATTCACATCACATAAGAATTTGGGACACAAGCTAATAGTCCATTTTAACACACCAACCTCTAGAAGCTTGCTTGAGGCCATATAGTGAATTCTTAAGTTTGCATACCAAAGATCAATTCTGTACAACACTTGTGGATACTCCTTGTAGATTTACTCCTAGAGGTCACCATGATTAAATTCATTTTTCACATCCATGTGATGAACCTCTCACCTTCTTCCCATTGTAATTGCAAGAGCCAATAAAATAGAGTCTATTTTTTCTAGTGGAGAAAAAGTCTTGTCATAGTTGATGCCATGAACTTGTTGAAATACTTTGACTACCAACCTTAATTTCTATCTACTCACATTCCCATCAATTTTATTTCTACTACAGACCCACTTAGATAGACAAGCTTGTGACTGAAAGGAAGTCAGACTGAGTCCCAAGTTTGGTTTTCAATGAGGGAGCTCTACTCCTCATCCATGGTTACTTTTCATTTTTTTCCTTATAGTTTCTAAATAAGTTAGAGGGTCAATACTAGAATTACATAGACATGCATTGGAAATATAGACTTAGTAGCTAAAAGTGCATGATATGAACCATATATCATAACTAAGCTTTTTGTTCTTTGATTTCTCTCATGTAATTCTATATCTACACTAGAAGTCAAATCAAGGACTAGATGTAGATCTATACATGTGTGCTCATGCTCATGTGAGTCATAATCAAAAGTAAAAAAAAATAAAAATCATTGGAAGCCAAATCAAGGACTACATGTGTATCTACACATGCATACTCAAATTCATCTAAATAAAGATTATAAACTTATTATAGATTAGATCATAATGACTAGATGTATCATATATTAGATTTCTAAGAGGAAATGTAGAAGTAGTGGTATGTTTTTCTTGAGATCCATGCAATTTAATTTCGTCAAAGTAGGAAGTTATCTAATTGAACCATTTGAATATCCAAAAAAGATGCATTATTTTCTTTGAGGCTACAAACCATTTCTCTTATCTCCAGAAATCATGGTCCATGTGTGTGATCTAAAAATCTATAAATGTGAGACTTTTCATTTAACTTTAGAAGGTGGTTTCATCTAAATAGACTTATGAGGATATCTATTTTTATGTATGAATAAATTACTTTATCTCACATTTTGGAAGGAAGATATTTTTCAGGCAATATGTAACTATCCATCTACTTTAGGATAAACTCTCCATCTCAACTAGTTATCTCCTTTGCAAAGTGTAAGGAACTATGTTATGTATGAAGGATCTTGATAATTTTTCCAAACTTATTCTATACATGAGAACTACCTCTTGATTATAGTTATTTTTCTTCCTCCTTCTTGACACTTTCTAGAATATATTTACCAAGATTATTTTGTTGAAGAATTTGTGCCACGAGATCAATGGTCTTCCTCATGCATGATGATTCTTGATAATATCCATGATTGTAGAAGTTACACTTTTCTTTTCTCTTTTTGTCCTTCCTTTATGTTAAGTTGGTAGATTAATATAAAGGTTTAGGATTTGATCTCTTTATAGGATCCTAATGCCTTTGGAATTTTGATTAGATTTTGAATTATTTTTCTCACTTTTGTGCATAACAAGTGCATGAGATTTGTAATATTTATTAGTACACATCTCTATGATTTTATCCTACTCATTTATTACTGACTTAATTAGAACACTGAATGTGGGCATCTCCGAGCTTGCTTTATTGTAAGCCTAACTATGCAACATACAAAGACAAATATAACATATTCGAGACCTAATTTTGATAGACTATAAATAATTAATTTTTTTCCTTGCATATATGTTTCATTATTGATCCTTTTAGCTATAGTAATAAGGCCTTGAACTTTGTGAAGAATTTTTGAATATTTTCAAAACTACTCAAATATAATGAGAAGTTCATTTTCAATATGTGACCCTACATCTCATCTTGCCTCCTAAAACGATCTTCCACCATAGGGACCAAACTTGGTTTGGAGTTGTGCATGCATTAACATGAAACAAATTCTTTAGCAACATGGATAAACTAAGAAGCCTAGAAGCCTCGTCCATGTGGATACAATATTTAGATTTTAACTAATTTAGCTCAAACTTTATTTCCAATACCATTTGATAGAAGCCTCAACTTGAGAGTTGAAGAAATATGTTTGGATTCCATTCAAAATAGTAAAATGATGTCAAATTTGGAGAGGTGATAAATTATATTCTTCATATTATCTAAATTTTGGTGCAAAATAATTTTTTTTCTTTTTCTATTAATTGCACACTCTAAATAAATGTAAATTTTTAGCTTAACTTCAGTCACAATAAATCTAAATAAAACAAGAATGAGATGAATAATTTTTTTATTAGTTACAAATCACAAATAAAACAAGATACAATATTAATATTCTAAAAGCATGAAAAAAGTAAAAATAAAACATTCCTCTTTTTTTTGACAACACTATTGTGATAGGAAATCTTATTCTTTCAATGCATTTTTGTACAAATCAATATGATTTCCTTAGTAAATACATAACATGAACACACAAGAAACAACAATTTGTAAGAATAAGATATGGGCTTCTTATTATTGCCGCAAATGTTTAGAATTACAATATGATAACCTACATGGGCACCTTAATTACAGTAATCTGCAAGACAAAGCTACAAACTATCACCCAGAGTTGTCCTAGATAATGTTTAGGCATTTCTTAAATGGGCAATTTTATGCTGCTCGAGAAGGTTTCAGATGCTCAAACTTAATACCTAGGGCCAAAAGACCCTAACAATACATGTGTACAATCGGCCAAATACATTTTTGACACTTATTTTGGAAGTTTTGGTCAGCTCAACTTTGGAAGGTCATACCTCTAAAATCGTTGCTCTGATTGGCTATTATAGCCACTTTTCAAAATCCCTAGCTCTTGATCTACAAACTCGGATCTGTACAAACACCCATTCGTCGAGTTTTTGAGTCTCATTTGGGCACATTTAGGCCTTCAATGGTCAACCTAAAGTTTTTATATCAAAATTTCACACCAAAAATCCACAATAAATCCACATAATATTGGCACTAACCCTCAATTGGTAGGATGATATATCCAAGATGAGCATTTGCCTATGAAATTAGGACATTTTAGGCTCATATGACTGACTTACTAAATAACAAGCCTTCACAAACAACAACTCTGCACCAAGACAACCCTTATTCAAACAATTGAAATGAAATATTTTTAGTTGATACAAGATTTTTCTTACACCTAGGATGCTATTGCATCAAGATATATATCCTTCTTTGTCTCCCTCAATGTCAATTTTTATACTAACATTTACAACCATAATAGTTGGCACACCATTCATAATTTTACTGATTGATAAATTAGTATTTATATATGAGAGAAAAGAGGGTCAAGTGAGGAAGTCATATGGAAATTCATGGGATATGTGTTGCTTTATATTGAATATGTACTAGCTTATATAATTCTTGTTTGTTTGAATCCATCGTAATTGACTTAGTATATTATTTTTCATATGTATCATGTACACAATTTTTTCTCACATTTTGGAGGCTTAAATTACACTATGCAATATTTTCTTATCCTTTCTTTTCTCTAACTTGGCATATAGTCTTATAATTATGTAGATCTTATATTGAATATTGTTCCTAAATATTGATACATTTTGAGACTAAGTCATTGTAAAGCTTATCGCCTTCACACCCTTCAAATAATTTTGTATGTTGATGATAAAGAAAATTGAACATTATATTTATTTTTTCATCAATTAATCATACATATTTCAATTTAATATGATTGGTTCTATCATATCTACACATTTTCTACAAATTTAATGTTAACTAAACTAAATATTTTTTCTAAATAAAAAATATGTATAATTATGATATAAAAATAAATTGTACTTAATGTATAAATTATGTTACACATGTATTGAATTTAAAAAGTATTTATTATCAACCAATAAGTTTAATATGTTATAATTTTATAATTAAAAGATGAGATAATTGAATTTGGTGTAGGGAATACATTAATCCCTGTCTTGTAAGACAAGAACTAATAATCATTTTATATTATTAAAAATTAATATTATTCTAGAGCCCAAAGGCTTAGCAATAAAACTATGAATGATACTTGTATGCAAGAGAAAAAAATGCTAATTAACTATCTGTTGGAACTACAACCTTAGTGGGTTTGCCTAGCAGCTTTGGCAGCTTGACTGCTAAACCAAAGCAAGATCCACATTTCAGCTATGTTTGTGGGAAAAAATAGTTTTAAGTTGCAAATGTCCAATTCATACAATAGACCATTATCAATTGAGATGCTAACAAGTTTGACTCTCTGAAATAATTTAAAACTCGGGTACTTCGAATCCTCTACGGGTATTATTTATAATTTGAAGAATGCTACGACTATTATAAACTACAAGAAAGGCTCCAAGCCAGAGCCAAACACTTTGCCTATATAGAGCACATGAGAACACAAATTGAGCCTATAAATAAGGAAAGTAAATAATCATTATTGCTTTACAGTAGATATAATCATAAGCTGGCAACCTTGTGAAAATAGAGGAATTGAATGAATTCTCCTTTATTCACAAAGCAACAATTTTTTCAAGGTGCTCACTGCTATTGTTGTTGGCATAGAGAATGAGTTGCCCTCTATCGACATTAATACCCATCACCTCTTCAGAAGAACAATTTACAACCACCTCTCTAGAAACAATGTGGCAGTGTTTATGAGAGAATTTAGACAAAGATTCTAGAAATCTAGTTTTTAGGGTAATTTTTGTGAAAAAAAAATCAATTTTACCCTTAGTAAAACTGATATTAGCCAATTTAGAAATTATTATAAAGAAATAGGTTTAAAAAATAAAATAATTTAAACTTTAGAATGTCAAATTCTTTTCGTTGAAAATAATTAATTGGTATGGTCTAATCAAAACATTAGTTCCTTGCCTATATATGATAGGCACAGACTAATAAGAGGAAACTTTACCTGCGTGACCTTCTTTGATCTTCCTCTGACTCACAATTGAAGAACAAATTTGAGCTAGTACTATATAGGGAGCGGATTTCCATTCCATTACAAGTGCAAGGTCCCTCTGTCTACCTCTAGAATCTCTATTAAATTCTTTCCATATAGAGTCATCCCTAGATTGTCCAAGAGTGATGTGTTTTTAAAACACCCAGTTGAGAAAGTAAATCACTTTCCTTTACTTGTTGGATTCCTCACCCCATGTTGTCCATGTGTTGGGTAAACGAAGGGTGGGAAATGCAACTTTCCTTGACAACCCAACATGTATGGAAGATTCCTAACTTGTATAAAACATACAATCTATAAAAATTGATTAATAATGACTTTAATGATATATTAGTAATAATATTTGATTTCTTAAAATGAGAATAAGAATAAGAATATTTTTTTTTAATACTAATAAAATGCTAATTGTATGTGTGTGTATTGAAAATATATATTTATTGAGTATCATCAATAATTAAGATATCAAGTGATGTCTTTACAAATGTCATCCTTTAAATAACCATATTAATAATATATTTGATAGACTATAATGACACTATTTTTTAGATTACGATAAAAGCAGGTTTTGAAGGGGCCTCAAAACCCTTTAATAGCAAGAGAAAAGATAAAGCAATAATAACTAGCAGGAAAAACAGTCCTGAAACCTACTAAAAAATAGCACCAAAATTAGGTTTTACAGGGACTTGAAACCACAAACATAGTCCAACAAAAGTACCCAAGTTTTACAAGGACCTGAAACCTCAAATATAATTTAGACCGAAAACTAGTAAACATGACCAAAAACAAGAACCATTTACTACAACTAGCAAATAGGACAAGAATAGGAACAAAACCAAAGAACAAGACCCAATGTTGCTATTGCAGCTCCATAATCATCTTGACAACCTCCTTACCAATCGCAACAATATCCTGGATGGAGTTAGCAGCTGAAGCAACAGTAGATTTCAGGGCTATCTTCCTCAAGCTCTAACTTGTTCTCTTGCTTGGACCCTCAGAAGATATAATTTTTTCATTAGCTCTTTTGCCAAGGCTTGGCATCACAGATACTAGATGTAACTTGTTCCATATTTGTTCCACTTTCCTTGATAAGCATTCTAAGATTTTGTTCATAGTCTTTAAGTTTATTTGGGATATCTCCCATTTGCACCTCCAATTGGTTGATTTTGGCACAATCAGTATCTTGGTTGTGTTACAGAGTTTCCACTTTCTTCTTTAGCCCCATCAATTCATTATAAATCCATGAATCAACTTGTAAAATGGAGTTAGATTTGAGCTTGACAGAATGTAGGAAGGAAAGCTTGGTTTCCCTCTGTGGAGAGTCACTGGTGTCTTCTACAATCTCATGAGGAGGGGAACCAACCTTGTCGATATGTTCCTCCTTTTCCATCTATTCCTCCTTCCTAGTCTCAACAGGGTCCTCGTTTTGAACAAGGTCCTCCTTATCTTGTCCCCCAATCTCTGTAGCAGGTGAAGTAGGCTTAACCATATGATCCTCCTCTCTCATATCAATAGGATTCTCAACTAATTTTTCTTTGTCTTTATCGCCTCCATCAGAAATAGTCTAATTGCCCTCATTATTAGAGTTACTCTGTTTTGAGTTTCCTTCACTTATGTCTTCCTCATTCCCTTTCTCATTTTTTCCTTTGGTCTCTAGATACCCTTCCAAATTGGAACTTAAATCACCAACATCTGTACCTTCCTCTTCCTCAGGGATATCATTCTTAGAGCTTTCAGTATTCTTAGATTCCTAATCCTCTTCCACAATTTTTTTTTTGAGAATTAGAGGGTTTAAGTTTAAGAACCTTCTCTTTTCCTTTTACATTGTCCTCCTTCTTACTCTTTTTAGAGTGAGAACCCTTATGTTTGTCAATAGAAGGAGTGAGGCTATGGATTTATTTTTATAGTAACCCTCTATGAGAAGTATCAGACCTTCATGCAAAATAGGATGAGACTCCTTCTTCCTATGAGCATGCAAACTTTGAAGCAAAGACAACCACAGATAGAAAGGGAAAGAAAGTCTATCCTTATGCCTGAAATGGTTGAGAAAAACAAAATGAAATTTATGGAATCTTTTATTTCTACCATTGAGGATGAAATACTCATTGATACAACATAGCACATCCTGCCAAATTTCTTTTATTTGTTCCACATCAAAGAAATCTCCATTCTTTTCCAGTTGTTTCTCCTTAGCATCCATCTTCAAATTTTTTTGCAAGCAGCATTAGAGATACTAGTTTGTTTGGTGAACTTAATACCAACCATGGGGAGCCTCGTGATCTCAGCTATGAATTTCTTTATTAATTTCACAGTGACTCCCATGAAGGGTGACCCTATCATCAGACCAATTTTTTAAAAAGGTAGTTGTGACATGAGGTTTAAAACCATGCAGTCACTCCAAGTAATTGATCACCTTCCCTTTCTATAAAATCTTCCAAAAATCCTTCAGAGCCTTCTAATCATCACACTTTTTAGGTTCTTACTTCTACGGTTCACACCCCATTTGCAGAGAATAGAAAGAGCCTAAAACCATAAACAATCAAATGCAGAGAGCAAATAGGTTAAAATGAAACCAGGTTTTTGTCACTTCAAATGGAGCTTGCCTTTTTGATGATACATGCAAAAGCCACATTACATTCACATGAATGTACTTCCTTGGGGAAAGTAATCTGACAACCATAAGGCCACTCCATAAAATCATTAAATTTCTAATCCTGGCAAATCTTTCCCACTTTTGAATGAATGGCATCATAATTAATAATAGCTTTTAGATCAACATGCTTATTTAATTCATCAAGCCACCTCACCTTATACCATGTCTGAACAACACGGTTGGCTATCCAATTAGCAACCCCATTGGCCTCTTGATATGTATGGGATATGACCACTTTTTCAAATTTATGAATTAGGGATTTGATCTCCTTAACCGTAGCCTCTATCGACCACGAAATTGAGTTTTTATTATTTAGAGTGTTAACAATATTCAATGAGTCACCTTCCAACCATAATTTAGGATACCCCAAATCAACAGCTAACTTCATAGTATAGAGGGTAGCTGTAGCTTCAACAATATGGCTATTAGAATGATCTATAGGAACTGCGATAACATCTATAACATTTCCCACATGATCTCTCAAGACACCTCCACATCCCGCTCTTCCCAGATTGCCCTTAGTAGCTCCATCAAAGTTCCCTTTAATCCATCCATTAGTAGGAACGTTCCATTTTATGATCGATCTCGAATTATTAGTTTTCAAGTTAGAACCTTTAGATCGTAATGGATTATCAATTTGAAAGGTTTGAATAGTTTTCCTCCGAGTTTTAAAATTCTCCTTAATGGCTCTAATAATATTTTGACCAAGCACCCATCCTAGTAATTCTTTATTTCTAAATATTCTATTATTTCTTTCTTTCCAGATGCCCCACCAGAGATGAGGAAGAGTTAATTTCCAAAGAAATTGAACATCAGGATCCTTAGAAGGTCATTTCCAACTTTTAAAAGAGAATTCAACATTGTTTTGATGGATTAAGGTCATACCCCAAAAATTAAGAATCTTAGTCCAAACTTGCTGGGTATAAGAGCAATTCAAAAACAAATGATCTCTATCTTCAAGTCCATTTTTGCATAAAGTACACCTATTAACCACATTAATACCTCTTTTTTGCAAATTGTCCAGGGTCAAAATTTTATTTTGAAGCAGAATCCAATAGAAGATATTAATTTTGGGAATGAGACCATTAATCCAAGCATAAGACCAAAAAGGTTGGTTACCCTTTTCCTTAGAGACGAAGATAGTGGAGACTTTAAATTGGCCACTAGGATGGGCATGCCAAATAATCTCATCCTCAAGAGAAGGATAAAGAGAGATAGCATTGAGAGATAATTGGATGTTATTGAAACCTTGATCAATGTCAGTCAAATTCACCTAGGAATCATTCTGCCAATAATGACTAACTAATATGCCATATCTCTGCTTGCATAAGTCAACTTGAGCCTTGTCTTGAAAATATTCAATCAAGGGATGATCCTTTAACCATACATCTTCCCAAAATCTCACCTTAATCCCATTTCTAATTTTCTAGGAACACCCTTTTCCAAGAGTTTTCTTAGTCCCCTAAACAACTCCCCATATGGAAGAAGGATGAATAACATTAGGAGAAGAGAGGAAATCAGGAAGAGATTTAACATTGAAGAGGTACTTATGTTTCCATATGGTTCTCCACTCTTTGTTATCATGGTAAACTCTCCATCCTTGTTTGGCTAAGAGAGCTTTATTCATACTTCTAATTTTCCTGATTCCCAATCCACCTTCATTGATAGGTTTGCAAACTTGATCCCAAGAAATTAAAGGCATTCTCTTTTTTTCCTCAGTGCCAGTCCATAAAAAATTTCTTTGAATTTTATCAATAGACTCAGCAAATTTTATTGGAATTCTAAAAAGACTTAAGGCGTAAGTTGGTATGCTTTGAAGAAAAGCTTTGAGGAGAATTAATTTACCTGCTTGACTTAAAAGATTCCCTTTCCATCCCACCAGCTTCTTGCTGAATTTATTTATAAGATCTTCCCAAAAGGAATCAGGTACCTTCAAGCCTAGAGGACGACCCAAATAAGTTGAAGGGAAAGATCCTATAGAACATCCAAGGATATTAGTAATTTTATTTTGTTTAGGGATAGGGGTGTTGATAAAGAACACAACACTTTTATTCTAGTTAACCAATTGGCTTGCGGTAGAAGAAAATAAATTAATAGCTTGCTTCAAACTTCTGACTTCCTTAACTTCAGACTTTCCCATGAAGATGGTATCGTCAAAAAATTGACCATGAGAACAAATGAGAGGATGGGAAGAAGGTTGCAAGCCCTTAATAACTCCTCTTTGGACCAAGTCCCCAATGTATCTCCCCAAACAATCAGCCATAATAACAAAAAGGATGGGGGATAAAGGATAACCTTGTCTCAATCCTTGAGAAGGATTACAAAATTGAGAAGAATTTCCATTAATCAGAACAACAATAGAAGAGGTTGAAATCAACTGATGAATAAGACCAAAAACCTTATGGTCAAAGCCAAAAGCATGTAAAATGTTTGAGAGGACAGTCCAATCAACTCTGTCACAGGCCTTAGCAAAGTCTACTTTCATAATGAATTCCTGATTGTTAGAACATGACAAGGAATGAATATTCTCATGAGTAGAGATGACAGAGTTAAGGATTTGTCTGCCTAGGATAAAGCCATTTTGTTGATTAGAAATGATCAAAGGAATCAAAGGGAGTAATCTAGAAGTGAGAACTTTGGATATAAGTTTATAGAAAGAATTACAAAGGTTGATCGGTCTAAACGGATCAGGAGAGTTAGCTCCAATTTTCTTAGGAATCAGGCACAGAAAGGTGGAATTGACTTCCTTAAGCATCTGTTTAGCTTCATAGAATTCCTTCATAGCATCAAAAACATCTTTTCCAACAAGTTTCCAAAGTTTTTGGAAGAAAAATATGGGAAATCCATCAGGACCAGGTGCTTTATCTCCTCCTAGAGAACAAATAGCTTTGAAAATTTCATCATCTATAGGAATTGACCTTAACACTTTATTTTGTTCCTTGGACACTAGTGGAGGAATCACTCTAAGGAAATTAGCTTGATGATCCAAATTAATGTTGGGATCAACAGTCATTAGATTAGAGAAAAAAGTCACCATTTCTTCCATGATGTCCTTATCCTCAACAATCTGCAATTCTCCCTTTTTTAGATGTGAAATGTGAGTTTTGGCTCTATGCTTCAGAGTGGAAAGATGGAAAAATTTGGTATTTTTATCTCCTTCACTCAACCATAACAATCTTGATCTTTGTCTCTAGTAGATTTCTTCTTTAGTAATGATGTCATGATATTGGGCCAACTTTTCATTTTCTTCTATAAGAAGGTCAGGAGTATATCCATTCTTCTGAATTTTATCCTGGGTTTTTTGAATATCCTCCTTCATAGCTGATTTGTTCTCAAAAAATTCCCAAAGCAGTTTTTATTCCAAATTTTGACTTCCCTTTTGACATTTTAAAGCTTAGAAGCAACTCTAAAGAGAGTTGTACCTTCAATATCAATATTCCACCATTCTTCCATTTTACTTTGAAACTGTGGGTGCTGCATCCACATCTTCTCAAATCTAAAAGGAAAATTCTTCTTAAAAATAATCTTTGCAATAGTGAAAATGAGAGGAAAATGATCCGAGCTAATTTTTTGGTAGGCTTCCAACTTACAGATAAAATCTTTTGTCCAATCAGGAGAGATAAGAGCATGGTCTAGCCTTGCCTGAATACACTCATTACCAACTCTCTTGTTACTCCAAGTAAACTGAATTCCATGGAGATCCATATCCATTAAACCCTCTTTGTTTATAAACTCCGTTAAGTCCAATCTCCTTTCCAACTGTGTAGCATTACCTCCCATTTTCTCATGATTGTAGAGAGGAACATTGAAGTCTCCCATTATAATCCATCATCCAGAATAATCCTTACTTTTAAAATTTGAAATAGAATCCCATACCTTTTTCCTTAGGTGCTTAATGTTGGGAGCATATATATTCACAATATACCAACCCTCCTTTTGGTCAACACTAGTAATTTTGGCTATAATAAGATATTTACTAGCAATCAGAATTGTTCCAAAATAACAATTCTTCTTCCATAACATCAGAGTTCCCCCTGATGTAGCTTCTGAACTATTGGCATTTATAGAATAAATTTTAAAAGATTTTGTTTTTTTTTTCTTTCTCTTTATTCATCTTGTTTCTTGAAGTAGGAGAAAATTAAGCTTCTATTCTCTAACAAAATTCCTAACAACATCAAGTTTATGAAAGCTATTCAACCCCCTAATATTCCAAGTAATGATTTTCATTTCTATCTTTTAGGAGTAAAATCCAGAATAGTTGCTTGTCTACCATCAGCAATATTCTGCATACTTTCTAACTCTCTGGTTTTCTTAGAAGTTCTTCTTCCAGGTTTGTCTAGGAAACCAACATTTGGTTTCACCTTGGAATGCTGATCTGCTCTTTTTCCAGATTTTTTTGGGGTAGAAGCAAGAGGTTTCACTTTGGTTTGCTGTTCTATTTTACTGCTTCTAGTCTCTACCCCCTTAGTGTTGCTCTTTTTTTTAGCCCATTTTCTTTGATTTGGTTTATGCTTTGAGTTTTCTCCATTTTATTTCACAACTTCTATGAGAGGAGGCTCATTTGTAGGAGAATCATTATCATCCTGAGAATTTAAAGGGTTAAACACTTGAATCTCCCTGGACTGAATATTATGAAAATATCCCTCCTCAAATTGATTTCTAGATTCAACCAAGATTTATCCTTCCTCAAGCATGATCTTATCATCTAAATCTCCCCATCGATCTTCCATCCTTTTATAAATAACAATTTTTTTTGATAAATCTTCCAGATCATCTATTCTTTGTTTAGGCATTATGGTTTCTAATTGCAAACCATTCCCTTCTTTTTTAGAGTTTACTTTCACAGTATTAGGCACAAAAATAATCTCTTCCTCATGAAGATTCTCAATAAATTTATCTACCTCTGCATGTGGAGCTTTTGAATCTACATTCTTCTTCTACTCTTTGAGATGAGCTTCTTTGGGTTTCCACACTTTCTTTTGCTGAACCTTAGCCTTCTTCACTTTCTTTTCACTACTAGGGTGATTTTTACTTTTGGAGGGAAAATTTTTAACCAGATGACCCTGTTTCTTACATGCATAGCAAGAGTTTGGAAGATCTTCAAAAATAATTTCTTAAGTTCTTTTACCATACTTAGAAAATTAATTCCACTTTTTCTGGAAGATGGTTCAGATCCACCACTTTAACATAAAGTCTAGCACTTTGAAGTTTGGTTCTAGCAGCCGTAGCATTATCCAGTGCCACCAGTTCACCAAAAGAACTGGCAATACCTTTAAAAATGTCCTCATGCCAAAATTCTAAAGGGAGTCTAGGGAGACTAGCCCAAATTGGGGTAGTTAAGAAAAAAGAATATGATAAATCCATGTTAGGCTCCCATTTTTTAATAGTGAGAGAACATTTTCCAAAAGACCACGGTCCTCCACAAAGAACCAAATTCATGTCTTCCTTACAATTGAAAATAAACAAGAAGAAACCATTTGACTTGGGTGCAATATCAACCTCTCCTCGAATAACCCATTTCCATTTAACCATTTTTCTTAGAGAATCTAAATCCGGTCTTGCCCCTAGAAATTTACCCACTAGGGTGAAATCCATGGAAGATATAGAAAAATCAACTAACGAGTCTAGGATGAAAACTTGAAACTCACCTTTCTCCCAGCAAGACTTAGCAGTCACCGGCAGGAAAAATGATTTACCAGTAGGTTTCTTGCCAAATAGGGAAGACCAAGTCCGTTGTTCTAAGAACCCTACCTTCAGCCCTTCTGAGGACTTTACCTTATTAGTTTCAACATTATCTTTCTCCTTCTTGAGATCTTGCCTTGATGCATGAAAAGTAGAAGGGGAATCCAAGGGAGGGTCACGGACCCCATAACTTGTGTCTGATACACACAAAGACTTTCCATTGTCCACATTAGCCAATGATTTTGTCCCATTATTCTTCCTAGATCCCCCTACAGTTCCTCTAGGGTTTATACCTCCTGCCAAATTCTCCCCAACTAGTTTCCTACCTTCCTGCAAACCAACTAAATTAAAAACTGAGAGAGCACCCATTTCTCATCCCTACCTACAAGATTGATATTCTATTTTTGCAAGCTAGTTCATAATAAGACTATCCTAGACATTGGTATTAGTTCATAGTTCATTACTTCATCTTTTAAACAATAGTTAAACTAATTTTGAGTAATATTAGTAAAGATGGGGAATATTATTATGTAATGATTAACAAGGATAATTCTGCTTAATGATAAGTTGATATTTTGAGTTCTTGTAAAATATATCTTAATCCATTAATAGTACATTAGAAATGCTTTAAATCATCATTTCCTAGGTCAAATTGAGTAACTAAATTAGCTCTACTAAGTTGTCTTATCCAAGACTAGACTTAATGCATACATGATTGCCCACCTAATATCTTGAGACTGAAAACAAGCTACTGACATATAGGGGCATTAGATCTTGACCATTATTCCTACTGGCATGCATTATGAAAACATTATAATTCCTAAACATCTCTTTTGATGTCATTGTCCCTTAGAAGAATATACCATTTCTTTTGGGTATGCTTTATAGAATTTTTATGATCCTTCCATGACACATATTTGTACATTCTTCATATAGGGTATCATGTATACAAACAAAGGCATTCTCCCCTTGACATTCAACATTGAATCTTTATCTTCGTAACCTTGTAGATGTAACACATTGGACCTTGTCATCTCTTTGTATTGAAGTTATTATGCATTGCATTTCTTGCTATCACTTTTTAACAATGTTTTTTAGAGATTTATATTCATTATTTTTTAAAAATTTGCTTCCCTTACACATTTTAAATCCCTTTGTATGCATGAATATTTTTCAATGTCTATGGATCTTATTTTTTAATCCAAGCATAGGGCTTTTTGTCCAAGTTCAGTGCTTCCATTAACTATCATGCACAACATATATCAACACACTAATGAAGTAGTCTAATGAAGTCATGCATCAAACACAACATACATCTGAGCAATAATGAAACAATATGTGACATATGTGTATTTCTATGTGTATGAATCAAGTAATCTGCCAAATGGGTCAAGAATGAAACTTACTATTAAGAGGTCATCTTACAAAATCAAGTTGTACTTAAACTCATTTGTTTGTTTTAATCTATATTGGATTGGAGTTTAATGTTTTTTTTCTACTTTCAAGTCGTGAATTAAAGTTATAACAATATTGGCCCATTTATTGTCTATACTTTTTTACCTTTGTTAGAGTGTCAACAATATTATATGGATTTCACTATGTTTAGTCTAATCTACATGTTCTAACATTCTCATAATGAATTATGAGGTTCTTTATCAAGCATTAATCATCTCTCCCATTGTCCAAAATCATGTGACCTTTGATTAGATTGATGTGGCCTCTATTGTTTCTCATGGAGCCTCAAATTTTGCTCATGAACTATATGTTGGGACATAGGATGTTGAAAATGATCATACTAGGGACTAGAGGTTCAAGATAATTATCTGATTCGCTATTATATGCAGTAATCTAATCAGGAAATAAGATGTCTTACCTGCAAAAAGAAAAATCTACCATCAAAACTTTGCCAAAAATTACAACAAATGTCATTTCTAGTGGTACATATGATGGAAGGAGTAACTGCTTTTTCCTTCAATGGCTTAAACATGGCATCAACTATCAAACCATGGATTTTGTTTTGGGTTGGATACCAATCATGCCCCATACCATATGCTTTTCCATGCCATAGCTACAACTCATTTTTCTAGTCTATATTTTCACCCTACTAATGCTAACAGATTTCTTGACATGTTTGTAGAGGTCAAATCAAGCAGCTAAGAGATTTTCTCAATATCTCCAAATTAATGTTAGCATCATCCTTCACCCTTCAATTCACCAACTTCAATTACTTCATTGTGCCATTTTTTTGTTATTGGTTAATGTATTTTTCTATGGTTTTAATTCTTTTGCTTTAGAAAGAAATTGAGAGCCAATCAAATACAGACATAAATTTTTTTTTAATGAATTTTAACTCATGAGAGCCAACAAATTTCACTATTTTAGGTTTACCCCTTGCTAAAATAGTTACATTTTTTAAGTAATAGCTTATCACATATTTCTTTATAAAAACCAAAATTTATATAGGTCAAATTTTATTTTTATAATTTATTTAATATATTATTATTTTAATATAATTAAGTACTTTTTTAGTGATTGTACAAACATTCAACAATCTATATTAAGGTTTAATATGAATAATTTACTAGAAAGCTTATATTAATGTTTATTAGGAGAGTGTGAGAAATTTAGTTTTCACTACTTTGTATAGTTTTATTTCTTTTAATTAAATAATTTTCAATGTTTTATATTATGGTAAAAGCAAGTTTTGAGTGGACCCAAAACCTCTTACAACAACAAAATAGATATAACGATAAAAGTCCCCCAAGTTTTACAAGGACTTGGAATCTACAAAGTCAAAACAACTACTAAAAGACCATGTTTTACAAGGACCTAGAACCTAAATATAGTTTATCAAATAAAAAAAAGTAGGAAAAAGGAAATAGACACACAAAGGAATAGGACCAAGACCAACAACCAAACCAACAACCAGAACCAACAATTAAGCTAGCTCCTTAATTGTCTTAGCCATCTCCTTAATTGTCTTAGCCATCTCCTTACTAGCAATCATGGTCCTTTGAAGGATGTCTTCCACCACCAACGTAGGAGCAACTTCATTGGCTTTCTTTATACTTTGTTTGGTTCTCTTACTAGGGTCACCAATCAACTGAACTACAATAGGAGAAATAATTTCCTTGTTGTTCCTTATATTGATGCTCGCAATAGCAACACACAAATGCGAGGTAACCATATCCATCCTTTGACCACTGTCCTTTACCAATTGATGCAACTCCATTTCATAGGCCTTTAGCTTCTCAAGGATATTATCCACCCAACTCTCTAGTTGAATTCTAATTTTAATTATAATTGTAAAAAATTATAATTAATAGTAACTTACAAAATTAAGAATGTGTAGTAACAAATTGAATGAGATGACATGTTATAGAATACTATTATTTCAAATCAATAAGTGAAATCAATTATTTTGGCAAGAAAGTAAATTAGATTAATTCAACTAATATATTTTCTCATATATATTTAATATTTTATACCTAATGCTAAAAATATGCATATTTATTTAATAATTTATACCTAACACGTTTTTAGTGATTGAGAAAACACAAAATAGTCTATATTAAAGTTTAATATGAATAATTTACAAGAAATATTATATTAATGTTTATTGGGAGAGGATACAAAATTTAGTGTTTATGTAGTGCCTCTCCCATTTGAATTCCGTAAGTCATCCTGATGGATGCAACCTTGTTGATCTTTTGCTGTGATGGATCTTGATTGTGACAATGAGTGGTCTACAATGCAGAGGTGATTTGATGTATCTTTTTGTATCAGTTGCTTTGATTATGTTAATGAGATTATTATGTGATTTATGGTTCTCTAAGATTTGTGGTAGTGGTTATCTAAATCGATGTGGTATCATGATGTTGCTCCATGATTTCCCTGAGATGTGTGCAGAGATTGCATTGTGTACTATTACCATGCTACACTGGACTAGGTTCTTGTAGCAGTGGTTCGTCATGCTTATGACTATGTTTGCTTATGTGTTTTATGTGACCTTTGTTGTTGTTGTTTAAACAACCATTATTAAATGCTTAAATAATTAGAAATGGATTGCCCATTTGGATTATTTGGTTATGTGCTGTGGACATTTACCTTGTTATATTTTGATCTGAGAGATATTTGTTACTTATGTGATGTTTTCTATTTGAGAGGACATGAGGGTCAGATGTTATACTTTGATTTTAGTATCATAGATGTTAGACTACTATGTTGTTAAGTTGATCATTTTGCATGATGATGCCATTTTGAGATGATAGTGTGTTTTATGATGATATCTGGTTATCTGGTATTTGGACATATCACTAATTATGTTATGTGATAGATTTAATGCTATGGTTATTTACTTCATTTTTGCGTTGTTATGCTTTATGCGAATGTGAGTGATGTAAATAGATTATTTCAATATAATTAAATAAATGGTTAAATTAGATAATTTAATACATTTATTGCTTCAGCTATGTTATTATATGCAATTGCACTTGATCGTGTTGTTTAGTGTGTAGGATTTATATCCCTAGTAGTGGCACATGGAGTTAATGATTCAGCTATTCATATTTTACCAATGTCGTCCCTGTATGGTCGACGTATCCTTATTTTAATTATTTAATTAAACCTTTCAGTGATTAGTAAATTCGAACTCATTTGCCTTATGTGATTAGACCATTAAGTGTGTCTGTGCATTTAGAGGTTCGCATTGTTGTGAAAGTTATTAAGGAAATTTATGTGTTTTTGAGTTTTTCGGCTTTTTAATTGATTTATTTTAATTTTTGGCAGATTTTCTATAGATGAATTCCTATTTTTAGGAATAGCCTGTTTTCATTTGGGTCGATTCGAGGTTTAACTAGGTTGGCTAGTTAATTGCCCTAATCGATTATTCACTTGAAAAGTGAATAAATATCCAAAAAAGAATTTAATTCCTCACTTCTCACTTTTGAATTAGAAAGTTTGAGAGTAAAACCCAAAATCCTCTTCATGAGGATTTACTGTTTTGTTTTTTGTGGGAGCTACGGGTGTGGGATCATTGCGAGGTTGGGCTCATTGGATCCAGCTCGGGGAAACCTTGGATTGCCTTGCTTTTTAGCTAATTCTACATGCTATTTATTTTATGGTTTAGATTTTCATTTTTCCCTTTTGGCTATGAGGTAGAGCTTCCATGTTTTATTGTTTCTAATCCATTTTTGCTTCTGTTTTTGTTGGCCGTTTATTTGGAGGCTGAGAACTAGTGTTCCCCTCCATTTCTGTATGCTAGTTCTACCCGGCTGGGCAGGTATGAACATTTCCCTATTTTTTGGGATGAGGGTTTGGATTTTTATGCCGTTATGCTAGCCGTTTTTGCATATGGTGTCTGAACTCATTTATTTTTGAATTTTTGGGGTTTTTGTGCCCAAAGGTCAAATGGGTTTTAATTTTGAAGTTTTCCAAAATTTGGGGTTTTTACCTCATTTTGTGTGTCGCCCTATTTTCTCAGGTTTTTTTGGCACAATGTGGGTCATGGACTTGGATGATCTATTTGGATATTAGTCAGACCACTCATGCACTTTTATGTTGCATTGGGATGCGTATCACACCCATACTCCAGACTTTGTGTTCGATTGAGTAATTTTATACTTGGTGTTATGGTTTCTTTTAGACCTTTGTTATTGTTTCATGGACACTAGGATTCATGTAGGATCCAGACTCCCAAATTGAGGCCGGTTGAGTGAGTTCATGATGCTTGGTCTTGTTGCATCATTGGGATTAATGTAGAATCCATACTCCCAGATTGAGGCTGGTTGAGTGATTTCATGATGTGTGGTTTTATTTGGCTTTGGGGTTTGTGTAGAATCCATCCTCCCGTGTTTCTTTCAGTTAGGTGTTATCCCTTGCATTGTGTTCTCATCTAGTCCTTGTTTTATGATCTTCATGATGGTGGTGTGCCACACACGAGTATGCATGCGTACATTTGTCGAGTGACTTGTGAGGCCCAATCTTCTATGGTACTTTTAAAAGTTATGATCATTGGGGTCAGGATGGGAGTATGCATGCCCATGGGCACTTGTCATAGGATGAGCATGGCTAGGGTAGGGTAGTATATGGAGGGGCTTCTATCTCACAGCCCGATGATCATGGCACCATGGGTTGGCAGAGGGAGCTTTATATAAGTGATAACTAAATAAAATGTGTGATTGGTAATAAAAAATTAAGATAATAAAAATGTGGGGTGCTAGAGCCTTTCTGTTGAGGGATGTTGAATTTGCAAAAGTCCAAGCTTGGGCTTTTTGATGCTAAGTGACTCTCCATGATGTCATCCCCTACTTAGTAGCCTATTGAATGTCTGACTAGGACCTGTACTCCTTGCATTGTCTTAGGTTCTTGGTTATAGCCATCATACTATCTGGTGTGAGTTTTAGCCATGGATGTTGTTTTGTGTGTTTGTGGTTGGATCATTATCTCCATTAGCACAGCGGGTGTGGACCTATGGGTGCCACGTGGTTGGGAGGCATAGCTACCCTCACCACTATTAAGGACCGATGTATAGAGATAGTCTTTTACCCTAGTGCAGCTGTTGCTAGATGTTTTCACTTGATGCTTCGGGTTTCAAAGTATGCTTTCTTGTGATTTATGCTTTCATTGGGATGTTGTTTATCATGTTTACATGGTCTTCATTTTGATGCATTCCTTATTATGATGATTAACATGTGATAGGTGATGTTATCTACTTGCAGGTTTATCTTCTATTGTACTACTAGCATGTTAGATTTTCTTATGCTTTTGGTTATTAGCATGTTTAGTAGTGACATCTCTATTACAACAGTACTAACAATTTGATTGGAGGCTTGGGATGTTACTTGCGGGGGATGGCTAGGGCCCACAATGGTCTTATGATGCCATTGATAGTTAGGAGGAACTGTGTACTTAGTTTGGTTGTTTAGTTATTGTGATGTTATTTCTGTACATTGTGATTTTGTTTATGTTCATTGCGATGTTGTTTTCAGTATGTTCTGTTATTTCTATGATTTAGATGGATAGATGTTCCTCTTTCTTGTTCCTTGGCATATTGTTGATTATGCACTCGAGTGTTCGCTCCTCGATCTATGTGGATCCGGTACTCCGTGGTGTGGAGGTTCTGAACTTAGTTGTTCTCCGTTTTTCCCCTTTTGTGTTTTCCTTAAGTGTTTTTGTGTTTTTATGGGAGACATTTTATTAGCATGATGCAACACAAAAATGTATCACATGCCCATTGAAACTTTTTCATGCATCCTCTGATTCTATCGCATGCCTCTTGGAGAAATATCATGCAATATGGAAAGTATCACACCTCCTTGTAAGATATGTCATATGACACCCTTAAAGTGTTGCATGCTTTAAGGAGAAGTATCGCCTAGTCCCTGAAAGTGTCACCCTCCTTCTTTAGAAATGTTGCGTGATAATTTTCTATGCTGTATTAAAGTATCACCTAGTTTTTGTAAAAAACATGTGCGGGCGGGTAGCAGGCACTTTTTGGTCTAGTTTGAACTTTTTGAGAGCTGATTTGGATACCCTCTCCAGGGTTCTTCAACCCTATGGTGTTGCATTTTGATTTCAGTTGTGTGTGTTTCTGTAGTCAGTCTCTTGGGGTTTAAAATATATCATTTAAGTATAAGTTGATGCATATACTTAAGATATATTTTAATATATGTGAAGAATCTTTTGAGATAGGTTTCAGACCTCTCGGAGATAAGATAAAGATTCTAGGAAATTTTAGGGCTTCAAAAATCCAGACTTAGCCAATTTTGAAGGCTTCAGGATTTTAGACTTAGCAAAATTTCAAGATTCTGCATTCTACCCCAACTTGGTGTTTTGTTGATGTGTGGTCATTTCTTTGAGCCCTCATCTTGTGCGTGGTTGTTGTTGGCTTTTGTTCGCATGTGTCAGTTTGGTAGTGGTATTTAGATATCCGTTGGTTGCCGGGGTTGTGGTGAAGTCTTCTATTGTGATCTTTGTGATCCCTGTATGATGTTGTCATGTGCATTCATACTAGTAAAAAAAAAAATCTTGGCTTGTATTGAATCATTGTTCCAAGAATCTCTGGGTGGGGCATTATAGTTTACTACTTTTTTTTTAATGTTACGAAAACAATAATTGATGTAATAGTTTAATTTTTTATGTTAATTATAATTGTAAACAAAAATAATTAATAGTAACTTGCAAAATTAAGAATGCTTACTAGTAAATTGAAGGAGATGACACACGTTATAAAATGCTATTATTTCAAATCAATAAGCGAAATCAATTATTTTGGCAAACAAGTAAATTAAATTAATTTAACTAATATATTTTCATATGTACATATAATAATTTATACCTAATGCTAAAAATATACATATTTTTGTACTTAAGTCATACATCCCTAACACCATGAATATTAAAATTAACTTAAAAGCACATCTATAAGCTATTAATTCTAAGTTCTTGGAGGAAAAAACAACATTATTTTCTAAATTACCTAGTAAGTGATCTCATATACTGAACAATTATATGCCAAAAAAGAGAATTGTTTTCTAACTAGTGTACCTATTGCACACCAATGCATAATTGCTAGTATTTATGTAAATTTATGATGATATAGATACACACATACCATAACTAAAAAAAATTTAATATTTATATATTTGATAATAAATATTTTTATCTAAATGTAAACATATTTTTAAATAAATTCATACTTTTTATAATATATAAAATTATTTCTATGAAAAAGTATTGGTGAAAAAAAGTTTGTAGAGTGTCATTCACATTTACATGTTACTATATTATTTTATACATTTAAAACGAAGTCTAAATTTAACAAAAATCTTTAATTTTGAGTTCTTATTTTTATAATATATAAAATGTTTCACAATTTGTCAAATCTAGGTACACTTCCACCAAAGGAACTTGGCAAATGAATAAACATCCACAATATTAATCCATAATACAAAGTCATGAACATGTGCACTAGTAATCCATAAGACAAAGCAACCCTAAAATGATATATCTATATGTTTTTAATCTTAAAATTAACAAACTAGATAAGTATTCAATGTTCAATATTATTTCTATTTTATAGTAATACTAATAAATGTTAAACTAAAAATATGTGTAAATTTTCATACTAAAAATGATAATCAAAATTAATAAAAAGTAATTATGTTCCTTACCTAAATTTCATATCATTTAGAAATGTCTTTCTTCATTAGAGCTCTTGTTATTATTATTATTCATAAGACTTAAAACAAAACACTTACATAAGAACCTACTCCCAATTATCCATTCTATTGTCTTTTAATTTTAATTTTATTTTTGTAAAATGTAAGAAAAACTAAAAACTATTTTACAAAGCTATAATATTTTAAATGAGTAATTACAAAATTTAATAAGAATAATTCTAGAATTTAGATTATAAAATAAATATAGTATTAAATAATATTCTTATAAATTAGAATTACTAAATTGAAAATTATTACGTATAAAAAAAAAATAATATAGAGGAATCAACTGCCTTCTATTTGACGATGTTGACATGTCAGAAAAAAACTATCAATATTGGTAAGTAGATATACAGATTGCATATACAGGTTGTAGCCATGGCATGGTAGGACATATGGTATGGGGCATGAGCAACATCCATCCTGAACAAAATTCATGGCTAGATAGTCGATGTCCTTAAACATCACACACTAAGGGTGTGGTCCCATGGAGAGGGGCTTCATAAAAAAATGCAACGGGTACTCTAGAGATTTTTTAGGATTAATTTAAAGTGGGAGGTCTCATGAATTTTGTATTGAAATTATTCTTAAAAGGTTTAAGTCCCATAATTTATGGAAGTGGGTGGTCTCATGAATTCATTTTTAACATATTCAATTCACTTACTAAATAAATAACCATGTTAAAAAAATTATTGATTAAAATTAAAAATTGGTATATGATTGACAAGTGACACAAGAAAAGCCTAAGTTGGTGGGACAATTTCTAACCCCTCATCTTTTCCACCTGCTTAAATTTGCACCCTAAAAAGTAGGGGCTGCTACATTTGAGGAGAAGATTACAATTAATCTCGTAGCAAACTTTTTTTTTGGCTTCATAGGACCATGCTTCCTTAAAAATAGAGTGGGTAGCTACTGAGTGTTTTTAGGAATGTTTAAAGGGGAGTGGTCTCATGAATTTTCTTAATTTCTTTGAGCTTAAAAAATTTAGCTCCTATATTTAAGGACATTAGTGGTCCCATGAATATCATTTGAAGAATTTAAATTTTTGATATCATTATTTTTATTACTATTAAAATTAAAATTTTAAAATAATTAATAAATTGTCAACATGTGGCAAAAAAAACTCCTAAATTGGTGGGGCTAAATCCAACCCCACCCCATTTTCACCTACTCAAATTGAAATGGCTAAAAAATCAAAGCTCCTATTTTGTAGGAAAAGATTCCAATGAAACCTTTAGCCCCCTCCAAAATGTTACCATGGAGATACCCACTCCACAAGAATAGAGCCCAATTCCCTTTCATGGAACCCCTACCTAAGACATGATTCCTAGAGTAAAAGTGTTAAATAGTCAAAGTTGACTTATTTTTCCAAGATTAATTTCTTCCTTGCCCTTGCCCTTTCCTTTTTTAGCTACTATGGTAAAAAATTTGAATGCCAAAAGGACATTATAAAGTGTTCTATCAAGTGACTTACTAAGGTTTGGTAAATTGTGTTCTTTAACCTTCATGGTCATAAAAATTGATTTAAAATTGGCTCCTTGCTTAGAGTGTGATAGAATTATAGCTTAGGAGACATATAGACATTTTTGTATGTTTTTATGTAGACATGTATGTAATTTGACAGAGACTTTCTCATTCTTTATGTGTTTTTTTTTTCTTTTTTCTGGAAGGTGATTCTTGTCTTGGATGAAGGTAGAAAGCATGCAATTCTACTAGAGTATGTCATTACTACACTACTTTTATTTCCCAAATGCCCAAACTTAGTAAGGGCCCATTTGGTTGCAAGCATAGGAATTGAAAATTAGGATTGACAGTGGGAATGGGAATGGGAATGGGAATAGGGAATGAGAATGGGAAATGACAATCTCAGTCCTGTTTGGTTCACCTGGAATTTGATTGGGAATATATTATCTCTTGTTTGGTTATACAAAATAGGAATTGGAATAAAGTTAGATTTATATTTTTTTATCTTCAGTTTACTTGCATCCATTTGTACATCTCCAAAATATCATTATGGCTCACAACACTAGGGTTTGTGTAATTCCATATGCCCTTGCAATTCCTTTTTTTCCATCTCAATAGACAGTGGTAGCAACTCATCAAGGACCGTCATGCTATGTGATATGTTGACAACTTTGTTATATTGGACAATATTTGTAATGGAATTGCGGTGGTTATTTACATTTGATAAGATTAGCATTTGAATCTAGACAATGCAAACATTCTCTAATGCTGTAAAATGGAAAATGATGAGTGTGCAATACCAAAATTTGATTAGATTGGCTGATAATAGTCTTATGAGCAATTGAATAAAAATATAAAAGTCCATGAGGAGTGCTATTAGACACTCTAGTATATTAGAATCTACAACAAATATTAGCAAAGCTACATAGAACAATGTATTGAACTTGATTTAGGCCCTTGCCCAAAATTCTGTTGAAAAGGCAATTGCACAACAAGTGAAAAACTATACCATTGTCTTCCTTTTGGAATAGAAAGAGGCATCCCAAGTCGATCTGTCTTCCTCCTTGAATCCAATACCACTGCCCTCAGGGTGGGCTTCATCGTAATTATAAATGCAACCACTTGACAAATTCACAAGCAAAAGACCATACTCCCTACAAATATCGGCTAAATTCAAAGTACTTACCATAGTCTAGGGCTTGAGAGATTCACACTAGTTACGTGTGACACCCACTCCATTCACATGCGTAGGCTTAACATTCTCTATATTTGTATGGAGTTGAGACCGATTCTATAATCTGCTGCAGACAAGAATTGTATACCTTTCAAACCTTTCAACATTTTCACTGTAAATCACTCTAGTAAAACACTACATCCATCTTGAATGATATGAGTGGGAGTTCTATTTCAGCTACAAAACCAAAAAAATTAATAATTTTGGAAAAATAAGATTGAGAATAGGAAGGGGCATTCCAATTAAAAGTATTTTTGGGATTAGATAAAAGCTCATTTTGGACTATAATGGGAATATGTAATCCTATTCTCCATTCCAAATCCACCAACCAAACATAGAATAAAAATTGTATTCTAATTTCCAGTGTGTATTCCTGTGGTATTCTAGCAACCAAACAGGCCCTAAGTCTTGGCTTTAGCGAAACTACTAGAGAAAGTATTAATGTCGCAAATTGGGAAAAGTATAATTTTTTTAAAAATTGAAGAAAATGAAGAGGATTATATTTTGGATAAATTTAACGATCAATAAAAAATAATTTATCAGCTATCAAGAAGAGATCTTTGGTCAAAGATTGTTTTGGCATCTATATTATTTTGTAGTTAGGAAGGTGATATTTTTCAACTTGTAATATTTATTTTAGTTTATTAGATCTATGATTAATGTACTAACTCCTAAATCAATACTTTTACTAATTTTTTTTCTTTTTAAGATTATTTTACAAGAAATTTATCTAGTCAATATTCAATTTAAAGTTCAAAAACTTCAATATAAATTATTTCAAATTTTCAATTGTTAATATTAAAATAAAAATAAGTTAGAAATAGTATTAATCATTAAAAATTTAATCATTGAATTTAAAATAAATATACATGTGAATTTACTATTACAAAGTATATTGAACTTGTGATATTATTTAAACTAATTTAAAACATTAAAAAAAACTAACAAGATTTTAAGAAAAAATTATATAACAAAAATATGTCACATTGAAATATTTTAAGTATAATATTAAAACATTGTTTTTGATAAGAAAAATAGGTTTTATAGGGATCTTGAAACCCAAATGTTAAAAAAAATACCAAGGCTGATAATAAGCATATAACGCTTAGCCAAACAAAGACAAGTCACACGACTTATAATAAGCATGAAAGCCCAACCAAATATAAAAGCCAAAGAAAAGGCCAATTCAACTTACATCAAAAAAGCTAAAACAAGAAAAGCCAACTAGACAAAAAATAGCAGTAGACTAATAGCTAAAGACAGGAATAAATAAAACATGATTACTCTTTTGTCTTTCACTTGAGTTCCTACATCGTCTGTGCTGCTTCATATACTTTGTGAGTCTCCTTAGCAATATGCTCATTACTCTTCTAGGCTTCTTGGTCCAAGCTGCTGAAAGTAAGTTTAGTTGTCGCATCCTCTTCCCCCCTTGCTCTATCCCTATCCTTGTCCTCATTCTCGTCCAGTTGGCCTCTGGCTGTTAACATTCCAGTAAGGGACATAATGTTATCATTGATAGAAATAAGGATGGAGATCATCTAGTTCACCAGATTGTGATTATAGTTTTCCAAGTTTTAGATTCTCTTCTCAACTAAATTGATTCTATCCTCCTTATTCTTCTAATTTCCTAGACTTGGCTCCATCCTATTTTTTTCCATTTGGCCAATTTTCTCCTTGACCTCTTCCAATTCATGGTAAAGCCATTTGATTGACCTAAAGTTGTCAATCATGATATTACAAGCATTATTCAACAGATTCATGCTTGTTTCTCTAGCATTATTTGTTATTGCCACCATAGTTGGATTGATGAGCTCATCAAACTAGAGCTGGCCCTATTTTTCTTCCAAAATTTGGGGATTCATTATCTCCTTGACTATCCCCATCTTGGTTGTTCTGACATTACAATTTCTCCATGCATTTTGCCTATCCTTAATAATAACTTCTCCACCCTCTCCTCCAATATTCTCCTTCTCCTACTCTTAGGGATGAATAGGGGAAAGAGGACTAGCAGAGATATTTGACCTTGACCCTAAAACCCCCTCTGCATCCATCTATTTTTCCCTTTTCCTTTTCTTTGCAATTGGTTCCTCCCTCTTAATTTCCATATCCTCCTCCTCCTCATCTTCAGATTTTAAATCCTCCCCTTTCTCATTATTTTCGTCATCACCTTGGCCTGTAATTTTAGGCCCATGTCCTCTAGGGCTCTTCCTACTTGGGATAATTGGTGAGGGCAATTTTTTCTTTGACTCTTTAGCCTTCTTTCCAGAGGAAAATTTTTCCTCCCCCTCTGAACTGATACTTTCAATATCCTTGAAATTAGAGGAAAAACTAGAGCTGCTTGAGTCCTCAGAGGCATCCACTCTAGGTTGAGGGGATTTGCTTAAAGTTTGAGCTTTAAAATATTCAAAATTAACAACAATAATCCCTCATGTAGGGCAGGATTCACAGAGGGTTTTTACTTATATCCTTTGATGGCCTTGCTCATAGAAGTAAATAAGTAAAAGGGGAAAGAAATCTTGATGCCATGACAAAAATGGTTGAGAAAAAAAAAGTGATAGGTTCTCACCCGATCAAATTTGGTATCCAACTAAATATACTCTATTATAGCTCGTACAACATACCTCCAAAGTTTTTTGATGGAATCCATTTCATATTTTACCAGATCATTCCTCTCCTCCATTTTCTTTGCAAAATCTTTGACTACATTCACTGACAACTTCTTGTCTCTATAAAATTTGAAGCCCTCCATCAAAATTTAAGTCACGATAGCAATGACTTCCTCTGTTATCTGAAAAGAAACTCCATTCACTTTAACTCTCCCATCCTTCCAAGAGTTCACCGTGCTATTGCTAACATCTGGGTTGAAGCCATGGAGTTTAGCAATGTAATTTGCTATACCTCCCTTCTCCAATTTCTCCCACACTTTAGCCCTTTCTTTCCATTTTTTTTCTTTCCCCATAGGCTCCTTCCAACTTTGTTCCCCCACTATTTCTGCACTCTCCACCCTTACAATTCTCATAAATGCCAACCTTTGCAAAAACTTCTCAACCCTTTGAAAGCTTTGGTTTTTGTGTCTCTGAGAAGCGCCACATTATTTTTCTATGCCCTAGGAAAAAAGGCAGATGAAAATGTCAACCCACAAAATGTGTTGATATGACACTAATAACCTCACTTCCTAACTACGTTTGTTATAAACACAATAATTACAATAACTCACACCCTAACTTCCATAAATTAACATTATTACAATAAGATCTCCATCATACTTCCCTAGATTTTTTCTAGTTCAATAAGACTCCTCACTTTTGCCAGAATATTCCCATCCAAATTCCAAGTCACCACCTTATCTTGTTTGACTACTTCATTGGAAAACTAGTCTACCATGGGGTTAGCTTCTGTATAAACATGGCTGACATGGAAACATTCAAAAATTTGAAAGATATTTTGGGTCTCTTCAATTAAATTAGCAATAGACCACGAAGGTTGACTGATTCCTTTTATACATCTTCTAATGTTATTAGAATCCCCCTCCAACCATAATTTTTTGATCCTCATTTCAAAGGTCAGTTTGACTATATTGCAAGCAGCATTGGCTTCTACAAAGTGGTTGGTTTGGAAACCCAATGGATGAGAAAAAGCTGCTAACCCTCCACCAAAATTATTTCTTATAATTCCTCCACAACCCGAAGGCCTAGGGTTACCTTTTGAAACACCATCAAAATTTTCTTTGTGCCATCCCTTAGGAGGGAGCAACTATTTCATATCCTATCTTTTAGACCTCCTATCCTTTTCTTTCTCTTTCTTATTACCCCCATTTTCAATATCACCCCCCTTCCTTACCTCATAGATTTCCTTTATGCTTCTATAAATATTCTCTCCTAGAACATAAGAAGGTTCCTCTCTATCTCTAAAAATTCTATTGTTTCTTTCCTTCCAGATTCCCCAACAAAAATGAGGCAAAGTCCAAGTACTTAAGTCTAGCAAGTCTAAACCCTTGAACATACTTATCCAATGGCAAAAGAAATCCAAAAGATTATTTGGTTTACACCAGCTAACCCCAATATTTTTTGTTATATTGTCCCAAACCTCCCTTGAAAAAGGGCAATGTATAAACATATGATTGACTGATTCCATCTGATTCTTACAGAGGATACACTTATTAGGCATAATGTGACCTCTTTTTATTGGATTGTCCTGTGTAAGAATTTTGTCTTGCAAAGCTAGCTAGTAAAAAATATTAATCTTTGGGGTAAGCCCAGGTAAACAAGCTTTCGCCCAAGGGGGTTTCTCTTTTAGGCTCCAAAGGGAATTGTCGCCCAAGGCTACCAAGTAACAACCATCAGGGTTGTCACCCTATATAACTTCATCCCTTTTATTATTAATAACCATAGCATTCAACATAGTCATGATTAGCTTGAGATCCTCAAAAATAACTGAGAGGTCTTTCCATCCCTGATCAGTTCTAAAATCACTAACTTTCAAACCAAATTGCCTTATACAATCATTAGCCCACATTTCAAATGTAGGGTTATTAATAAGAGGTCCTTGTAGTAGCCAATGATTTGTCCAGAAGTGAATATCCTCCCCATTCCCAACTTTCCAAACAACCTTAGACTTGGCCAACTCTCTTTCTTTGAGAATACCATTCTAGATAACAGACCCTCTTGTAATGTCCTCATTGTTTAGCAAAAATTGAATTGAAGGTCTTCTTAGATACTTATATACAAAGACATCTCTCCATTCCCCTATACTATTAAAGATGCACTAGATCTATTTAGCTAGGAGAGCCATATTAAGATGCTTTATTTTCCTGGTACCCAATCCACCATAACAATTTGGAAGATAGACATTATCCCAAGCCACTAGAGGATATCTATTCCACCCTTCAAGTCTTGACCACAAAAAATCCCCCTAAATCTTTTCCATTTTCTCTGAAAATTTGACTGGAATGCCAAAAAGGTTCAAGGAATACATTGGGAGGTTCTAAATAGTAGATTTAACCAAGAGGCATTTGCCAGCTTGAGTAAGAGTAGTCCCTTTCAAGCCCACTAGCTTCTTACTGAACCTGTCAAGAATTCCATTCCAAAAGGAATCAGGAGGCTTAGTGTCCAAAGGGAGACCAAGATAAGCAGAATAAAACTTTCCCACTCCACAACCAAGGGTCCTCACAATTTTCCTCTACCTTTCCTCTGGAGTATTAACAAAGAACATCGAGCTTTTTTCCCAATTAATGAGTTGTCCAGATCCTCTATGTACAAATCAAGAATCTCCTTCATTACCTTAGCCTCCTTGACTAAAGCTTCCCCTCCCATAATTGTATCATCCACAAACTATTGGTGAGAAAAAGGTTCACACCTAGAAGACAATTTAAATCCTTTTAGCCTTCCAACTTGTTTGTTCTTCTCAATTAACCTTCCAATACATTTGGCCAATTTGATGAACAAAATAGGTGAGAGGGGGTCCCCCTGTCTAAGCCCTCTCGAAGGTTTGAAAAAAACTAAAGGTGCACCATTAACCAAAATTTCAAGAGAAGAAGTTGAAATTAGCTTAGATATGAGCTTACAAACTTTTTGATCAAAGCCAAAAGCCTAGAGCACCAAACCAAGGAAAGTCCAGTCAACCCTATCATAAGCTTTTGAAAGGTCCAGTTTGAAAAGCATTCCATCTCTCTTTCCAGCTTCCATAGAATGGATAGCTTCATGCACCATTATGATCAAATCAAAAATCTGTCTTCTAGGGACAAATCCCGTTTGTTGCTGATATATAATCAAATGAAGAATTCTAATCATTCTAGAGGTTAGTACCTTTGAGATTATCTTATAGAAAGAGTTGCATACGCTAATTGGTCTAAATTTATCCAAAGAGTCAGCCCCAGGAATTTTAGGAATGGGCATCAAAAATGTCGAATTAATCTCTTTAAGAATACTTCTAGCTCCAAAGAATTCCTGGACAACCTTCACAACATCTTCCATAATCACCTGCTAGTAAGTTTAGAAGAAGAAGGTAGGAAATCTAGCCGGGCCTAGGGACTTACCTGTTGGCAAGGAACATTTTTACGATTATTTATTTAATAATATTTCTTCAAAAAATATATTTATATACTCATATTTTTAGTTAAATTTAATTTTAATTTTATTGTAGGTGGAAATATATTGGCAAACATGATAAAAATGAAGAATTTAGAGACCTTTAATTTATTAACCTTATTGCCTAAGATACAAAATTCAAAATTAGAAGTCAAAAGGGTAAAACATTTTTCATCAAAATAACTCACCAAAATCTCTTTGGTGACTTCCAAAGTGCATAATTACAATGAAATATTTTACAAGAGAATTTATTTGTGTATAGAAATAAAATTGAGAAAAGAGTTCTTACTAATTGAAAGAAACAATCAATCTACAAATATAATGACATTAGCAATTTCATGATAGGATGGGATTGCTTGAATGATTGAAAGTAAGAAATAATAAATCTACAAATAATTATACCAAAATTTAAATGAAGGGTAAGGACATGATTTTATGTTATCATTAAGTTGTTAGGAAGATATAACAAAAAGAACTCTGTTGAGCTAGAGTCCCTGCCTTCTATTAAAGGTAGAAAGTGGGTGGAGGAGGTGTATAGTTTTCTTGTTATCTGATATTTTGTGACTTTGCAAAAAGTGATAATAAGAAAAGTATATTAGTTTTTTAATGTAGTTATCGATATAGTATGACTACTCAAAAGCTTTCTTTTGAGAGACAAACAATTCAATTAGCCATTTAAATTATCTAAATGCTTTAAACTAGATTTTTTTTTCTTATAAAAACATTATAAATTTATATGTATGTATAACTATGTATATGAATTATTATTTTAAGTATTTAAATACTTATCTAATGTTAGTGTTTTTAAGCATTTATTTTAAAGATTAATGTTTAAATTTTTTGAATCGTATAATTTTGATATAATTATACATCTATTTTTTAATACAGAGATTTGATAAAAAAGTATATAAATATACTAATTTTTATATTAAATTTAGATATTATTTTTTTTATTAATCAAAATTTAAATATTAAATTGTAGGGCTTGTTTCCTTTTGTTTCCTTTTGTTTCCTGTTTGTCCTCCAAAAATCTCTTATAAATTACATAGTGAATCAAATTGTTCTTTTAGAATTTGCAGTCCTTTTGCTAGTGGTGTTGAATAATTTTTATGATCTAAGAGTGCAATAATTTTAGAAATAATTGTCATGATAGTACCATAGATGATTTGCCTACAACTCAGATAGTTGCTACATGTTTATAACAAATTAAAGATAAAGGAAAAAACTTATAGTAGCCATTTTGATGCTAATAGATTCAATATCTAGGCATCTAAAGCTGGAAAATAACAATTCAAAAGGCAATACTATGGATAGTATAAGACTAGTTAAAGGTTTACAAATGTGGAAATTATTTAGTTGCAAAGGGTTTGAAGTCAAGTTGTAAATTAGCCCATAGATTGACATTTGTGTTAACTACAAACCACATGTGAATGCTAGAGTTGCTATATTTTATGTCAATTTTAGGTTTTGGGTATTTGGATTTGTAATGTTGTTTGTGAGAAGAGAGCTAAGGAGTTTTAGGATTAGATGTTGAATGCAGTCTCCTATGCAATGGAGCATAAGCAACTTTTTATTCATTTACAGAGAAAATAATGTCAACCTCAACTTCAAAGCATTGGAGAATCTTCAACTAAAACACTTCAAAATAAAATTTTCCTAGACCTTTTTTAGATTACACGTGAGAAAAATAAAATGTTTGCTTTGTTATCAATCCTAGACAACTCTAGTGAGAACTAATGGGAAGATTCAAAAGAAATCTTTCTAATATTGCTATTTTAGAATTAAAAATAATAAAATTCTAAGAAAATAAAGAATGGCCAATTAAAGATAAAAGAAATTTAAAACAAAACATTACAAATCTGTCTAAAATCTTTAAAAATGGTAATAAAATTGTTTAAAAGTTTAATAGGAATATAGGTGAACTAAAAAGTATGAAGTGTAGTTCAACAATGCGTAAATGAATTTGATTCTTAACATTCAAATATGATTTTCTTTAATTATTTCAATTTCAACGAGCTTTAATTTGTGACAAATTCTACCAAATGTACTATAATCCAAAAAACTATACACTTATTTAACTACACAACAATAAATTCATATTTTAATATTTTATTTATAGGTAATATTTTAATAAAATAATATGTATTTTAAATAACTTTTTTATTGTAATCTTGTCAAAAAAAAATTTAAATATGAATGATATCTTTTTACTAGAAGATACCTCACATTTCAGTCACAACATTTTGTATTGGAGTTGAAAGTTTAAATATATAATTAAAGCTTTATATAATTATACAATTAAATAAATATAATATTAATCTGAATTTATTTATAGCCTTAAACACGAGGTATCAATAGACACAATAAAAACACTAAACATGTGAAATTTAGGAGTTATGAGGGTTGCTCTCAATACAAGAAAATCATATGAATACAAGCCTTTTTTTTACTATGAATTCAAATAAATCTCCTAGTATTCAATAGAAAATGAATTGAGTCAAAAAAAAATCTATAAAGTGTAAGGCAATAAGTAATTTGAAGACACTGATAAAAGTGTAGAAATAGTTTAAAATTTTGGAAAGCATGTACTTATCAATTTTTTTGGCATGTTGCATTAGATTCATGGTAACTATAAACAAACACACCTACTTTTGTGGAGATAATAATACTTATAATCTATATTTTTATACATTCTACTATAATTATTTTTCTATTTTACTTTATGTTAGATTATTTAGATATATTTAATGTTGACTATTTTTGTCAATAATAAAGTAAATTAAGCTAAAGAAGCTATTTGTCACATTCATTCAGATTCAAAGCATCAAGAAAAGATAATCAGGTAAGACAACCGTTGTACAATTAATTGTTGTAATGGGTCTGATAACTTGCCCCAAATCCGCAAATAATTCCAAAATCTACAAGCTCACACATCTTTTTACTATCATAAAATTGTAAGTATAGAGCCAAATTTCAAATGCTTTCAAATGATAGATACTCCTTCACTGATTATTTAATCCCATTCCTGTAGAAAAACTTAATCAAAACTATATTACTCTTACCACAAACACTTCCTTATAAACTTCATAGCATATCCTCAATGTAAGATATCATTCTTGAATCAATTTTCTTAAAAGAAGTCGATCTCTCATAGCTCTCTATTATAATGGGAATATAATTTATCCAAACATTATGCAATCTAACATTACCATACATTTTTTATCTTAGCATAGCCATAGTTGGCTTCCTATTTGATAAATCCGATCTTGATATTTTCCAAATCAGATTCTTGAAATCGATTCACATTCCACTCTATCCAAGCAATAGCTTCAGCGTTCTTTGAAAACCAATAATCCTAGACGGGAATCAATTTTTGAAAAAATCTAGAGTCTTCTAATACATTGACCCCAAAAGGAAACAGTCCCGACATTTGCTAGAAATTGATTCACAGAACATTTCAATACATGTCCAATCCAATATGAAAGAATATTTTCAGATTTATTTAAACTTGAAACATACAACTGAAATAGGACTATAATGAACAAGAAAACCGACATGCAACCCACATTTTGGCAGCTATAAGCTGTAGGATTTGAGACCAAGAATGACCCAATACCAAGGGACTTACTCAAATCTATTAAAACTAATTTCTTACACATGTTCTAATAAATCAAAGTGCCAAATAAACCTTACTAAAATCTATTTTTCCAACAACTGAAATAATGAGCGTACAACCCAAAAACATAATGAATTTGGTGTTGAAACCAAGAACAATATGATAATATTTCTTATCTGGTTTCATGGAAATAAATCAAGCATTAAATCTATACTTTTATATAAAACAATCTGCAACTAAACAAAACTCCATTTATTGTTGTATTTCAAAATATTTGAAAAGGACAGGCTTGGTTATTGATAGCCAGAGGACCTCACATAATTTTTTGTTCAATCTATCCTCTATGCTCTACATTTCATTTCAAAACATTATCATATTTTTATAATTATTTGGGTAGTTATAAGTATTAAAAAAATAAAACATTAGAAAAAAAACACGGAAAGAAAGAACTTGCAGCTTAATTTTATTGAATAATAGATGCAAATTTATACAATAGCTTGACCCAATGACATTTCTAAATGACTGCTAATAAAATTTACAACAAACTACTTCATGATTGACACACACACAAACTTGACAGTTAACTAAAATTTATGGACACCTAACTCAAACATATCTACAATAAGAACTTGATTCAAACTAGAACTCTTTGACTTGTACCTAAACTAAAATTGTGTTGCCAACAATTCAATAAGGTTTGCCACATGTGCAATAATTACTATTGACTACTATTGGAATATTAACTCCAACAACCCCACTTAGTGTGAGAACTAAAGGAAACATTATGTAGAAATTATACTTTGAAAGTAGATCATAGAGGAGCAAGACTTTCTCATAGTTATGCAGCTATCATCTAGCTTCGAAACAACATTGGACAAACCATCTCCACATGAAATACCTCATAACCCTTGTAAAGGTATGATGCCAAACTTTCAATTTTTTTTAGATCTACTTGAACTATTGGACACACCACCTCCACATGGAATGCCTCATAACCCTCATAAAGGTATAACTTCTCTGATCCTATAACATCTCAAACTATTCAAGCATACATCTAGCCTCTACCACGTCTTTTCCTATTTTTCAAATCATTGATCTCTTCAAAATAAAATAAAAATTCAATGAAAAAATAATCATCTGGTGGTTCTTCTCTTGGCCTCATATTCTTAACAAGTTCTTCTCTAACAAACAAAACTTTAAAGAAAGAATTTTTCTAGCTTAATTTTATTGAATAATAGATGCAAAAGAATTTTTCTAACTTAATTTTATGTGGTTCTTATCTTGGCGTCATTTTCTTAACAAGTTCTTCTCTATCAGACAAAAGTTTAAAGAAAGAATTTTTTTAGCTTAATTTTATTGAATAATAGATGCAAAAGAAATTTTCTAACTTAATTTTATTGAATAATAGATGCAAATTTATTCAATAGCTTTACCCAACAATATTCCTAAATGACTTTTAATAAAATTGACAACAAACTACTTCATGATTGACAACACACACAAACTTGACACCTAACTCAAACACATCTACAATAAGAACTTGATTCAAACTAGTGCTCTTTGACTCACACCTAAAGTAAACTTGTGTTGTTAGAAAATCAACAAGGTTCGCCACATGTGCAACAATTACTATTGACTATTATTGGAACATTAACTCCAACAATAAGAAACTATTTGCATTCTTTTCGAATATTAGATTTGTACAAGAACACTGACCTCATTGGACTTGCATTGAACTTTTACATTTTGACATTTACAATATTTCAATTGGGTTTGAACTATAAAAATATTAAAATGATTTTTCTCAAAGGTACTCTTGCACTAAGTGACATCCTGAATCCGTTACTTCAAAAAAGAAACAAGAGCCTCCCTCAAATTTTCACAAATTTATTTGTAATTCTTGAATGTGAACAAATTTAGATTATTAGAATATGCAATTTGTGCTCAATCAAAGTAATTTTCTATTTGGAAAATCTTGAGAAATATCAATACGATTAAAATATTCAAATGGGTAACTGCACATACAAAACTTGTTGACCTACGTACCAAAAAATTCTAGTGTTTTGTGATGTAATTGGATAAAAACCAAATTTCGATGGATAAAAGTTATATTTTTTTATAAGTACTGATATATTCAACAAATAAAATAAAAAATTCACCACCCAAAATAGAATTATAATTTGAGAGAGCAGGCAGTTAGCGCTTCCTCGTCTTCTCTTTGTCAGCTACAAACACAGATAACAAATTGGTGATCAGAATAAAATAATGAAAAAAAGAAGCTGAAGCCTTAAATTTATTGTGGACATTTCAGTATCTTTTATTGTGTGATCAATAGTACTATAAAAAAGAAAATCATATGCTTGCCTCAATGCAAATCATCTGATTAATAGCAGTTTAAAAAGAAATTCAAATGATTAATAGCATTATAAAAAGAAACCCATCAAAAGAAAACTTAGAGCTTTCAACTACTTTCATCCATTATAGGAGAGAAATCTCCACAAACTCGACTCCTTCCCTGTTACCCTAAAAAAATGCTGATAAATAACACAACGTCGAAAAGATTTTGTAGGAGGATTAAACCACTAGACAGATTATTCACCATTGGGTATACAAATTAAAAGTAGAATTATTCAATACTAAATTTCTTAAAGAAGAAAACAAAAAGAAGAATAAATCTGCTCACTTTAAAGTTTACTTGATCTTATCGACTGTTTTGTCATCCATCTCTGTGAATTAAACGAATCAGCTGCTCCAATGTTGTTGCGGCCTTTCCCAACTATTGGCTGTGAATGGTGCCAATATCTCCCTGCAAGAGAAAGATAACAATAAATGCAAGACTTAAAAGCATAAATTTATAGAGTTTTCAAACTATTATATCTATCTAATTTGATCTGTACAAGAGTTGTGGTGCAAGAATCAGTTGACGTTGCTGGACTTTCTCCTCTATGGCCATAGAACATATTTTCTTTATCATATTTATGAGCACTATTTTGGCCTTTACAATTGAAATGCAACTTCACATCATGGAAGTGATTATATTGACCTAGTTACCTATATTTTTATTGAACTAGAAAACGATGCATTCAAGCTGTTGTGATCAAGTCCGAAAGCTTTATAGGTTTCTAAGTTAGCTTTCAGGTTTGGATTTTTCTATGTCTAACTCTATCTCCTTGCAAATATCTACATGCAAACAATTCTGTGAAGGAAACTTGGTGAAAATGTCGAAGACATGTTAGATACATGTATCATTTTGACTATGCTACTTGTCCAATTCTAAAATCACAAACTTATTTTTCTGTCAATTTTTTCAACCAAAAATGAAAAAAACTACCGAGGAAAATGAAAACAACCAATAAGAAAAAATAAATGAAAAGAGAAAATCTATTTTAATAGAAACATTTGTTAAGAGCATAGGATAAAAGAAAAAGATGCAAAAAGATTAGGAATCAAGTAATGTAAAATGGCTATTGAAAACTATAGTCTCTCGCTCTTGGACTAAAAATGCCATTTTTCTAAAGAAGAGGAAGAGTGTGATCTTATGCAAATGGAAATTAAGCAAGTAACATGAAGCTATTTAAATATATTAAAAACTATTTTTAAAAGATGAAAAGTATGAAAGTAGAATTTGAGAAAAATTAATCAAAGTATGGAAAAAGAGGGGTAAAAATTTATTCATACAGAAAGAAATACAACAAGGAGCTCAATCGTGAGCAACAAGTTCATCAAATTCTTGCACCATCTCAAAGGGAAGTTGCCCCCTATCCATAACATTCTAGCCCAGAGCATGACTAGAAGCCCATTTGGTTAAACAATCAGTAGCTCTGTTCCATTCACAAGAAATCTAAGTAAACCTAATGAACTGGAAAGAGGTGCAAAAGAGAATAATTTGATTAACAACAGTGACTAGCTACCAACTAACATCCTCAAGCTCTTGCAAGGAAAGAAAATTCACCACCACTTGGGAATCAGATTCACAGATAATCTTGCTCCATCCTCGCAAGCAACATTGTTCCACAGTATATAAAATAGCTGAAGCCTCGATGAGATTGTTAATGTAATCACCCTAATGTTTTGAGAAAAAGAATTTAACGTAACCATAACTACAATGAGCCACTCCCCCAATACCAGCAAGGCTTGGATTCCCTTCGGAAGAACCATCAGTGTTAATTTTCAGAACTCCATAGGGAGGAGGAGTCCAATGCCCATCCCAATTCACCCAACCTTTCCTTTGATGTCGAGGCTGCCTGGACACAGATGGAAACCTTTGAGCTGCAACCCCATCCTAAAGATAAAATTTGAGGCGATTACATATAGCAAGATCAACCGGATCCATACCCCCATCTAGTGCACACTTTACATGAATAGTTTCCTGAAGAGAATGTGAGATCTTCCACCAAAGATGCATAACACTAGGTTGAACATCTTGGAAGATTCGATGATTCCTCTCCAGCCAGATATGCCAGAGCATGAACGATGGGCCAACAATCCAAGCAGTATAGAGAGGAGAAGACTTGGAGGGAGCACTGCTCAAGTGGGCCCAAAACTCAGGCTAAGAGGAAGCATACCTACAAGAGTAACCCCAAGCACTCCACCAAAGGTGCCATAGCTAAGTAGAATAGGAGTAATGGAAGAACAGATGGGAGACAGACTCCTCCCATTACCACACAAAACATAATAAGAGGGGCCCTAAAATCCATATTTACAAAGATTATCCCACGTAAGACAGTGGTTGTAAGCCACTAGCCACATGAAAAAATTACACTTGGACCAAGAAACTTTATTCCAAACTTGCTTCCACCAACGGAGCTCAGCATCCCCAAATAATTGTCTAGTTAGCTCCCGATACCCGACAGAGACATGATATTTACCAGACAAGGTAATTTCCCAAGCCAAAACATCTGGACCTAGCAAAGATGAACACTCTCTAGAGGCCAGAATCTAAGAAAGCTCCTGACAATCCACGTTTGTGACTCTAGGAGGCCAATCAAAAGAGTGCTTCCATTTGTAACCAACAACACGTCCCAATTGATAAGGAGTCTTGTAATGCACCACTTTATCCATCCAATGGCACGAAAAGAATAAAAAAGAGTCTGAAGATGAGGGTACATGAATAATATGGATGGGAATCCATCCCAAGCATTAGACCCAAACAAAGCCTCAGAACCTCCCTTACATATCCAAAATAGACCTTTCTTGACTAACACCACACCAGTCTTCAGAGTATGCCAGACCATTGAGCCACGAGCTTCAAAAGGAAGTGTAGAAATAGAGCAAGGATCAACAACATGAAAATATTTATGGGTGAAAATACGAGCCCAAAGTTGATGTTGTCCAGAGCACCATTGCCAATAAAGCTTAGCAACCAACATTTGACTACTCAAGAGAGCTAATCAAAGACCAAGACCACCCTCCTTTTTAGGTCTACAAACTATCTCCCAACTAATCAAGCACCATTTAGTGCTACACAAATTACCATGTAAAGGAATTGTCGAGAAAGAGCGTCAAACTCTTTGAGAAATTAAACAGGAGTAGTCTAAACCATGCTTCTATAAGTAGGAAGAGCTTGGATAAAAAATTGAAGAAGAGTAACCTGAGTAGCAGTAGAAAGCCATCTATGAGTCCAATGATTTACCTTATCCTGAAGCTTGGTAATCAAATTTTTCCAGAAGAGATGTGGCTGCCTAGAAACAATAATAGGGATGCCAAGATAAATCAAAAGAAGTGACCCATTCTGAAACCACAGGATACCAACAATCCTATGCAGAATAGAATAAGGAGTGTTAAAAAAGTAAATGGAAGATTTTTTCTCATTAACCTTTTGGCCTGAAGCTACCAAATAAATGTCTAGAGAATGTCAAAAGGCTTCAGCTTCCTTGATCCTAGCAAGACCTGCAAGAGCAAAATCATCAACAAATTGAAGATGGGAAAGAGTAGGTAAACCATTACCCCACTACCACCCCTGAATAGAATTCTGGGGCACCTAATACTTAATGAATCTACCCAAGCCCTTAGCTAAGATGATGAATAGACATGGGGAGAGAGGGTCACTCTAGTGGAGGCCTCTAGAGGCACCTAATAGCTGAGAATGTTGACCATTAAGAAGAACTGAAAAAGAGGCAGAAGTAACAAAACTCATAGTCCAACTCACCTAGTCAGAGCTAAAGCCAAAAGTAAGAAGAATACTCCTTAAGAAACTCCATTTAACTCTATCATAGGCCTTAGCCATATCCAACTTAACAAACATTGCTCTCTCCATTGAAGTAGCCATAGAGTGAATAGCCTCAGTAGCAATAACCAACCCATCCAAAATCTATCTTCCAGCAACAAAACCACCTTGTTCTTGTGAAATAATAATGGGGAGCCACTTTTTAATTCTCTCAGCAATCAACTTAGTAATAACTTTGTAAACCACATTACATAAGGCAATTGGCCTAAAAAAACCCCAATTGATTAGCACCATCTCTCTTTGGAATAAGAGTCAAGAAAGTAGAATTCAATGCCTGAAGCATCTGCTTGCTAGAATAGGATTCCTTAACCACCTCCAACAAATCATGATTAATGATGTCCAAAAATTCCTAAAAGAACTCAACTAGAAAGCCATTAGGACCAGCAGCCTTCCCCTTAGGCATGCCAAAGACCGCCTCCTCCAGCTCTTCCAAAGATATTGGTTGCATGAGATAATCATTCATTTCCTGAGTGATAAGGGAAGGAATACAAGACCAAATAATATTTTCTTCATTATTAGTAGGAGGAGAGTCCTTAGAGAAGAGGGTAGAAAAGTACCCAACAGCCTCTTGGAACAAAGTTGGCAAGGAAGTCAGTTGGATACCTTGAGAATTAACCAAAGAAGAGATATTGCTTTGATTCCGACAAGATTGCACTATTTTATGGAAAAAGACAGCATTCTAATCAGCTTCCTAGAGCCAATCAACTCTTGCCTTTTTCTTCCAAAAACTTTCCTCTCGAAGTTCCCATTCTTCTAGAACTCTAGAAGCAAGGGATTTAGCCCTTCCAAGAACCTTCGAGAAACCTCGATCTCTAATCTGCCTTGTGATGACATCAAAATATTCTTGAGCAAGCCTCTTCATAGAGTGAAGGTTCCCAAAACATTGTCTATTCCATATTCTGAGCTACCTTTTAACTTATTGAAGCCTTTTAGAAAATTAGAACATAGAAATACCATATGTAGGAGCACCATCTTTCCACCAACATAAAACAAGATCATGAAGAGAGGAGTCATGAAGCCACATCAACTGGAACTTAAAAGGAGGATGCTTTGGAATACAAGCTCCAATAGATAAAAAATTGATTGGACAATGATCAAAACCACTCCAATCAAGAATTTTTGAAGAAAGAGTAAGGGTGCCACTAACCTAGAAACAAGAAACAAGAAACTTGTCCAGACGTTCTGAGATACCATCAACTCTAGTCCTTCAATTATTCCAAGTATAGAGACCATTAGAAGTCTTAACATCAGAGAGATGTAAAAGTGATATGTGTTGCCAAAGAAGAGCAGAAGAAGGCCCCAATCTAGCCAAACTACCTTGCTTCTCCTCTAGACTTAAAACTTAATTGAAGTCCCCTACTAACACCCAGGGATGATAAGGGTGATAATTTCTAACATATTGAATATGCCTCCAAAGTTCCTCCTTTCCCATAAGATCAACATGCACATACACATTAGTAACCATGATTACCTCTTTTGAGTCTAAAGTAGAAGCTACCATAGAGAGAGCTGAGCGAGAAGACACCAAGCCAAGGGGAGAAATTTTTCACTGATCCCAAAAGATAGCTAAACCACTAGCACTACCCATAGCCCCAACACATTGGAATTGCCCATGAGTCCAAATGCTAGAGGCATGTTGGACCATAGACTCCATAGAGAGCTTAGTCTCTTGGATACAAAAAACATTAGGAGAATGATCAGCCAACAGATTTTGAATAGCCTTTTGTCTAGGGATGCTATTCAACCCCCTAACATTCCATGAGAGAATAATCATCATTGAGTAGAATGGGGAAAATGAGCATCCAATGGTTTCATTGACCCATACTCTATCAATATATCTCTTGTGAGTTTAATCTTCTCTTGGTATGTTTTGCGCCCACTCTTTAGAGGAGTAAAGAAAACCCACTTAAAGGGTCTATGCATTAACCCCAAGGGGAGAGGAGACCCCTTACCCTTACCTAATGCTAGCACATCCTTATCTAAGTTAGCCATAACAATGTCATTATCCTCCAACACCATAGGTGTCACTAGAGCATTTGACACAAGAGCTATAGGGACCTCATAGTTCTAATATACCACAACTTGGGATGCCCCACAAGAATCATTAGGTACAAGTCCCTCATCTGGGCAAACAGGGTCAAAAGAGACAGTAGGAGGAATACCCTCCTCTAGAACCATACTATCTAGCACCTTAAAGTGATTAAAACTTGAATAAGATATTTTATCTTTCAAAGGCCTCTTCTGACCACACCCCTTAGTTTGTGGGTGAGCAGGGGTAAATCGATCCTTATCCTGCATTTGAGCCTTTCCCTTTCCTGTAGCATCTTTCTGATTCTTCCCCTTGGTAGTATTATCCATTTGAGGTTGTCCTTTCCCTATAGTATCTGCCAAACCACCAACATTGTCGGTTGTAGAACCATCCACTCCTTTGGAAGTCAAGTCATGGGGACACTGACATTTTAAATGACCATACTCATGAAAAATCTAGCATTAGAAAGGGAGGGATTCATAATCTAACTACTGCACCCAGGAAGAAGCCCCAAGAAAAATTTCTAAAGAATCTAGTAATGGATTATTCAAATTAATTTCAACACAAATTCTAGCATAAGAAATAACCTTTTTATTGATGGATTGATGTGCAATTGTAGTTGACTTTCCTAACAAATTAGCAATTTGCTAGAGGATGTCTTCTTGCCAGAATTCTAGGGGAAGACAAGGCAAGCGAACCCAAACTGGCACTATTGAAGGGAGATCCTCAATAGAATTAAATCTTGAATGCCAGGGTTTGAAAAATAACCCCACATGGTTGTAGAAATAAGGGCATCCTTAAAAAACATGATCACGATCATACATGCAAGAGAATATAACAAAAAAAAAGTTATTCCCTACCAGCATGATCTCCATATCACCTTCCACCTTCCATGAGCGATGGATCCATGCCTTAAGAGAAAATAGGGAAATCCAGATTCCAAGAAATTTACATATCAAAGCATGCTTGGTCCAATATTTAATGTCCTCCATTACAACTGTTGCAGGAATAACTAGAACAAGGTGATTATGGCTATGCGGAAAACAACCATTAACTTTTTCCAACTTGGAGCTCTCCCCTGAATAAAATGATTCAGATCTCATTGCATGCATAGTTGGAGAAGAACCATCTGTTCTCACCAACACAAAATAAATCCTAGGCCCTACCGTGCAAACAATAAAAAAACCCAATCCAAAATTATCTACAAAAGATTTTCGAAAACCAAAACCCACACAAACTTTGTCCAACAACCAATAATCCAAAAAGAACAGGGAAGAATATCAATAAAGGCCAAACAACAACCACGAGCTAGGGATAGTGCCCTAACCCAGCCGGTGACCACCACTTTTCATCACTCTAAACAACCACTTCCATTCATATGGATTTCAAAAATTATTATCAAAAAAAATAATCAAAGTCACCATAACATATAGAAAGTATTTTATGTGTTGTTTTAGATGTTATTTAAACAAGAGCTCTTGATGAGCTAGAGTTGCTGCCTTTTAATATGGTGGTTGAAACTATGAAAGTTGAAAACGCAAACTAAGTTTGGGGTTGTATTTAAGACTTCATAAGATAAAACTAGTGCTGTATTATATGGAAGAGAGTGAGAAGAAGCCTTAAGTTGCAAAAATAAATCATACATTGTATGCAATCCAGAGTACCATCTTTTGTTTGGGTTATGCATTGGAGATAAGGTTGAAAGGTGAATGTTGTGGTTGTTACATTTTCTTTATAAATTTGAAAAGATTATTTATTTGATATATAATAATAAATATTAGAAAAAAAGAGATTTGAATATACCTACAAGATATACACTTATTAAATATGATCTAACTAAAGTGCATTTTTATCATAAAATGTATTCTTATTATATTTTAAATTTTAACATTTCAAAATTTATTTACTTTTCAAAATTAATTTAGATTACCTTAAAATACTTGTTTGCAATTTTAAGTTGTATTACATTTATGTTCTTTTTTTTTCAAAATATATTAATTTATTATTAAGCACATTTCAACAATTATAACATCATTATGTTACATTTTAAAATTAAAAGTCAAATGTTAAAAAAATAAAAAATAATAAATGAATATAATTTATATAAAATTTTACTTAACTCAATTATAAATATTTATTCTTATATATAATATTGTAAATTAAAATATATAATGTATTTTAAAATATTTGTATATTAAGGCAAGAGCCTAAAACACATCGATAAATTGTGAGTCTCTCATTGAGGAGGTCTTGGGTTCATATCAACTCGCTATTAACACATAATAATAATAATTAATCTTAGTAATAATAATAAATGAATAATCAATAATCAAGGCTTCGACTGATTACCTATAAAAAGAATAAAAAATAATAAAATTTGTATATTCATATTTTTCATAATTGAAAGGCATCAACACAAAACATAAAATTATGGTAGAATAGTGTACTAAAGCAGTTGAGTATCAATTAATTCGCTATTAGACATGTTGCAGCAATTAATTTGTTGTCTGACCAAGACCGTCATTTATTTTTCTTCCTATTTTTTATTTAGTAAAATACCCTTAAAAATCCCATGAAATTTAGTCTGTACCAATCAAAAATTGGGAAATAGTACATGATAATTGATTTTTAAAATCTAACCTTTCCAAACCTTATTGCATTTGTCTTTTAAAAGATTAATAGTGATGGGCGACAAAAATAAAACATAAGTTCACTACCTTATATAAGATAGGAAGTAATAATTCTCTAGTGTTAAACAATCTATCTATGGTGTTACCCATTATATATGAGGAAATGGGGAGCTTTTTATTTAAAAACATGAAATGCAAAGAAGTATTGTTAAGTAGAATGTTGTAATATTAAATTATTGAAAATATGATGTAGTAATGGTGGATTTAGTTGGAGATTTCCCATCAAGATATAAGTTTGGACGCTAGCGAAACTACTTGCCATTTAAAAAATGTCAAGAAAAACCATGTGTGAGGCCTCGCCTCGACCCTTCGTAGCATAGTTGATACCTTATTATTTTGATACTCATGACTTGAGATGTCGAGACACTATCAGATGCTTTGAACATATTATATTATTTCATGATTGTGTGATGTTTACTTTCAGATATTTGAATTCATCATTTAATGCTTTATGAACATGTATGTTGATGAAGTCAGTAAATGCAGGATTAACACTTTGACTATGAAATTGTAATGATTAAGAATATGAGTAGGATGAGAGAAACCCTGATTGATTGAAAGATGTATGTTTTAATTTATGTGATTTCCCTGATGCATATATCCATAAGTGCATGTGATTTTATGGGGCTATTGATGTGTGCAGGATATTTTAGCCGAGAAACATGACGGAGGAATGGAACTGATCCCTATGTACCATTTGTGGAAACCATATTATTTGTATTTTACTCGTACCGTGAGATGTATGAATGTATCGTTCTGTATTCAGTAAATGTTAAATGTTTCGTAAAAAATGTTTTTATAGTGTTGCTTGACACTTGTGAATTGTTTGTGCATTCCAACATGCTAGTTAGGGTTAACTGTGTAACCTTCGGACCTAAGTCAGACTAAGTTAGTGCTCTTATCGCTAATTTGTTTTAATCAAGTTTAGTTACCCCTAATTCAGATTAGTGCTTAATTTGTAGTTTGGAGTTGTTAGATAGTCTTAAATATTCCTAGCATTTGTTTGGTCCCAAATCAATTCCTAAGGCCTTAAAATCATGAAATCTTAATACCCAAGGGGTATGAGTATGGGTTGGGGGCATTTTCTACCCCCTTAGCCCCTTTTGTTGACTTTTATGGTCACTCAAAAAGTCTATTTTTGCCTTAGTGCGAAAATTGAAAGTTGTTACCATGGGTTGAATAACCTCAACTCCACTTAGAGGTTAACCTTAGGTTTGGTTGAGTTAGAAACTTCTATATTTTTAGGCAAGTGGGGGAAGTTATTTCCCTTTTTAGGTGGTTGAGTTTGGATCTTATTTAGAGGCATTTTTGAGTAGTTTTGGTTGTTACCCAATCTCTACTTTTAGAGAGAAGTCTTGGAAGATTGAAGGCAAGGAAGGAAAAGCTCTTCTCAAATTGTTCATTTTACCATAACCTCTTTGTGAAGGTAGGAGTTCTTCATCTCCTTTGTTCATGTTGCTCATGTTGTTTCATGCTTATGTTATTGTGTTGTTTATTGGTATTCTTGTATGTATGTTGGGTATGCTTGGGAAGGATTGAAACTGTGTTTTCTTGAATGCTTTTCTTTCATGTTTTACTTGAATTTTGAAGTTTTCTTGTATGGGTGTTTTGGCATTACTCACCCTTGGATAGGGCAGAAATGGCCAATTTGGGGAAAGGTATTCAGTTGGACTCCAACAGTGTAGATTCTCTTCTCAGGACAAGAAGAGGGAGAGAGGGTAGGGTGTTATGGGCCCCTACCTGTCAGCACAAACCACATATGAGTTTTGGCATGTAAGAATGGAAGAACAGAAGTTCTTGATTTATAGCCCCAATTGGGCACCTATTTTGGTGTTGTGTTCGACATCTCCTGTTGGAAAAATCCACCTTTCCCTAGTTTTGATTCAATGTTGAATCTTGTTGTGAAAACCTATTATGAATATGAATGTCTAATTTTGTCTCCTTGTTATGTTTGTTTGTCACTTGGTCAATTTCCATTCCCTTCATGACCTCAGCAATGTATTACAGAAAATGAAATGGGTCCCTTGTTAAGGGCCATGAAGGAAATTTAAATTTGATGGTTGAAATTTTGGGATTGAAATCCTGTGTAAATTGTAATTTAAACCTTTGTTGTAATGGCAACGACGTTAGGTTTTCTTCCTGGTTCTTTCCCGACGGAGCCTTTGAATCAGGTTGTCAATAAAAATAGTGTTTGAGAGATATCGTTCTTATGAAGTTTTCATATTTTCTTTTCAGTTATATGAATGTATATCAAGATAAGATAGAATGATGATGTTCAATTTTGCAAATTTTAAGTGCAAATATGTTAAGGTAATTCAACAAATAAGTAAATACAAGATATTATGTTATGTATGGAATGTTGATTCAATTTCGTAGTAATGGGAGAAGGATCAATCTTGCAATGTTGTTTAAAGAAGTTATTCAATTTCTTGGCTTAACTATGTTTTAGCAAAATTCAATAGCATTAAAAAAAAATATACCTTCCCTTGAATAATAGATAAAATTTGGTATTTATACTTAGACAAATGTATATATTTATGCCTTTTGTTCTTAAAATTTCAACACTTAGAAAAAAATGACAACAAAAAAATAATACACTCCTAGAGCAAAATGTTCTGTGGATTTTACATGGAAGAAAGAAATTAAAATATTTGTGGAAACAGAGAATATTCTCTATTAATCCTTTATTGTAAATTTAAATTCAAAAGAAAAAAAATCAATAAAATAAATACTAATAAATAAAGAAACATAATTCAAATATCTTAAATATCCTATGGAACTACCTAACTATTTTTTTTTCTTTACTTCCTCTCCTAATGTGGGCACATGAACCTGATGTCCTTAGTAAAGCTAAGGTCAATGCTATTTAAGGGGGGGTCTGTTATGGCAATGTACCAGTGAATGGGTTGGAGGGGCAGCTTTGAATGTAACTCACATCAAGTACCAATGACATCTTAACCTTGCAGTACCATGCTTGGCGTAGTCCAACTTCACCCACGTGGGTGTCAAGTCGATGCAAGTTGAAAATTTACCTTTTCATTTCTTGTCTACTCCTTGCGCATTGTTTTAGCAAGCAAATGTATTGGGGTCACGTGCCCCTATGACTGGCCACAAAATTTATTACCACCTTTTTGTCTTTGAGGAGCAACTTCCATTAGCACATTGCATTTTTTTTGAGGAAAGTGGCTGTATTAAGTTTTGTTTTAATTCAACCCTTCTCATCCACCAATCACCATGGAAGGAGCCCTTGATTGGTTGACTTGTCCATGTGTTGTCCTACGTACCTTGGCCAAGTCTGCTTGGGCTGTGTTTTGCAGACCTTGGTCTGTGTGGGGATGTTTGGGGATTCGCCCAAGCATGTTGGTAAACGTTTATTAGGTGGCTGGGTATGGTAGGTGAGGAAATCCACTTGCCAAGTGGGTTAGAGGTGAGTGGAGGTTAGTGGGCTTGGGTTTGGATGTAGTTGGGTTTAGTTAGAATTTTGTGCTAGGATATTTTGGAGGGTTGGTTAGTTTAAGTTTGTTTGTTAATTAATTTCATTTAGTTTTTAGTTAGTAGTTATATTAGTATTGTAAAATGTTAGGTTAGGTTAAATTTTAAGTATTAATATCTATTGTGTTAGGTAATGATGTATGAGTAAATGTTAGATTTTATTAGAGTTAGAGTTTATTTAAGTGTCAGTTTGGTAAATGTTATGTTTTGGGTAGAGGTTTTTCTTTTTAAATTGTAATTTAGTATTTGTTATATTAGATTTTAGTAATAGAATATTAAAATTCTAATAAATTTATTTATTTTATGTTGGCAATTATAAATTGGTATTAATTAAATATAGTTGTAGTTTAGTGGTAGCTTCTAATTAAGTGGTATTTAGTATAAGTTAATAGTGGAGATTGTTTTAAATGTTAGTTAGAAAAGAAATTGACTTATAATTGTTTTAATGATTGAATAATTTAGTGTTAAAATCAATTTAATATTGGATAGTAATTAGGAAAGTTAGTTTCCATTATTAGTATAATATCTTGTTTAAGTAAAGTTAGTTGACTTATTCAATTTGTTAAAAGAAATAATTTAGTATCATTGTGCTAGTAATTAGTAATTGTTAAGTTGAACCTCAGTATGTATTAAAGTTAATTATAGAGATTAATTACTTAGTTTATTTTTATGGTTAGTAGTTATATTATTCTTAAAAATGAAAGATAATGTTATTATGATTTCAATTAGTACAGGTTATAAAATTGAGCTAGGCTATTAGAGTACACTTTAAATGATGAATATATAAACTTGAGGTAATTAGTATGTTTTTGAGTAGGAAACGTTGTCTCGAAATAGGATAGACGTTAGATAATGCATTTTGTTTAAATAGTTGTTTAGTATTATGTGTCTAGGATAAATTTGATTTATTTTTTTTCTATTTATCGGTCTTCTCCTACACATTGACTTTAAACTAAATGGAATGTCAAGTTATCCATAGGAGAGCCTATTCTATCTTACTTTATTCTCGTACTTTAGCTTGTGAAACAAATATATCAAACTTAGTGAACTTAATTATTATTGATCTTTAAAAATTAAAACAAAAATCATGTGTTTTTGCCCTCGTATTTTGGGCATGACACCATGGACATTGCCAACACCTACCACCATTTTGTTAGCTATTGGTAAAAGACATAATAGAACTCGTGTGCAATGAATCAAATACGTATGCTGACGTTGATAGCCCAATAAAAAACACTCCACCCAGAAAAAAGTGACACAGTCTAGTGCAACAATATGCAACCATTACCATCAGTTATATTTCTATGGTGATGGGATGTCTTCAATTGTAATTTTTTGTCTAAATTTAACATTCAATTAGTTATTAGCCGATAGGCTATTATAGGTGGGCTTTTCACTCTAAACCTATCCAACACTTAAAAACAAGTAATGGTTTGTCAGGTGGTTTGCAATTTTCAATAAGGGTCCATTTGGTTCGTGGAATTTAAAAAATCTAGATTTCTACAAACCTTGGTTTAGCCAAATCAAGGTTTTGTATATCTTCATTCCGATTTTTGGGATTTAACTAAAATCGTTTGTTTCACTCGAAAGATGCATGTGAAGACAAATTTTTATGCGTAAGCTTGGATTTGAAGGCAAATTTCAAAAAGTAGTCCAATCTATTGTTTTCACATTCCTTAAAAAACAAAACCAAGGTTTGATTTTCAATTCTTACTTTTTTTAGGAAGTTGGAAAACCTAGTTTGGAGGCAAAATTGGAAGTTGGAAAACCTGGTTTTTCAATTCCATTTTGCAAATTTTGAAACAAACGCACAAATTTTCAAATCTGGATTTTGAAAAAGCCAATTCCTGTCATCTTCCAGGAACCAAACGGACCCTAAATGTAATATTGAGCAAAAACAACTATTTGATTGGATTGCACTCTTTTGCAATAAAAGTGAACGATCTTGTATCATATCTTAAAAGTATAAGTCATAATTCAGTGATGGAAAGACTAATTAGAACGTTACTTTTGGCATTTAACATTAATCCAGATGACCCATGTACGTGAGAAAATGCATTGGCTCGCCTTTCTCTTCCAAGCTTCGTATGAGTCCACATACTTTTTCTTTAGGTTTTCTAACTATATCCATGATGTCTGCCGTCCCTCTCTTCTAATTATATCATTGTTTCATCTGTTGTCAAGTGACTATCATGTAATATTGGAAGTAGTCGATAAATCTCCACTTGGTAGAATTCTCAGGCTGTAATATATATCATTCTCTCTTATTCAGCATCGTGTATATTAGTTGATTCCAATGCTAATGATTCCCTCTATATAAATATATTTCAGTTCTCTCTTTTAATCCTTAGCTGTTAATGATTTCAACATATTGATGGAGTTTTGTTCAATACAAACTGATGCATATATCTAGTCTTTGTTCATATTCTCCCTTGCCACATTTGATATATGAAGTCTATAAGTTGTGGATGCCCAGTCTGATCAATATCCGTCATCTACGTTCTTCTATATGCCTGGACCGATTTGTCAACTCGCTCTAAACAGAGCAGATACTTAGTGAATAAGAGTGAAGTATTCGATTTCAATCTCTATTTCTTAAAAAATAAAATTCCTTCTATAGTTGACAAGGTACATAGAGAAACACACATCCCAAATCCCAAAACTACCTATCCTCTTTGGTTGTGCCTTTTTTTCAGATTAAATAAAGTGGTTGCTAGTATATATATCACTACCTTAATCAATTATTTTTATTCATTGTTATTTAATTATTCATATTTAATATTAGTCATGACATTTTATTAGTTATTTATTATTATTTTGTTTTTACTAAGTTAGATGATCATCAAATCCATAAATTAATTTTATTTCATATTCTATTAATATATTTTATTCCTTCTTGATCTTAATAATATAGTTTAATAATAAAGATTATTATATTTACCTTATTTATTATTGAATCATTTATATTATTTATTATCAAATTTCATTCTAGAAATGGGGGACATTACATGAATCCATCAAGGGTTTTCACCTTCACATAGACAAATGATAGATACCTTATATGCTTGAGTGATTGAACATCCTCTATTTGGAAATATTGTAGAGTACTTTGTGATTGGGAACTTTGAAGTTTCCACTCTAAATTATCACAAACATCAACAACCAGGCACTGGAGTGAAATGATTTTTTTCTATTTGAAATGGAAGAAACCTCGACTTAATACAATGCCTCAAGTCATGTACTGCAGATCTTCCAACTTGTTAATTTGAAGGGGAAGGGTTTCTAGCTCTTTACATTCAAAGAGGTTCAAAGACATTAACCTCTATAAGCAACTGGCAACTATAGGTATGAGACATCATGTCACCATTAACAACATTAATTAGAAGAACTTCCAACCTAAGGGAAGTTTTTTAGGTTCAATAACACTTTTCAACATCCTATACAACAAAAAATGCCACTTAGACTCACCAAGAAAAACTCCAAGATGCATTAATTAATGCAATAATCTAGGAATCATCATCAACATTTGATAAATTTGTTTCACTTGGACATCTTGAAAAGAAGTCTCGTATCTCCATTTCAATATTTGTTCAAGAAAGTGACTTGCATTCATTATTTCTCCAGGGGAAAAATAACCAATAACCTTGAAATTCAAAGAACAAGTTTTCTTATGAGAATAAGGAATATCATATTTAAGGCACAAATCCTCCCAATAAAAGAGTTGGTTTTTCGCAATGATATTAGAAACAATGATTAAAGAGTACCATGCTATAGGTGATAAATACCGTGTAAGTGCAAGAGGCTTGTTATTAAACATCACCCCTACTATATTGACCTATTAAAGACAAAGTAGGTAAGGTGATTCCCAATGACATCTCTATGAGTCAATAAGTGTCTTATCTTGTCCACGCTTTCAAAAGTGATAACAAAATTTGAGAGCCAAAATTTTTAACCCCAAATCTACCCATGAACATGTCACAAATGTCAATGTCTTTCCATAACTCAATTTTCTTGGATATATATATATATATATATATATATATATATATATATATATATATATGTATGTATGTATGTATGTATGTATGTATGTATGTATGTATGTATGTATGTATGTATGTATGTATGTATGAAATTTATAACTAATATTTTACATGGCTCCATATTAGAGAAATCTTTAAAAAAATTAGAAGCCAAGGAAACCCCTTGACCTTTCAAATCTCCTAGACCAAGTCCCTAATTCTAGAAACATTATGTCCTTTCTAGTTACCAATACCATATGACCAAACAAGATCCCTAAGATATTTTCTAATTTATTGACTTGGTAATTGGAACACATTATGTAAAATAAATAACATTTGAGGACATAAATTTTTATACAACTTGAATCCTCGCAACTAAGGATAGTAGGTGGGTTTCCATTTTCAATCTTTCTTTGTAATCTTGGCATATAACCAATTCAACATATCCACAATGGAGGGATTGTGAGAAAAAGGAACCTATAACTACTTGTTGATAGTATGTGTGTCATTCCACGCTCAATGTTTTGAAGGAAATCACCTAGGAGGTGATTCATCACACCCTATCACAATAGATTTTTGAGGAGCAATCTAAATTTCTGATGCTTCACATGAAAATTGAGGCCTATCAATAGCATGATCAAAATTATCCCCATCAAATTCAATAGATAGAGAAATATCATCAACAAAATGATATTTGATTAGCTCATGTTTATTAAGGATTTTAATGCTTTCCTAGATCTAATGAATTCTAAGTGAACATCCATTTATTCTCTAGAGAGATGGGTTTGTGTGAACCACTATTCTTGAAATGTGAGTCAATGAGTTAGACTCAAAAACTACACAATTGAATCCTAATAGAAATATCCCAATTTGGCTTATTCTAGAAAATATCTCATACTTATCAATTAAAGAGCTTGAGGGCTTTCTAATCAATGGTTCATAAGGCACAACACTCGGTGAAAGTTTTTCAAACAGAGCAAGAAGAGTGGGTTTAACCATGAACAAAACTTCATGATTAAGTGCACTCGAGTTGGAGTAGTGTTTGATTAATTCTCATGAGAGATGGGTTTGTGTGAACCAGTACTCATGAAACAAGGATCAATAAGTTTTACCAAGAAGCTACACAATTTAACCATGATAACAATATCACAATTTAACTTGTTATGTAAAATATCTCCTACTATGCAAATGTGCTCTATCCCAAAGGCTAGTGTACACATCATCAGTAAAAGTCAAGATATCATTCTCTATATGGTTGTTTTGGTCTTGATAGTAACAAGTATTTTTGGAGTGGGTTTCACAAAGATCATTTTGTTGATTTCTCACATTTCTTAGAGAAATAAATAAAATTACAATCTTCCTCACAATCTATAAAAATTCCATATTTATAAATTTCATATAAAATTATACAAAGATTAGAAACTATCAATAATACATTCCTTCGACATTATTATAGAGAAAAAGGATATAGGAAAGTTGTATTCAACTTTATAAGTTATAAAACATTGAATAGTAGTTTGAATGACATTTTAAGAAATTTTACATATTTTGTCTATTTAATAAGATTATAAATTAGATTTCCACTATGTAATACAAGGTAATTTAGACAAGAATATGATTAAGGTAGTTATGAATTCCTTTTCTTTTGGATTGGTTTATTTAGGAGGACTTCTTTTATTTGGAGAATAAATTTTGATAGTAAGTATAAATTTTGGTTATTGATAAGGGTTTTGAGATTATTATTGTAAATGTCTAATATTTTAATGTTGTGTTGGGACGAGTGATCTTTTGGGAAGACCTAATTCTTCACCTTTGTGTGAATCACCTAGATGAGATAAGTGCTAAGTGTTCCATTCATTCTTTTGAGAGATGGGTTTTTCCTAGTAACCATTACTCATGAAAGAAGAGCCAATGAATTGGTCTTGACATGGATCAATATAACTATATAAAGATTAGGATCTTCTCATTGAAAAGAAATAAAGTGTAATCTTCTAAAATAATTCCTTAATATTAGATATACATAGCTAACAAAAGCTAAACTACCATTCATGTACCAAAGTAAAAATGAAGAAATTTTATGTTTTAATCATATTATCATTTATATGATTTTTATTTATAATTAATGACAATGTAAAATAAATAAGAGAAAGGTAAGGATCAAACTCCAAGTTTCATAAATCATCCAAACAAAGATATGCATTAATTGGCTCAACACAAGCTTCCATATCGCTAAAGCAACCATGTAAGGTAAATCAAACAAGTAGTCCATTAAGAGTCCATGTATACCAGATTCATAGATGTAAAACATGACATTTTTTTCTTTCATGTGGAGATTTATATGTTGAAACTCATATTGATTTGAGTGATAAATTAAATCTTTTTCTTGGTCTACATGGCATATATCTAAAAATGGAAATAGGTTATATTAGAATTATAGTTGAAATAACACATGATACCCATGTTTATTATTCAAGTAAGAAAATACTTCATAATACCAACCTTACCATGTTTTTAGCTACAAGAACATATTAAATATAATTTATCTTGGTTGAAGAAATCATGCCTAATGAAAAAAGAGTAATTGTTATGTCTTAAGGTTTTGAATTATGTTGTATTTGGGCATTCAACCAAAAGTTCTAAAAATAAGGTATTATGTGTACAATGTTAAATGAATCCTTATGGAATTTATCCTTTATTTAGAATTCTACACTTGGAAAATTAATCTCAACTCCCAACTCAAAAGGATGAGTTTTATCATACATGGGATGAGGGTGGCTAAGGATATAAGCACCAAATTATTGGAAACCTAAAAGAAGGAAACAAGTTGTAATATACAATCATAATGACTCTCTTTTTGACCCACTTTCATTTGAATGATTCATGTAATCAACTTTCATCCTTCATTTGTGACATGGTTTTTGAGAAATTATATCCTTTCAAGGCCTTAGATTGTATGCAGAAAACTAAGTATTTATGATGTTAGGCACAATTGCAAATACACTAAAACAATTAAAAAACCATCTTATGCAAATCTAACTTTTTTGGGGTCATTTTGAATGCTTCAATAAAAAGAATGTGGATATGGAATCCATTTGATGATGTTGACCATAAACCTTACTAATAAGTAGGGGACTTTCTAAATAAGTCGTTCTAAATAATTTGGAGGGATTTGAAATTGTTAAATAATATTTTGAGAAGTGTGAAATCGGGATGCTCAATTACTAGGTTATCTCTTTGTCCCATAGTCTACCTTTAGCCTCATAGACATTAAACCTAATTTCTTTCTTTCTTTCTTTATAAAAAAAATAAATAGTTCGACTTAATCTAAAGAGCATATCAACTACAATTTTATGCAATATGGAATTAAATCATTAAACAACCTTTGTATAGAGTCTCCATTCTCCTTTGATTAATATTCAAGAATGGAAAATTATCCATATACAATTATCAAGCAAAAGTAAGAGTTTTGATTGCAACAAATCTCATTGTAGTGCATGTAAAGGTACACAATCTCATTCTTTCCCTTATTATGTATGACTCTACATGTGTTTCCTTCATCGCTTTTTAATTGGCTACATTTAAGCATTTCAATGTCCTCCTTCCCATCCCTTGCTCCTCGAGGTGCAAGTGCTAGTATTGTGTCATTGATATCTTTTATTTTAGATATTTTTCCATTTTTATAGAAGTTTTAAATTAAGAATATAAGTTTTAAAATTTACATAAGAAACAATTCTTAAATTAATAATTTTTTTATATAAAATTCTAATTTATGTGATTTCATTTTCTTGGATAATATTGAATATCAGTAAATGATATAGACATGTTGAACATAAGTATGTTCTTTTTCACATTATATCTATAATATAAAAAATATATTGAATAGAGACTTAGGAATATTCATAATGAAAACATTTAAATTTAAGAAATGTCTTTTAAATAAACTCAAAAAAGTAAAATATATTTGAATTCTATTTTCTTCTCTATATGAAATAGAGCTAGGAGAAGAAAGGGAAGGCCAAAGAGAAGCAGGAGAGGGAGCAGGGTGTGTGGGGTGGGGGAAGAGGAAGGAGAATGCGAAGAAGAAAAAGAGGAGAAGAAGAGAAGTAGAATACAAAGAAATAAATGAGATTACATTGCATTCCCTTCCCCTACCTTCATCCCTCCATTATATTAAATAAAGTATTTCTTACTATTGACGTAACCATTGCACCTCTTGCAAGTGTGACTGCTTAATGAAATCCAAAAACTAAAATGAACTAGGTATCAAATGAGTATAACCATATAGGAAAGGGGGCACTAGCATTGTGCATGAGGCCATATTGGGGCATCTTGAAATTCACAAGATTCAAAATAGCCGCACAAACTTTGATCAAAACTTGGCTTGGACCTAAACTTGGAGATTGGATTTTCCCAAATTGCAAAACATCTATAGATCCATACTTGTTACATAGAATCACACATTCAACATTTTTATTCACATAAGGTAGTTTCTCTCTTTGTGTAGCCAGTGCACCAAAAGGAGGTGCATTGGTAGCACTTATAGTAAAATATACTTTGAAATCATATACAACTTTTGTCTTATCTTCTAATATTTCTCAAATTTCAATAGAATGTCCATATATACTTAGAACACATGGTCATGCATTTTTTACACACTAAAAATTAAAAAATACAAATTTTTTTAAAACTTGAATTTTCCCATTTGCATGAGCTCTTTCTAAACTTTAAAATTTCTCCCTATTCTTCACCCCTTCCTAAATCAAACAAATATTTGGCATTGCATACAAATTTCACCATTACCATAAAATCACATCTTCAATATTTTACCATTATAACATTATACTTAACATTTTTGCTTTACAATAAATCCATAGCCTCCACTCCTTCTTTTGACAAACATAAGGGTTCTCACTCTAAAAAGAGTAAGAAGGAGGACAATGTAAAAGGAAAAGAGAAGGTTCTTAAACTTGAACCCTCTAATTCTCAAAAGCAGATTGCGGAAGAGGATTCTAAGTCTAAGAATACTGAAAGCTTTGAGAATGATATCCTTGAGGAAGAGGAAGGTACGAATTTTGGGGATTTTAGTTCCAATTTGGAAGGGTATTAGGAGACCAAAGGAAAAAATGAGAAAGAGAATGAGAAAGACATAAGTGAAGGAAACTCAGAACATAGTAACTCTGATAATGAGGGCAATCAGATTATTTCTGGTGGAGGTGATAAAGATAAAGAAAAATTAGTTGAGAATCCTATTGATATGAGAGAGGAGGATCATATGGTTAAGCCTACTTCACCTGCTATGGAGATTGGGGGACAAGATAAGGAGGACCTTGTTCAGAATGAGGACCCTATTGAGACTAGGGAGGAAGAACATATGGAAAGGGAGGAACATATCGACAAGGTTGGTTCCCCTCCTCATGAGATTGCAGAAGACACCAGTGACTCTCTACAGAGAGAAACAAAGCTTTCCTTCCTGCATTTTGCCAAGCTCAAATCTGACTCCATTCTACAAGTTGATTCATGGATTTATAATGAATTGATGGGGCTAAAGAAGAAAGTGGAAACTCTGCAACACAACTAGGATACTGACCGTGCCAAAATCAACTAATTGGATGTGCAAATGGGAGATATCCCAAATAAACTTAAAGACTATGAGCAAAAACTCATAATGCTTATCAAGGAAAGTGGAACAAAGATGGAACAGGTTACATCTAGTATCTGTGCTGCCGCTGCAAGCCTTGGCCAAAGAGCTAATGAAGAAATTATATCTTTCGAGGGTCCAAGCAAGAGAACAAGGTAGAGATCGAGGAAGAAAGCCCTGATAGCTACTACTACTTCGACTGCTAACTCCATCCAGGATACTGCTGTGATTGGTAAGGAGGCTGTCAAGATGATTATTGAGCTGCAATAGTAGCATTGGGTCTTGTTCTTTGGTTTTGTTCCTGTTCTGGTCCTATTTGCTGGTTGTAGTAAATGGTTCTTTTTTTTGGTCCTGTTTACTGGTTTTCGGTCTAAACTATATTTGAGGTTCCAGGTCCTTGTAAAACCTAGGTACTTTTATTGGACTATGTTTGTGGTTTCAAGTCCCTATAAAAACTGATTTTGATGCTATTTTTTAGTAGGTTTCAGGACTATTTTTTCCTGGTGGTTATTATTGCTTTATCTTTTCTCTTTCTATTAAAGGGTTTCGGGGCCCCTTCAAAACTTGCTTTTATCATAATCTAAAACATTTTTGCTTTACATTTCATGTTATTAAATAAAAGTGTCCCATTTCCCCATTTTTAATGGGCCGTGTTATAGATATATTGCTCAACATTAGCAATTTGTTTAAATGACACCCAATATAACACATAAAATACTTTCAATGATTTCATTTTCAAAGTAAATAAAGAGATTAAATCTATTTCAAAAATCTCAAAATATTCTTTTAATTTAAAAATTCAAATGCTTAAATGTAAATTATCACGTTATTCATGTTTATTTGTTATTTTCTCTATTTTATTATTTCCCCCTACTTTAGACCCAATTCTAGCCATAGAGTTTAATTAAATCATCTTCAATACTAGAGATCTTCTTGCAAGCAAGAATTATTTATCAAGATATTTCAACACAACCAAGTTTATAACATATCCAAAATAATAGCCAATCAAACAAGTAGATGGTTTATGAGAAATCTATAGCTTCATGTTGTGTACCTTGAGCTTAGAGAATACATAAAGTTCATCCCAAATGTGGTTGCTTTTGTCATGGTGATCATGTTCTATATTGGAAAGCCCAAAAGGATTTTGAATTGAAGGAGATTCTTGTGGAGGAAAGCATGTATGTGGTGTGGTGTAAGAACCAAAAAATACTAACATTGCGACATACGCAAAAAATACATAAAATGCAGAAAACTAAAGTTGAAAAGTCAAATGTCAACTTCATGATAAGCATAATTACTTCTTCCAATTTTAATTTAAAGTTGGAAATTACATAATGACATTTAGTTGAGTTGAAAACTAATATCCCAAGTCATCATTACATAGACACCTTAATTTTTCTATACATCTAATATTACAAAGTTGACCACATGTTGATATCATAAACTAACAAAAGTTATAAAGTCTACACATCAAACATCCGTTGTAATGCATACTCCTAGTTTAGTCTCATCATTCTTGTAAGCTTCCAGGAATAAGCCTAAGTCTAGGGGGAGTGGATGTAATGCCTACCCCTAGTTGATTTTTCTTGTCGTATTGTCAGATTCTTTTAGGCCTATTTTATGATTAGCGATACTTGGTTAGTTAATTTGATTAAATTTTATTTAATACTTAGTTGAGTTATGTGATGAGTTATTTAGTTATTTAAGTTATTTCAAGATTATTTCTAGGATGATATAGGTATATTTATACATTTATTTTAGTTATTACATGATGTTAGTTAGATGAATGATTTATATGTAGTTTTATGGATACCCCATACTTTCATGTGTATGGTGTACGTGTATGTTTTACTTTATGATTGACATTTCTGATGTGGATAAGGAAGGGAACCGTAGTCACCTACTAGTCAGGATCTACATGTTGTACCACTCCCCACCATTTTCTGTTTAGTTTAGAATTTATGTGTAGGTACATGTGTGGATTTTATGCAGATTGCAGGCAATAGGTATCGACTTCTTGAATTGCCAAGATGAGCATACCCTATTGTAGCATCTCAATGGTATAAGTGGGGAGATAATTCTTGAGTCCAAACCCAAACCTAAGCCAATTGTCCTAGAAAGTAGGACAAGTATTTGAATGGGTTACTCATCTGAATTTGTCAAATGACATGAATTTGTGACTTTGACCCTGGAGTTTGATTTTGTTCTTTGTCTTCAATTGAGTTGTTGTATTTGGTTTTGTGGGTCTATTAGGAGTTGTTGTTATAATTAAATCAAATTAAAAGATAATTTATGATTTAATTTAATGAAATTTTTTAGAAAGAAAATTCAATATTTAATTATATTTAATTAATAGAGAAATTAATTAAATAAAAGAATTAAATTTAAAAGATTTACTAAAGTTCAAATTTTGGCATATTTATATTTATTTTATTTAATAATAATTTATTTAGGAGTTTTATTTTAATTAATAAACTCTAAATAATATTATTAGTTAAATTAATAAATATTATATTAAAAGTTTCTCATGATTTAATAAGAGAGAGAAAACATTAATTTAATAAAGTTTATTTTAATTAAATTGCATAAAGCTTGTGCATGAAATTAAAATAATAAAATAATAAAGGTAAAGGGTTTTCGCGTGATTGCACGATCGAAGCCCTAATTTGGGGAAAAACTCTTTATCAGGAAATAGAGTTCATTTCTCTAGACATAAGTTTGAAGAAGTCAATTTTTGAGAAGAGGGTTTTGGAAAGAGAAGTAAAATTCTTGCGTGTTTTGTGCATTTTTTATTTAGCATCAAATCTAGGTAGGATCTCATGAGTTTTTCACAGTAGTTCTTGCATTCAAAATATTTGTCTTCTCCGTGTCTGAATGAAATTGTTTTCATAAATTCAATTTGGGTTTGAAACCTTTATTTAGGAATCTATTGTTCTTTATTTTTGATGACGGTTGTGAATGAATTTCATCTTTTTGAAATCCTTGTATTGAAATGCATTGTTCTTGAACATCTGTGAACAAATTTATTATCTAAAACCCTCATTTGATTGATTTGTTAATTCATAGATTGAATTGATTTAGAAAATTGTGTTTTGGATAGTTTTTAGAAAGTTTTTTTTTTTAGCAAGTTTCCATTTTGGAAAGGTTCCATTTTTAGAAAGTTTCCATTTTTGGAAAGTTTTCTATTTTACCAAGTTTCCATTTTTAATAGGTTCTATTTTTAGCAAGTTTCAATACACATACTTGCAAAGTATACTCGACACACCATGACACCTCTAAACTTGCTAGAGTCCTCCGGTCAATGCTGCATGTTACCTTAACATGACTCTGTCTCCATGACATTCCACCTCTTGCTGTTCTCCCTAGCTCCCTATTGAACCTTGAAGCCCAATCCATGTTCTCAACAAAACTGTTGATTGCCTTAGCCAAACTCTGAATCCAAACACTGAGCCCTGACTACCTTGGCACCATGTCTATGTCTACATGCACTTGTTGCTGAACACTTCTCGTGCATTCGATGCACTTGAACTAACCCCTCCATGCATCCACGCAATCTCTTACCCAATCCATGGATCCCTTTGCAATACAAGACCTACTTGAGTTCCACACCATGATCCCCCTATCCCATTGGATGTTGTATTTCTATTTCCAATTTGTCTAAGCCAGTGGTATCTTTGGCTTCTTCTATCTAGACTTAATGTGTCAAACTTTGATTTTATTTATGGTAGCCTTCTTTTATAACTATAATTTGATGGGTAGATTTGTTTGAATTTCTAATTGTTAAAGCAATGTAAGATGCACCATGTAATCATGGAGAGCTCTTTACCAAATCTTTTTTTTTTGAGAAATTGATGTCTATATATATATATATATATATATAATTTCTGTGGAATCAATTTCAACTGAGAAATTGTTGTCTTGGTTAAGTCGATATGTCCTTTTGAAATCAATGCCTCTATGTATAGGTGTTTGTTGTAAGAAAATTGAACTTTGCATATATTTTGTGATGTGTATTAGGAATTGGATTTATTTGATTTGCTTAGAAATATACCTGAACTAATGATAAATAACAGTTATAACACCCCTCCCCCTGTCATACATCTTTGAACATGTCGCTAACTCCAAAATTGTTAAGTATGACTATATATTTTAGATAGGAGCATTTTTTTAAAATTTTGAATCATTGTATTGGTCTGATTGAATTGTTCTAGTAAAGTGTTGTAATCAAAATGTTTTAATTTAAGAGTTTTAGTTGGAAATATTTTGTTTTACTTTTACAATATTAGAGGTTTTATAGAAGAAAATAGTGAAGTAAAAAGATACACTTCTAAAGTTAAATATTTGATTTTTAATCTCCCAAATCCATGTGTATGTTTTCTACTAGTCATATGTGTAAGTAGAATTGGGCATTGGGCTACACCAGATTATTTCGATCCAATTGTGCTGAGTTGCTAACCTTGTCGTGTCAGGGTTGGGTAGTTCTTCTTAATCATAGAACCTTAGGGAGCTAACCACTCCATGGTTGGGTAGTAAAAGTGATTAAACCACTCTTCCATCTAATGATAGCATATGGACAATGTTCTGACGGCTTAGAGATAATACTACATGTGGATGGGCTCACAGGTCCGATGACATGTTATTTTATGTGTTTTATATGATTATACATTTATATCATTTGATGTACTCATGTTTTCTTTATGTTCGACATGCAGGTCGACATATACTTATGACAGATGTAACACCCTGCTAGGGAACCCAAAAGAAATTAACCTAAAGTTTCACTAAGTTTGTCAAACATTTTTTTTGAAAGATAATAAACAACAACATATATAATATAGTGGGATTAATAAAAACAAGAGATAAAATATCGAAGTAAAATATCGAAAGTAATAACTCACATACATACAACCATCATAAATAGATTACATCTCTTAAGGTTTCGTGACGTTGAATCATATTTAAGTTTAATTAATACTAAATCTGATATACAACATAACCACATCAAAGAATAATCACAAGTACAAATCCATTTAAATAATATACAATTATCCTGAATGCCACTTGGCAATAATCAGAATGCACAATCATCCAATGTATAGGTCACAGGGTATGAAAGGCTGAAAGAATATATGTCATAAAATAATATGCATCTCATAAGATCTTTGATAATCAAGTACGGTATAATAGAATATAATCATCCAACAAAAATACAAGATCAGAAAGAATAGTATAACTGCACAAGAACATTTAACAATGGCATCCAACAATCAGATCTCAATGGTATAAGAAAAATGCACTACCACTCGACCTTGTGGAACCCAAATGGCCCACTCCCACCATGTCGAGGAGATAAAATTTAGTCCCAAATGGATATCAAAACATAATTCAAAACCAACTTCTAGGTCAAGGAGACACCTAAAAGAAAACTATCTCAAAGAGTACCAAGACACAAGTATCATCTAGTCCTAGAGGCAAAACAGACACACAAGAAATCTAATATGCAAGTGGGCAAGTGTCATCATATGAGCCAACTCTAAGGTTACCTTGGCAGGCACTATGGACTATAAGCCCCCTAGTGTCTCTATGCAGCATCAGTATCCTTTCCTATGGACAGGGCATACTAACAGGTCAACTCTAAGGTTACTTTGACAGTCTTTTAGGACTCCAAAACCCCTTGTGACTTTATGTGGTACCAATATCTTATTAATTCATTTTAAACCCATTTAATAAAACGTTATCAATTATTAAAATAACCTACAATGGGCTACCCAATAGACTCTTTAGGGCATTGGCCTCCATTGCAAGCCACTTCCCAATATGACATATAGATAAGCTAACCTAATCTTAGTAAAGGAAGAAGGTCACACAAGACCATAAATCACATATCAGTTCTTAAACAAGCAACTGGAAAGCACTAAAATATCACTAATCAAAATCACAAATTTTACCAATATGATCATCCTAATAGGACTGATCTAAAATAAAGTACATATAAACCAAATCCATGTCATAACATGACATCACCAAGAATAAATCACATAATAACCTCAGTCCTATACAAGCAACTGGGAAGTAAGCCAAAGATAATTGATCAAAAACTCAAAAGGTTATACCAAAAAAGTCACACCAGTCACTTTCGTCTACATAAGAGAAATTGGAGAGCACAAAAAAATATCCAATCAAAATCATCATAGAACACACATGACACATCACCATGGTAAGGTATAAAAGATTGTAACCATAACATCATCACAGAACAAACTCCCCAAGCCTCTAGTAAACATCTTGACTATCAAAGCACTAACCCAACATCAATAAATCACACATCACATACAATACATACAATGTAACTTTCTAAATACTTTAGGTTTTAAAAACACAACAGTTCAATTTTCATGATGGTTTCAAGTTTTTATTTTCATTTTTAAGCATTACAGATTCGTTAAAGTTCTCGAGTCTACACGAGTCTCAACACTACACAAATCATAAAAAGTTGTTTAAACATTGTTTCATAGTTCAATTCGTTATCAAAATTCAAGATTCAATAACAACCAAGGTTTCAGTTCCCGTCTTTTCAAAGTATGTTAACTACTAAGGTTTTTCAAATAATAAAATTTCCCTAGTGTTGATTCACTAATGTTTCCAAACTCACAAGAATAATAGATTCAAAAATCTTATTTAAAAGTAAATTTAAATATGGCATTGAATTGTCAACCAAAACCCGAGTTTACCAAATTTCCCATTTCACAAAATAATAATCATTCAATTAAATCATCATATAGATTCAAAATAAATAATTCAAAAATAATCCTATTGGTTTAAATTAGAAAACCATCCTTAAACTCGTCATTTAAAACTAACATATAATCTAACTTCATAATAACAAAATTAATTAATTAATATTATTAAACCTTAAGTCTAATTAAAAATTTAATTAATTAATAACAATTAAAACATTGTTAATTAAATTAATTAATATAACAATTAAAAAATATATACTAAAACATGTATTAAACTTTGGAAAAACTTTCCCGAAATGGAAACCTACTAAAAATGGAAACCTATTAAAAATGGGAAATTTCCAAAAATGGAACCTACTAAAAATAGAAACTTTCCAAAAATATAAACTTGGTAAAAATGAAAACTTTCCAAAAATGGAAACCTACTAAAAACAATTTTTTTTTCAAAAACTATCCAAAACACAAATTTCTAAATCAACTCATTCTATGAATTAGCAAATCAATCAAATGAGGGTTTCAGATCATTCATTCACAGATGTTCAAGAGCAATACATTTCAACACAAGGATTTCAAAAAGATGAAATTCATTCACAACCGTCATTGAAAACAAAGAAAAATAGATTCCTAAATAAAGATTTCAAACCCAAATTAAATTTATGAAAACAATTTCATTCAGACATGGAGAAGACAAATATTTTGAATGCAAGAACTACTACGAAAAACTCACAAGATTCTACCTATATCTGATACTAAATAACAAATGCACAAAACATGCAAGAATTTTACTTCTCTTTCCAAAACCCTCTTCTTAGAAATTGGCTCCTCCAAACCTATGTCTAGAGAAATAAACTCTACTTTCCTAATAAAGAGTTTTCCCCCAAATTAGGGCTTCGATCATGCAAGCACACGAAAACCTTTTATCCTTTATTCTTTTATTTAGTTTAATTTCATGCACAATCTTTATGCAATTTAATTAAATTAAACTTTATTAAATTAATGCTTTCTCTCTCTTATTAAATCATGAGACACTTTTAATATAATATTTATTAATTTAACTAATAATAATATTTTTGTGTTAAGTATAAGGAGTTCAAAAATACAACAAAACTGTGAAGTATCAAAACATCAGAGAAAAAGCCTCACACCAAAAAAGAGGAGTTACAGATAAATCGAGGGGAAGAAAGAGAGGAGCAGAAAATAACAGTTAGTGTAGCACATCTTCAACAGTGTCCACCCATGTTGTCCAACTGATAGAACTTTCCTTCCAAACCAAGTTCTTTTGATCTTAAATTTGCTTCAGCATGCAAATCATATCACCAATAAAGCTATGAGGGGCCCTCTTGATTTCCTTGTTGATGAGCTTGAGAACTTGATTGAAAGTGTGGATATTGTCCAAATGCAACCTCTAGAAGTACCCATTCTTCACCTAATTAGCAAAGAAAGTGGCATGACTATCTTTAAGTAGCCTTTCAAACTTACACTTGTTGGTTTTCATGGTGAATTGAACCTGCAAAAAGATTTTTAAAAAGGTGACACTATGAAAAGACTCAGTAAGCAACTTGGGGATATTTTGAAACCTTTCTTCATTTTTGCACTTCCAAATTTGCCACAAAATGTTACCTAAGAGAATATCCCAAAATATGTTAAGATCTTTCTTTGCATTACAAATAAAACCAGTAATAATTTCAAAAATATTGAAGGTAGAGGGGATAGATATACCAAGCATTTACCAAACCTCTTTAGCAAAACTACATTAAAACAAAATATGCCTTCCCATTTTCAGGGTTCTACAAATGTTGCAATAATTAATATGAGAGAAAGTGCTTCTAATAGGAAGCTTGTTGAGAATAAGCAACCATTTAAAACATTTAATTTTAGGATCAATAGAACCTTTCCAAAGAACATGTGGTGCTTTATCAATTTTGAGTTGTTCTAGAGCCTTCACTTTTACTTTGCATCGTTCACATTGATCTCTTTTCACACCCCTATCTAACTGCTTCACTGCTGTGTAATGGGATAATGCTTTCAACAAGGAATCTGCTTGAATGATATCTAGGCTCAAATCTAAGAAAGGATCAAATTTATTTGAGCAATAAGAACATTGTGTGCACTTCACCTACAAGCCAGGTTGAAGCAATTGTTAATGAATAAAATACTTTTCTAAGACTATAACCTAGAGTTCCCAACATAAAAATAATTTTGAAAGGTTTAAGTGACTCAAAAAAGCAGAAATAATGACCAGAATGTGTGCTCCAACCATCATGAACAAGAACACCATAAAGAGTGTACTTAAAATTGCCCTCCTGTGATTGATCAATAGACAGAGAAACTAGAATATCATTCAAATGTGCAAAATTTATTAAAAAACCAGTAGATATTACAAAAACTATATTATTAGATTCCACTGAAAATGTGATCCACTAGCAAATAATATTGTAAGGGCTACTTACATGTGAACTGCTAACAAATGGTTTGAGATCCAACGTACAACCAAAGTCTACTTTTTTGTCAATTTTTCCTCCAGATCCAACTACACTTAAGCGCTTGAGATGAATTGCAAGAACATGTGGTGCTTTATCAATTTTGAGTTGTTCTAGAGCCTTCACTTTTACTTTGCATCGTTCACATTGATATCTTTTCGCACCCCCATCTAACTGCTCCACTGCCATGTAACGGGATAATGCTTTCAACAAGGAATCTGCTCGAATGATCTCTAGGCTCAAATCTAAGAAAGGATCAAATTTATTTGAGAAATAAGAACATTGTGTGCACTTCACCTACAAGCTAGATTGAAGCAATTGTTAATGAATAAAATACTTTTCTAAGACTATAACCTAGAGTTCCCAGCATAAAAATAATTTTGAAAGGTTTAAGTGACTCAAAAAAGCAGAAATAATGACCAGAATGTGTGCTCCAGCCATCATGAACAAGAACACCTTAATCAATCATTTTACTACCATGTTTTTATTTTGTTTATCATGTAGTGTGTCATTCTATTTGTGGATGATTCTAATTAGTGAAAACAAAGTGAATATTGTTACCAGTCACAAAAATTATTTCCAGTGTTGAACTAGAATATATAGCAAACTCTGTGACTTGACTTCTATTAGTATATAAAAATTTCACAAAGCTTCCTCTTATCATATGTAATATTTTAGGATACAAAGCAATCCAGATTAATCATTTAAGAAACAAAATGGCTAAAGAGATGAAATTCAACTGGTTCAAAAATTTAGCTCGGCATATAAAAAATGCAATGTTGTAATACAAAATTGAGCCGGCCTAGCATAATGAAAAAAGAATGGGCAAATAATATAAGCCTGCAATTCTAAAAAAAAAGGAGGTTTTTTGGGATATTTCAATAGCCTTTTACTAATTTTAATAAGTACACACATAAAACTGAAATTATAAAAACAAAAATATGTTAGTTCAACTTGAGAAATGAAATTAACCTGACGTCTGAGTAAATAATTGTTTAGCAAATGTATAAAAATGTAATTCTACATCATGCATCTCATTCTGTAGAAGATCAATATCTCATATTCTAGTGTTGATGGATAGACTTACAACATTCACTCAATCATGCCTAAATTTCATAAATAAATAATCAGCAAAGTCTATTTCCCCTCCATGAATTTTTTTGACCTGGAACTTTTGATAAATCAGGGTAATGAAAATCTAGAGAAAATAAATGTTGTTTCACATGTAAAAATGAATGCTTAGTGTTCTTTTAATAAATTAATATCTTCCATGACCTATATTTACATATTTTGATATCTTAAAAATGTGGCTAACTTTCATGACTAAAAAACTATATGGACCATATTCATTGTAAACACTACTTTAAATCAATCAAGAGTAGTGCTCCTCACTATAATTCTATTTCTTTTGAACATACCATTTTATATTAAAATAGAAAGGAATAACATGGTATTTAGAATTGGCTGATGGCCTGTACATATCATTAAATTCTAAATTCCTACTACACATTCTCATCTGTATTGCATGATGTCTACCCTACGAAGATATAGCTTATTTGACATTTGATAAAATGATGATGGCAAATGAAATACAATAAGAAAACATTAATATTTCTTTAAAAATGAGAACATTCAATGAAAACCTATACCTAGTAAATTTAGATCAGTCAAAAGTTAGCTTCAAAAAGCATGATAGTTGGCCCAAATAAAACATATATAACAGATGATGAGTAGGCTTACCCTTCCAAAATTTTCTCCATTTCTTGGATTCGCTTCTCAGAGGATAAGAGAGACTCCCGTGCACCAACTAAATTATCAATACTAGACCTTAGAACCTCAAAATCATGCCTAACTTTCCAGAGCTCCTGCTCATTTTCTGTTGCACGTTGTCTTTGTCTTGATGTTTCCTATTCCATATCTTCAAGCTTTTGCTACATTTCCTTGAGGACACCACTGGTACCCCTAGCAACCTTCTCCATTTCTTCTACTCATGCCCACATGGTCTCAATTTGTAGTGCCTTTTGCTTCACTTGATCCTGACTAGTAGATGCTTTTTGCTTCTCTAAAATCTGAGATGTTCAAGGAGATAAAGTGGGAAAGATAGAGAGGAACCGATAAAGAGATATGGAGGAATAAGGAGAAGGGGCGATAAAGAGATATATAGATGGTGAATGAGAGAGAAAGATATAAGGAGATATAGAAAGAGGGTGATAGGGATAGAGGGATAAATAGGTTATAAAATAAGTAGAGAGAGCTAAAGCAAAGATGGAGATAGGGAGAGGTAGCAAGAGGAAGATAGAAATCATGAGATATGCTCCTAAATTTTCCAATTAGAGTCCTTTCTCATTGGACAAATAAGGAAGATTTTTGTAATGGTGCCTAGTAATCATGTATTACATAAATACATGCAAAACATAAAACAATGTATTTTTTCTATTTGATTTTCTACCTCTTCAGTGTACCCATTGCACATCAATGTAGTATTGCTAGTTTTTTATTCATGTTATGCATGGAAAAAACATACAGTAAGGGTCACATCAAAGTTTTCATTGGTAAGGAGAAACCCAACAAATTACCCACCATATTACATGGGCCTAAGGAAAGCTTTATGCTTGACCAAAGGCAAGGCACCTACAGCTAAAAGTCAGGATGATCGAACTGGAGTTAACAATGACTTTACAGAAAACACTTTGAAAACTTGTTAAGAAAATCTATCAACCTGCAATAAGATTGTATTAAAACTAGAATTATACAGATCCATATTATTAAAACTTAAAATACCTATCAGTATTAAGTTTTCAAAAAAGCACATGCCAGACACCTCTTGGAATGTTCAAGGCCTCCATAACCTTTGATACAATAAGAAAGAAATCCAAATAATATTAAATCTTTGCTAAAAGTCCAATTCACAAGGATGTATAGTTATGTTCTAATAATCAAATACTAATAGTAAAAAATACAAAGTTGAAATGGATATGTCGCTAGTTTTTCTCCATTCATTCAGAAAACAAGCTTGATACTAAAATGTAAGTGTTTTCTTTTTAAATTATATCATGCTAATCACAAATACTAATCACAGATTAGTTATCCAAAAGGGTGCAATAATGACAGAGGAGCACAATACTAAAAGAAGCAATGAAGAGTTGCAATTCTTCAAATGATATTAAAAAGGCATCAATAACCAGTCCAAGGACATTATTCAGATAGAAGATTACTTTATATTCTATACAGACATAAGTGGTAGTAATCCACTAGACATCAGAAAGCCAGATCCCATGAGTGCAACGATTAAGATCAGGAATAGTGACATATATATCACATAAGTAACAAGAGTTACATCAGAAATTGCAACAGTACAGATCACCCATCATTGGGTCATCACCATTACAAAGATATTATATCAGACAGAGATCAAATAAATATCCAACGTCTTTACAAACCAAATAGAATCAATCATATCACATTTCAATAAGGCAGATATCAGACATAGTGAATAACTTCAGACTAGTATGGTACATATCACTTTTACATTATGATAAATCTGTAACAGTGATTACTTGGTCTTGCAAATTGCTCTACAAAAATTCTAATGATACTTATTGCAGATTAGTAATCAACATTAGATCGTCAGGATCTATGACATTAGGTCATTTAACTGACTATCACTATACTTCCAACTTCAATATATATAATCCTTATTTAGTCTTTGATATTGATTGGATTGGGAATTTTCAAAAAGTCATTTCCATCATTATTGGAAGTGTTTTTGGTTATCAAATTTTGATTGAAGATATCAGAATTACTTAAAAAGACATTTTGCATATTGTTCATCTATATTCTTTACCAAAGATCAGTTGCATCTCTCTAGCAGTGAATTAAAGAATATATCAGAAGCATGGGTGATATTACTTGTACATAACATCAAGATACATGCACAATTGCATTGATATATCTACCCTAAAAATTTTTTGTTATTAATCCCTAACATTTATTTGTGGCAAAATAAAGAATTGAGTATAAGTAATAATAGAAAGAAGTTTATTGTGATTTAAAATATAAGGATTTAGTCACAGACCCTTAGGAGTCATATAAGGGAACATCAAACATTAGCTCTAACCTCAAATAAGGGATTATTAACAAGCTGAAAGTTATCCTTGTTTCTGAAGTCAAATCTCTCTTCTTCCAAACTTTCCTTGTCTAATTTCTCTGGACAACGTTTCAGGTCATAGGTCTCAACTAGGTTGTCCACTTTATCATTTCTTCCTTTGTCTTTTGGTTCCTTGAAGTGTTTTGTTCCTACACCTTGATTTCTGTTTTTTATGTTTTCATGAACATCTATCAACTTATCATTTTTTCATTTATATCAATCCAAGGTCCTATGATATATAGTTGTTGATCTATTCTTGCTTACTGTCTTGTTACCTCATCCTTAAAGGACTTCAATACTATATATTGAGATTTTTGATAAGGTAAATGTGAGTGAAGTTCTTGAAGCAATATTTGAATTACAATACTTAGTCTAAACAATCTCTCCTATTTAATTTTCTGCAACTTCTCTCTTTCTTGTGAAGCTATCGTCTTGGCATGCCTAGATATCATAGAGCTCTTTCAACATCTTCAGCACGATCCCTTAATTTCCCTAGTTCTTCACTTGCCATAGTTTCATCAAAAATTTTTCTCACCTACTTGTTCCTATCCTTCACTATCACATCTCTTTGTCTATCTTCCTCGAGGTGATTAGATTTGACACACAATGTATTTTTTGATTGATTGACATTAGAAATATTACTCTTCTCATGCACAAACACTGACATGCTAGTCAATGTCATGTACTTTTTAAAAGGTGAAGGATAATTTTGATCAACATCCTTATCTCCAAGTAGCTTCACATAATCTGAATGATGACCCCTAGATTCAATCCCTACTATGTCATCCTCAATGTATGATGTTGAGATGCAGTAAGAACAATCTCATAATCATCATCAATCCATGTACTCATTTCATTTGTGACAGAAGGAGGACTCAAAAAATTAACTGCTTCTTTTCCTTCCAAGTGTCAAAAACTATTTTCTCTCCTTGTATCTTGTTACCACTATTTTTGGTGGTCTATTAAGGTTAGATTCTGAAAATCTTCCTCCCATTCACTTCCTAACTTGGTTTTTTCTCGTTCTTCCTTTTTCAAGTGAGGCTTTAGTTTTTCCTCTTTCTCAGTTTAAATGTTGTGGTTTTTGTATGGAGACAAGTAGCTTTAGGATTTAAATTCTCCACCTCTAGCTCATGGAAACCCTTTGCTTCTACATATGCACGATTCAGTCTTTTGTACATAGCACTATGCATTGGAGTGGCAGTTAGATTTGTACTTTTTACACCACTTACCAATATTTGGCATGAGTAAATTTGTCTTGTTTGCCCAAAAGTGTTGACTCCTCAATGATAATCTATAGCATAGCTTTATGTTCTAGACTATTTAGTGCTACAACTTGCATTTGCTGGAAGACAAATTATAAATTTACATTGCTTAGTTTACTGATAGAGCATGCAATATCTTGGTTTTTTGGCAATGAATTGCTTGCCAGATCTTTATTGGTCCAAGAATATTTTCCTTTGATAGGAGGGATTTAACCATGTTTATATGAATCCATAATATCTGCCACTAATTCACCATTTAGATTCTTCACTTGAAAAATTCCTTTTTTCCAAAAAAATTTAGAACTATTTAGGCATGTGACGGTTTTAGCATACTTGAAGAGATTCCAACAATGTTCTTTTCATAGTTAGTGGCATAAATGTTAACAATGGTAAAGGGGATGTTGACTTCTTAGAGTTTGAGACTGTTCAACGTGTTGAGCATGCTCCTTAGAGTAGGCAGTGAAAAGACTTCTAGAAGCTCTTTTCCTTCAATGATATGTATGAAACTGATTTTCCATGGAACTCAGAATACAAGAGACAAGAGACGGTAGAAGGGTCCATTATTAGATTTTTCTGCATGGGGCAAGGAATTAAGGTGTGATCTGTTATATTATCCCCATACTTCCAATGTTCGGCATTTATGCAAGTTGATAACTTTAGTAGCCTAAAATTATATTCAACGTCTGACAACATTGGAGATACTATTATTTGGAGAAACATTTTAGTCACATTTTATCAAAGGTAGACTCTTGGAGGTGTGATATATTTTAAAAAATACATTGATGTGAATGGCCATTTGTGAAGAATCAAACCTTAAATGCTGAACACTATAGTGGTTGGCAATAAATTAGGTCCAACAATTATTAGGGCTATTTGGATGGTTTAGGACTTCAACATCTACATTATTCATCGATTGCATCTGAGTTTCATTTGATTATATTGATTGGTGTTGATGTTTGTATTATGTTCACCCACAAAGGTCTGAATGCACTCCAAAATCCCTCAAGTCTTCATTTCAGCATGTAGAAAGTTCCCAAATGCACCAATGTACCCAGAATTGTGACATTTTTCACCACAGGTCCCACCTATCCTCTTAAACAACTTAGAGCTTCATTTATAGTTTGATTTGACCCTACAACTACTAGATTCAGTTTGAAGGCTCCAAGAAAATTGTCCTTTATGTGGTTGGCATGAAGTCAAAGAAAAATCGATGCTCATCCATGCCACATTTATTATTGCATGACCCAAAGATTTACATATCATCTCTAGGCCATTGTTTCAGCTTCTTTTTTCTAGTGATTTCATCATCACTGCACAAAATTTAACACACCATCAAGGGTATGGTGAATGTATAGGAGGCTCTTCTAACAAGAAACAAGTGAGATCGTAGATTTTCACATGTAGACGCTGGTGTTTACAACTATTTGTGCACAAGCACAAAGTGATAGGGATTTTTTGTTCATTTTTGTTCATGGTGTTAGCATTGTTGTCATAATTTAAGTGTGTAATGATGCAATTTCTTTAACAAAATCCCCTGCATGTTTTACGCTTAGTTCCAAGGGTTCCTTAGCGGGGCACTACATAGCCAATACAACCAAAATACTTTCAAATAGAAACTATTTAGTAACCAGGATAGAAAATTCTTCTAATAGAGAACACTACATAGAACCAGATCTAAGACACTATTGTGCATAGAACTGAATGTTATGGTTGTGATCTTCTTTTCAAATCTATGCAGCATAGAAAATTATACTTAAGTGTATAGACACACTTCCTGTATATGATCCAAAGCTCATATGTTATCAAGTGTGTCCAATGATGGGGAGAGACCTCCGTGCAAGCAGAAGATCTGCAATGAAACAAAATAAAAGAAAATTTTCTTATAGTAAGAACAAGTTTGTTGTGTTGCACAGGGTACCAACAAAATAGTGTATAATATCTTTTTCTTTACCTGGCTTTCAATGAGGGCTGTCTGTGGAAAGTAATCAAAGAGATCTATAAAATAATTCCATACATTTTCATTTCCATATTTTCTCAGACATTCATCGTAAAATCCATACCTGAAATTGCAAGAAAACAAAATAATTCTTGAACACAATAAAAAAATTAAGATAAATTACAAATAGATTGACAAATTTTGGTCAAATTTCTAATCTCCCCATTCAGATACTAATATTTTGCCTCCCATAATTTAGATATAGCCTCAAATGGAAAACAATGTACGTGTCTGCTTTAAGCATGATGATATGAAGAAATACTATAGTTAGTGCCCCTCGTCAAACAAGCCAAGCAACAATTTTTTTTGGTAATTTGAAGTTCCTAAACTGAATTATGTTCCCCTACATAATTTGAAATTTATGTAACAAATCCTCTTCTACCTTTCAATGAAGTCAAGGATGGTGGAGGAGTGAATTTAATATTTACTAAATTGTACGACAATTTATCTTGGGAAATATAGGAGTTGTACGTGTGTTACGACAATGTTTTTTGGACTCTAACCAGTTGCATTTCATAAATTTTTACTTGGGTGAGAAAATGGTTGTATTTAAATTGAGAAATGATGTTAATTCATTTGAATTTAAGAGATTATTGTTTATTGAGCTCACCATTTGTTACAATTCAACATGAGAGCCTTTAATAGAAAATTCAAGTTGATAACATATTTAAAAATAATGCATTTGATGCAATCATGCATTTTTCTTTTGTTGCTTATGTTGGAGATAGTAGTCTTGACCCATTAAGCTATATTATGATTATGTGAATTTATATTCTATCCATTTGCAAGTTATGGATTGGAATTATTTGCAAAAAGTTTTTTTAATATCAATTTCTTCTAGAGAGTGAATCAGGAGTGTGCAGTGGTACCAGTGGATTTGGAAGAGAGCGGTGGATGGCCCATGTTTTTTATAACTCTAGTATAGTCGTTCATTACAAAGCTTACATGTCATATCTGGGAGTAACTCTAGAATGTCACAAATCAGTATATTATTATAGTTCAAATCTTGTTTATTTTAGTTTTAGTTTTATTTTGTAAAAGTCAATCTAGATTTAAATAATTATGCCTTTAGTTTCAAATTTAATGTGGGATTGAATTGAACTAACTATTTCCTCTTATTAACTAGTATACCAAATTACAACATTCATTTATTTATGAATAAAATAGAGATGCTTAGTAAAAGAAATTTGCTCAAAAATACGTATGGAGTTTTGTGTTTACTGGAGGGTAGCATGACCAAGCTTAAAAATAATAAGAATGAAAATACATGTGATCAGTTGATTTGTACATGTGAACAATGTGGCAAGCTCAATTTGTAGGGGTAAGCCATATGGATGCCTAATTTTCATGGAAGCACCTTCATGCCCGCCTTCAACTTGGGACCTCATTGCTCCATCTGACAACATAACAAATCAGTGTCCATTTTTGGCTACTCAAAGTTGTGTCTATTTATCTCCAATATTTGGTGCATTGAGATTTTGGTGAAACTGTTGTTATTTATTTCCCTTATTTACCAAGTTGAATATGTTGAAACATATGAACTGTAGTTGTTTGCATTAATATGGTTATGGTTTAAATGTAAAATGATTGTCTGATTTTCATTGTAGATATTATCATAATATTTGATTAGACACTTTGACTCTATCAAAGGAAATACTTTCCAATAAAGATTCATCTTAGACCACACCCAATATAGATACTTCCTCACTGTTGTGATTTAATGATACCCTGAATTGTTCCTTCAATAAATCTGGATTATTACTGTAGATACACTGCAGATGCAATAATATCATGGTGACTGAATATACTTTCCATCCACAGATAATATATCTATTACCATGATAAATCGTGTCCCATATATCATTCTCAAAATCATCACTTTATCCTAGATATTGACTGTATCAAATTAATACCAATAATAGTTTCTATATTGGATTCTTTTGTGCCAGATAACACCAAGGGACCAATGCCCAAACATCAGTTTTTAGTATTATCTAACAATCTCACAAGGATGGAGAAGTTTATAATAGCTCCTTGATTCACAATGTTAGAAGACAAAAGATCAATTTCCAAGAAAAAGGAAGAAAATTGGTTGGTAATCCAATTTTTGACTCTTTGACTACTTAGTTATATCTTTCCCACTTTACTAGTTGCAAATAACCTATGGTGAATGTGAATTTGCCATGGGGTAAATGTAGGTTAGCCACTTTTGCTGATCATTTAATATTGTTCTTTTGGTGGCCGTTACTGTTGCATATGGATTCATAATGAGGCGCCTTTTGTATTGAAATGACACTATTTTTCGAAAGCATATGTCAATATGCAATCAACTTTAACTTTTGATTCAATCTTCATATTCATCTTGCCCTTGATATAATCGTATTTGCTAGGTTTGGTTGAACAAATATGTCTTCTTTATATATATGGATTAAATAAATTAATTTTTTTGTGTGATGGTTATAAAGTAGGTTGGGCTCATTGAAGTCTCGGCTCCTTGAGGTTTCGTTAACCGTTATAAATTGCAAGTTTTCTAAGCAGCATCAACAATGACTGTAACAGAGAATGATTTCTTATCGAAATATCCTCTATTTGTTTATTCTCTGTTGTTTGGTTCTTTTGTTGCTCGACTATTTAGAATGTCAGGTACTGTTGAAAATCCCTACATTTTTCTGTTCTTTCCATCTTATGATTCAATTATTGTGGCTAGTGCGAATGAGAAAGTTGTTGAAACCCTCTATGCAAAAATTCTTCAATTGATTTTTAATGAATAAAGACCTAATTCAATAAGTGTCTTTTTTTTACGGGGATCGTTTCAGACATGGACTAAATGGATTATGGATTCGAGTATTCTGATGAGGATCCAGATGAAGAAGATGTCACCATTGAAAACCAGTATTACAACTCTAAAGGTGCCAAATAAATTGAATCTTTTCTATTTTTGATTTTTTTAAATGGCAATAATTTTTTATTTATTTCTGAATAAAAATTGGGTATTTGTAGAAGTAATCACATGCCCTAAAAGTCAGGGCGACGGTTACTATTGTTCGTCAAGCATTATGTTCTTCTTGTAATGCCAGATCAATTGTTATCGATGTCGAATTTTGCAAGTTTTGGGAATGTTTTAATTAATGGCTATTATGTTGATGACAATGAGTGAGTCTTGCTTCACTGTCTCTAGAAGGCTCCACTTACTTCATTACTGTTGAGAGTGCAATTGGTATGGAGAGACTATAAAGATGCATTGTGATGTGTAGGTTCTTATGAGAGGGGGCTTTAAACTTATCGATACAGTGTATTAGGGTACAATTTGTTGTAACAACTTGTGACTGACTGTTGTAATCCTTTTTGCGATGACTGGAATCCATTGTGTTTGTAAAAACTATTTTAGATCCCTTCAAAACATATTTATTCTATAATAAAACTATATAATATTTAAGTAAACTCGTTGATCCACATTTCACCAGAAGTGGTTCAGAAGAACCTCTCATGAAAATGAATTCTATACTTAGCATTCATTACACTAACTTTTCCATGCATTTAAGAAGCATAAATATATTAATTAGAAAAAGGCTCTAATCAAAATCTGGGGGGATCAATAGATTTATAAAATTAATATTTTAAACTACTAAATTAATATGCTACCAAAATGTGTTTACGTAATTTTTGTTGTACTCAAATCATTTGCTTACATTTTTCTAAATAGTAAGTTGCATGGCCGTGTCTGTAAGCATAGCTTATTAACAAGATCTCTGTGTTTCCATTATGCTTGGTTATTGGACATTTTTTCATATAAAAAAATACTATATTTTAGCAAGCCAAAAAAAATTTCTTATCAAGATCTTTTCTTTCATAAAGGATTAGTGACAGCCAAAATATAGTGTCACCTGTCCAAAGAGAAGTTGAAACAAAAAGATCTTTGCATGTTGCCAAATACCCAGTGGGACTTCACATGCTTGTGAAAGATTTTGAAAGGGTGTGCCTTGATCAGCTTGTGGAAGATTTTGAGAGGTTGTGCCAGATGAATGAAGGCAACAAAGAGAAGGTTCAGATCATCAACATTTTTGGAATGGGTGGGGTTGGCAAAACAACTCTGGCCAAAGAGTTGTTTTACCGAAAATGCTCCCAATATGAGCGAGCATGTTTTCTGTTCGATGTGAGGGAAGCCTATGGAAATATAATTTTTTCTTCTTTACAAATAAAATTCATCAAAGATCTATTCTAGACAGATCCATTCCATTTTCAATCTACAGAGGAAGGAAAAACTCATATAGTGAATTTCCTAGACAGGAGCAATAGGCTAAGTTTCCTAATCGTTCTAGATGATATTGATCACCTGCAGCAGTTAGATGCTCTACTTATAACAGAAATTGTAAAGAAGTTGGTTTATAGCCTTGTAATAGTTACAACTCGTGATGTGGGGGTGCTTATAAATGTAGAAATTAGTGTTGCTTATAATCTAAAAGGGGTGGATATAGAGAATGGCAGAGAGTTGTTCTATTGGCATTCCTCTGGACAATCCCATCCAGCTAAGGGTAATGAGAATCTGGTTAACTCCTTCTTGAATGTATGCAGAGGATTACCTCTGTCACTTCAAGTTCTTGGCAGTCATGTTCGTGGCAGAGATTAGAATTATTGGAGGTTAGAATTGAATAAAGTTACCAAGACATTGCCTCGAGACATACACCAAAGCCTTAAAATAAGCTTTGATGCATTGGACTATGAGGAACAACAAATTTTCATGGATTTCACATTTTTTTTGTTGAAAAATCCAAGTACACTGCCATGGAAGTATGGGAGGCATCAGCATGGAGCTCTCAGCATGCAATGGAAACACTTAAAAACAAGTGTCTTGTTCAAGAAATGAAAGGGCATTCATGAGAAACATTTATAGTTATAATGAGAATGCACGACCATCTGCAGGACATGGGAAGATAAATTGCAAATAGCTTGAGCCCACCGCATTTTTGGCGGCCAGGAGACAATTTACATCTGGTATGGTTGTGTCTCCTCCCATTTTCTACTTCATATATATAATAATAATAATGATTGGAGATAAAAGGATTCTAAGAGTAATGGGTTTGTTTGTTTTGCACCTTGCCATCATCCTCCTTTGGATGTTGCCCTTGGCCCTTTTGCCGCAGAGATCCCCATAGAATATAGTAGGTCAAGAAAGTAGTTAGCAGATGCGTGTCTATGCCCCTCTCAATGCGTTGAATTAGCCGATGCGGGTCTCTGCCCCTCTCAATGCCTTGAGTTAGCACCAGCTATGGGTCTTTGCCCCTCTCAATGCTACTAAAGTCTCCTGCCTTTCCTTTTCAAAGAACCCTGTGTCGATTGCTTTCAAATGAGCAATGTTTTTCGGTTTTTTTTTCTCTTATATCCTGTTAGTGTCGCAATTACGACATTTTTCGTTGCAATTGCGACGACATCGAGCTAAAATTGAAAAAAAAAGGCAAAAACACATTACATTTTCTTGCCATCGCAAATTGACCCCTAATGTATTAGTGAATAGATTTTATTATTGTTATATCAAACTAAATTTATCATTGTTATATCAACCAAGTAGTTATTATTAAATTTTATAAGAACAATAGTTCAATATTGGTTGGAGGATATGTATTGATTCACCCTAACACCCCCCCCACAAAAGTAAAAATTAGGGCCAACAAGTTGTCATGTGTTTCGTTGGTCAGTTTGAAGGGAGTTGAACACTCAGAGACTATGCCTTTAGCAAAAAATTCTTTGTATTACATCAAGAAATGAATTTCCATTTGAATTTATATTTTTTTGTGGCAAGACATTACTAAATAGTCATGTTGTTTCCCTGATTTCATAGAGTTTACACTACTAAATGAATTGGAATGATTCCCTAATTGATTGAGCAAGGTACATTAATGTCTTAACCCTCTCCAAATCAAGTTTTTTTGATTGTCGTGCGTTAAAATAAAAGATCTAGGAGAACTTGTTAATATTGGTACAAAACCCTCAAATTCTAAGTACCCTACGAGGGTTTGCAAATATCTCATTTTGTGACCAATGGAAAATTATGAAACTTGTTTCACTTTTAAGTATATGCACATGGCTAATAGATCTAATTTGTTTCAAATTGAATGATGCAATTTGGTGGGAGAATGAGGATGCCTTGACATGCACAATGAATGAATTTATTTGTTTTTTAGTAGTAAATGGAATGGATCTATTTAGTATCAATTGGAAATGTTCCAAGGACATGAAAGGGTGTTAATGTGATTCTATAAACCCTCTTACAATATACTATAAGTAGAATAGAAGGTTGTGTAAGATAAACCAATATGGTTTGACGTGTATTGAGTAACAATTGTAACTATTCAGATTAGGATAGTCAAGTCCTTCAAATTGCAAAAATTGATCCTTTTATGTAATTAATATATCTTTGAAATATATAGTGAAACTTATTTTCACTATTTCATGAGTTTCCTATATGTACTCTCATGAAATGGTGAAAACATTAAACCTGCAATGTATAGTTAAAGTCTATTGATGGAATGGTGAATGAATCCTAAACAATGTTTGTTGAATGTGCAAGGAACAAGGAGCAAAATTTGTTAGATAGTAACAAGATGTGATTCTGGGACCCAATGAAGAAGTGAATTTGAACTATGTTGTAATCAATATAAATGTGACTTGTTGTTTGGGTTAATAAGTGTGGTGTTGTAGGTATGCAAGGACGTATTGAAGTACTCAATATTGTTGGAATGGTTTTGGGAAGATGTTTTGAGGTTGAATGTAAGCCTAGAGGATGACATAACTCATGTTTATTGATAAGGCGTGAACACCTTAAGGAGAAATGTATTGTTTTGTGTTGAATGATGAGTCTTTGAAGTTGATGGAACCAATTGTAATGCTGAGACTAATAATTGAGATTGAGCATTGTGCTTTGTAAAGATTAATTAGACCTTGAAGGTCATTTGAGTGTTCAAATATGATGAACAATTTTGAGTGTTCCTTTGAAAGGATTGAGGAACCTATCAAGGTTTCATACTAAATATGATTATATGAATGAAGATGTTGATTGTATTCCCTCTAGTTGAGTTGTTACATGTTGAAAGGATGGTTGGATTAACATGATCCCAAGTGATGGAAGAAACTTGTCAGGATACTCTACATCATAATACAAGACCCTTGATTTAGTATGTGAGGCTTACATATTGTAGATTGAATATCTAGATGCTAAACATATAATTATATGTAGTGCCATAAGCCTTGGGGACAACCTCACTATCTAAATTAGGTCATTGTAAGCCTCAATGATTTTATTTGCAAAGGTTTCCATTGTGAATCTTGGATAGTTAGTTTCTCCTTAAAGGATGTACTATCTTCTTTCTCAAATAATTTTTTGAATAATAATGTCTCTTAGTAGATCATATCTTTGTATTGAGTTGAACAACTAATTATTTTTTATAATATAATTGCTTACCTAATGGTGCACATAGTAGCCACACACCTAGGTTATTGTATTTAATAATATGTATAACACAATGAATGAAAATTTTATAGAGATTATAAATTGGCATGATTGCATCTTCTAGTATCTAGGCGGGAAAATATTTTAATTTTGTATCTAGGATATGGTTTCATATTGTAGGAGCTATAGGAGGTATCAAATGACCTCTAATTTTCTAAACTAGAATATCTCTTGAATTTTGTACACTTCTCCTTGATCATTTTCTTTCCTCATTGAGACTCAAAGTAATTATAATAGAATAACTTTAAATAACATCTCATTTTAGATCAAATAACTAAGCTGGTTGCATTTCTCAACATGTTTTTTACTCTTATCATTCTCTCCATGTCTTTGAAAAGCTAGAATCAATTTTGTATGATTAATTTAATTTCTCAATGTCCAATTACATCTATTTTGATTTCTATTGAAAAATCATATACCCTACCGAAATGTTCTTGAATCTTGTTTGATTTTTTATTTGTATGCTTCAACATAACTTTTTTATAAATTCTATTGACCTTGTATGTCTTTGGCTTATCTTATCTTAGCAATTCAAGCATTGCAACATAAAATCTTGTGACAAAAACTAAGTCTCCACATTTTAATGGTTGATTAACTATGAAATAAATTTCTTGGTCATAAATTCTACATTTTTTTCCTTCAAACAAATTCTCACTAAATAATGCTACAACTATGTATCCATGGCTAGATACTATTGTGATTGCATTCACACTTGTATTGTAATCTACCTAGATTACCTTATAAAATTTTGGCAATCTCAACATTAGCTTCATTGTCACTTTATTTTCTTCAAAGGTCCACATGAACCCCTTGATCTCCCCTCGTTATCTCAATAATGGTCAAATACCACTAATAATACCAATGAAATTTCTTTCCAAACTATTAAAAAAGACCTTACTCCCCAATATTAATTTAAGTAGTTCATTCAATCCTTCAAGATGTGATTATGAATCCCAAGTAAACCAACTCTTGTTTCATAATTAATACTTCTTAGTGTTTGTTAATGATATTTTTTTCTCTCAGAATGTATACATGTTCGACATGTTAGGTGTATTATTGAAATTTATAACAGTGGCATGAAAACTTACCCAATTTTTTTTTGAATACTTCATGCATCAACCTCATTAATGTACTTAATACATTAGTTGATTTGAATAGCAAGATCAACAACTCATGTGATCCCTCATCTTTCTTGAATGTTATTTTCGACTCATCTTTACCTTTAATTTTAATCTAATGGTACTAGCTAATTTTATTTATCTTAGTATAATACCTTTCTCCATTAAAATAGTCAACTATAGCATCCATCGTTTTCAATACAAGCCTATAATTTATGACAACCTTTTTTATTGCTCAAGAATTTGTATGCATCCTCCACTCATCATCCTTCTTGGGTGTTACTATTGTAGGTACCATAAGTATTCTCAAGCTCTCAAGTGCCATGGTAGTCTCATGTTATGCATTAACTTATTTAGCAAATTTGTCCCTAAAACTGTGACCAATTGGTGTAATACTCCTTGCCTACGATAATTCCTCAAGAATGTATTTGATACAATTGCTTGTTATTACACTAATAATTTTGAGACTTCTTCCTACAACACCTCTTTTGTATATATGATGTTGTTTGCTATGTTTGTGTGTTGCAAACCTTGGGAAACAATGCAAAAGATATATTCTCATGCCTCAAGTCATATATTTTTCTATCCACCAAATAAATTATAGTGTTAGACTATCAACTTGCCTTGTGCATTTCTTTGGTAAAATCAACATGTGCCTCTTACTATTCATTATTAGACTATAATTTATTGTAATTTCACAAGGTGTATTACTTTTGTAATAATTCCATGTAGTCTTACTAATGATGGGTGATACACATTCATTGATATTATGCCATAGAAAATTTCATAACGTCATATGCTTATCTTAAATTAAATCTAACATTGTTGTTTCACTATTACCCTTTGTTCTTTTTGCAACCAAGCAACATTCTATATGGTTTAGGATGTAGAATTTCTAATTATATATTTTTCAACCCTTTCTTCAAATATTGAATTATTTATACTACCACCATCTACAACCTTACAACATAGACCTAATTTTCATATCATTTAAAATAAACATTTCCTATGTATTTATTGATTCTCACAACTATATTTCAATAGAGCTCTTTGTGCAATGTTAAATGCCTAACATTCTTCTTTACTCCTAAAACATGTTCGTCTAAATAGCCTCCCATCTCTCTCTCTCTCTCCCTCTCTCCCTCTCTCCCTCCCTCCCTCCCTCCCTCTTTGATATCCATTAATTCTATCATTGTGGTATGAATTCATATAATCTCTATTATTGTGATAGGAATTGTTAGCTCTCACTAGTTTGAGCTATTACTCTTGGGATCCTTTGTGGTGTGGTCTATATTCTTCGAAACCCCTCAATCCTCTTTGTTATATTTTCTTATTTTTAAATTGTATATGCTTCTAGATGCAAATAACATATCTAAACCTTTCTAAACATAAATCTCCTAATACAAGATTAGATGCACAATTATGATCAATATGTTATTGGTGTCATAGCATAAGTCTCCTAATACAAGATTAGATATACAATTATGATCAAATGTGTTGAAATTTCTAATAATGATTATCATTGAAATATAATTATAAATTAACAAACAATACAATATACAAATATTTTTATTACTCACATATTATTATTATTTTTAACCATAAATTATGATGATTTTGTATTTCAAATCCAAAAAGTAAATTTATTGATGTAGGATGCCAATAATTGGATTCATTATGATGACTTTGTATTTAAAATTGTGAAAGGCATTCAGTAACTTGGTGATGTTTTTTATTACCGGATAAACTATTCGATGTGCTTTGGTGACAATTTGGTCGGAGTGAGATTTTAAAAGTTTTCTATTACCAGATATATTTTTAAAAGTCCGTTGAACTTGATATATGAGTGTGTCTATCACACATCTACATTCAATAGCCAACCGGCCGTTTTATATTTTGACCAAGCATTTAGGAAGGCTCACTAATTGGTTGTTTACCAATCCAAATAGAGCAATACAATTCTCGAAAAATATTGAAAAGTTGTGTTTTCATAATATATAATCACAAAAGCTGGAAATAAGAAAGTGTTCATAAAGGACTTTAATCGCTAGAAAATGTGTAGATTGGTTAGAAAGAGTTTGTGCCATACAGCAGTTATTTTGAGTAATTTCAATGCATTTGGTCAAGAGGAAACCGTGAACGTGGTATGAAAAGCTTGTTGGGCACATGAAAAGCATCCTGGAGATGAGCCTCCCTTACAATTTCCTTTCCAATATGTGAATGAAATGAGTATGTTTGCCATTTTTATCCATATAATTGTGATAAATGATTCATAATCTTGGTGTTCTACATATATTTGAAATTGTAAGACACGCCCCGCTGGTAAAATTTCAGAGCAAAATTGATTGAGATTGGAAAACAAATCAATTCGCTTTATTAGGATCATAATTTTGAAGAGTGAATGAAATCTCTTCTATCAGAAATTGTGTATAAAGGTAAGGTAAATACAGAGTGTGAACAATAGTACATATGAAAGAATGATATGATAGATTACAAGCCGCTAGAAGAAGAAGATCAACAAAGCAGCCACTATGATTTCAGTAAAAACTGTGGCTCGGATTGTCCAATACTTGGCACCCCTGTTTGCATGCCCAGGTGCAATCATTATCTCAAATTTACAAGTACCTCGCGAGGGGTTTTTCGTGGTTATCTTGGCCAGATTAGAGAAAACACAAGCTGAGCTCTGCTGATCGTGCATCTGATAGTACATGTTAAATGCATATGAAGCATTGCCTTGAAGATCCAGGTTATTACATGAGCATCCATACCCTAGAGTAGTGCAATCAGAATTGGTACAAGCGTAAGCTATGGTATCCGTGAGATTGGTTGTGTCCTTGACACCTGGATCAAGAACACACCATCTCTGAGGAAGATAGTCCACATTTCTTGCACCAACAAGTCCCACATTCCGACCTTGGCCCGATAGATCAAGTGGGTATTTGGGTTGCCCATCATACTGGAAAATACCCCAATGCCTTTCAAAGTTTCCTGGTGCAATGCTCTTGGCATCTTCATCAAAAAGACTAAAAAGATATGCTTCAACATTTCCCTTTCTCATGGGACTTCCTTGCCCACTCATCAAGTGTTTTAGAAGTCCCTGGTTGAACCTCTGAGCCAACTGAGAATTGGCATTTTTATCACCATCAGTAGGCCAACCTATTTCTCCAACAATAATGGGCATATTAGGAAAGCCAGCTTTCTTCAGAGACCAAATTAGAGTATCAAGATTTGCATCAAAGACATTTGTATACTGGAATGCCCCATCAGTCAATGGTTGGGCATTACCATCAAAGAATGCAAAATCTGCAGGGAAATTCTCATTTTGGAACAAACTTAGAAATGGATAGATATTGACAATGAAAGGTGCACCATTGCCATTCATAAACTTAACAATCTGTATCATGAGATCACGAATGTCTGGCCTGAAATCCCCACCTGATGGGACTGGATTTGTATCAGGAGAATAGTAAACATCGGCATTGAGGGGCACCGTTGCCTTGATGTCTTGTAAACCTGCACTCTTCAGAGCTTGCTGAACATTTCGAAGGGCGGGAAGAGTGATATTTATGAAAGTACCATTATAGGCCTCCAAGAAAGGCTCATTTCCCACTGCAACATACCTGCATAAATTTGCACCGAGTACAACATATTAGTAGCCAGTCCTGAATTTGACACACTCCCATCAATAATATCAAATTTCCACAATCCATTTTTAATGACAAATTTTGTTTCTGGATTCAATGGTGTGTGTTTTTAGCATTAACATTTCGAATCACACTCAGTGATCCACCTTTCTTTCTTTACTATCCTTCTCTCTGGAAAAGAAAGATGGGTCATGATCCAAAACGTTGATGCCAAAGACACACACAATCGAATCCAGAAACAAAATTTGTCACACTCCCATCACTCAGTTCTTCTACCTGGTAAAATAGCATGCAATACACACTCAGATTTGTTGTGCATACCATTAAATTTTTCTACTTGAATATAGGACTACTCAATTATTCTCACTGAGATCAACGAACATGACACAGAAAAACCCAGAGTAAAAATACAAGGTACCCATGTGATGAAGAGTGTTCAACATATACAGTCCAAAAGCCTTGAATTTTCATATCAGTCAGCACTAGCATGTCAAGCAATACTCACTATCTACAAATATAAAGGCCTCTAGTTGTCGATTTTGCTCCAGAATACATAGTAGGCGTACATCATTAATAGCTTTTCCATTCAATGGACTCTGATCTCATAAGCCTGTTCCCATCCTTTTAGGCAGGTTCATGAACTCAAATTTATACGTTTATTTGCAGCAGATTTCAGTACTTCAGATTTACCATTTGACCCAATTTTTAGAATTCACAAATCCTCCGGACATTGAATGCCACTGGCATCTGTACCACTACCGCATCAAAGACTATTTGTGAGCGGGCCTTCAGGAGCTCACAAACAAAGACACAGATTTAAGAGTTGAGGATGGAGAATTCAAATTGACATTCTGACCCGATAATTTCCCTGAACAGGGGCGTGGAAGCAGACTCAATTACATGATTTTATATCTCCAACATCATCCTAATTCAGTCAAGAATCTTTAATGCGTAGTTGAGAAATTGTTGAAAATTCAAAATACAAGATTTTCCATTCAATCGAAAGGGCAGCGAAAACCTCATGTGTACAAAAGTTGAACAGACTACAAATTAAAGCTGTAGCTTCTGAATTTAACTGCATAAGATTTATTTTCTATCATTATCCGATTGTATTCTACACAACCCATCGTCAAAACAGTAAAAAGCAAAATCAAAACAAACCTTAAACATTTAAATCCAAAACTACATGTACCTGACTATACACTTTGCCCAATACCTACTATGTGCAAACCTAAATTGTAAACAGGCTCATGTTCAATCCAGCCCAAAATCCCTGAAAAGAATTCATAGAGGAAGACACCAAAGAAAGGAAAGAAGGAACTTACTTGATATTAACTCCACCAGGGAAGGTGTATCTGGTAACATTAGTGGCAACCCACTTTCCAGCAGCATCTGGATCGGTGAGATTTAGAAGCATATCATTGGGAATGGCGACCATAACTTCAATGTTGGTACGAGCGAGAGCCCTCATTGTCTTGACATCTGCATCGAAGAGCTTCACTTTCTTGATGCCATTGTCTCTGAGAAGCTGCACCGATGTGTCAGGGGGAAGAGGGTGTGAGGAGATCGTGCCCCAATTCACTCCCAGCCCTTCTCCGACTCCGACATTCCAAATCAAAACAACAAACGCCAACCACCACAAGCTCACCATTGTCATCACCTTCGCAACCTGTTAACACACAACCACAAATATGCAATTGCATTGACTCACATATCCTCAACAATCAAAGAACACGGTCTTAGACAATTTCAGGGCTTCAAAACTTCTCCTTCATCAAAATTACCATGAAGAAATGGCGTGGTGGGAAAGCTGAAGCTGAATTTTGCACGATTCCCAATGTTTCACAAATGTTTGAGCCGTTACAACGATTCAGTTATGAAATTTGGCAGGTGACTCCCCAGCATATATATATTCATGTTGAAAATGGTTGCAAAAGAGCATTTTTGGGTTTCCTTTCCTACAAGTTAAGAAATGCATTGACCGTCGATGCTTCATCACCATGGTCGGCCTTGAAAAACAGATTCTTCGACTCACCGTGCAAATAATAAATTTATTAAAATGTCTGAATTTAAATTAGAAAAAGTTGATTCAAAGCTTGCGTGCATAGTTTCATATGGTGTGGGAATAATATCCCTTTTACATAAGGGGATGGAATAATATCCTTTACATAAATCTAAGGCAACTGTATAGTGAAAGTAGAGTGCACTTTAACTAGAGATGTCAGTCGTGAGCATAAATGTATATTTTTAAAGATTTATGGAGAGGATTAGGATTTTTCAATTCTTGCAATGAATGTTAAAGAATATTTATTGATGTTGACAATTAGAAATGGATGTCTTTGTGGTCTTGGCTTTTTTAATGTCAAGACTTATTTAAATTGAAAAATTCTTACAATTCAATTTTATCTTTTATCAATGTAAAAATGATGTTAGTTTTATTTAAGTCTTTGTTAAATTATAAAAAATGTAATTTAATCTTAATCTTTATTTTTAACAATGTAAAAATAATCTTGATGTATAATTTGAGTTAGCAATTTTAGACTTAATGATATTTAAGAATGAATGATATTTAAATTGTCTTAGAAATGTATTAATATAATACACATTTTTTAAATTAACAATAATTATGACATATATATATAGTTTTAAATCAAGTATGACAATATTTTCTCTTTACATTGACAAATATAAAATTCAGTTGACTACAACTTATAATGACATCCAAATCTACAATGACCCTTTAGTCGAAATTATTAAGAGACTCAACCAACTTGAAAGAAGGATGAGTGAGAAATGTACTGCAATTCTCTCATCCAAATTACTGACGATATCATGAACAGGGTGGTGATGGACATCCCTACAAGCAAGTCGAATATTAGGAAGCAACTCAAGAAGGTAACTTGCAAATTTGGAGCTGCAATGGTCACCTGCACAAAGGGAAGTTGGAATCCTACATGACTACAATTTGGGAGCTAGAAAAAGACTAGAGGCTAATTAAGGCTCTTAACAATTTTAAATGATGGTCTTTCTTGTCGATGGTTTGGTCTTGTTAGTATCTCATAAAAGAAGCATTTTATCTTCTTCAAGACTTATTAGATTGTTACTATATACTTAGATGTTAATATTTCTATAGGGAGTTATATATTATGGATTAGTAGTATATTTTTGATGTTTTTTGTTAGTTTAATGCTGGGGGGCTTGTTGATTATTGTTGTTTCTTCTTGTTGTCTTTGGATTTAGAAGGTTAAGGTCATTTCCCCATTTATCAGAATAAAAAACAAGGACAACTCCAACATCATGCCCTAAATGTTAAGACCACTTAGACCAAGATATCTCTTTAGTAAGGTGTACCATTTCCATTTAACTTAGTGTTGCCTCTTTTTTCCTTTACCATAAAACCAAAAATAGTTTTTAATATATTTTAAATTTTATTTATTTTCTAGGCTCTAAAAAGAAAAAAGAGAGGAATAGTATATGTTCTAGAAAGGGGAAATTTTTTGGTAGACTTAAGTCTTTCTACCATAGATAAGTGGTATTTTTACTACTTACATAGTTTGTTCATAATTTAACTTTTGATCCAATCCCACATAGCCTTGACGAAGGGGTTAGTTGAAAAAGGTATGCAAAGATATGCCACAATTTGTGAAGGGTCACTTCAATTGAAGTCATATTTAGAGAGCCAAAATGGAGGCTCATTATTCCAAATGGTCATGATCTTGTTTTCTTATGAGAGTTTGGCAATAGATGAAATACAAAATGTATCAATCTTTTTCATGTGTGTTTAGTACTCTTTTCATACAACGTCATAAATAGACCATTATCATTGAAAATTTGTAGCTTTATCAATTCCTCCTTATTAGGAAGTGTAATGTCTTACACCTTTTGTGAGAGAATATTATCTCTAAGTAGGTAATGAAGAGCATTATGAAAACAATGATGGGGCTAATGGACAAAACTATCAAATGGATCTATTTGGTTGTAAAGGGTTAGACACAAATCCATTAATTTTAATTTGTACTTTTGCATCTTTCATCAATGTATGTACCCATTTTGGAAGCTATTATGACACCCAAAGGATTTAAGGGTCATGGTGATAAATGACAATTGTATTCTATCATATGTCTCTTCCAAATCTAATAAGAACATACATGCACCAAGTTTATCCCTTTTGGCCTAATGTATGAATTCCCACCCAAAAATAAGGTCCTCTAATATGTATCTCACTTCGATAAACCTAGTCTAGGTATTACCAGTGAAATTGAGACTTGAATATTTGATAGTCTCTTGGCCAATATTTTAGCCAAAATTTTATAGGATACATTCAACAAGGTATCATGCTTCCAATTTTTAATTAGTGCTTTATCAACATATTTTGCATGTAGTTTTATGATGCCTCTATTTATGTCTTTTCCTGAAGATCCATACTTTCTAGCTTCCTTATATACCTTAAATAGGTCCTTGCTAATACAATAACCTTTTTCTTTATATAATTCTATTGGGAGACAATCATCTCCAAGTGGTTTTCCATTTTTAAGTGAATTGATGCACTCTCAATCTCTCTTTTAAATATTTCTTTGTCTAGTATCGAGAAGTTATTTTTAGAGATCTTATTGGAAATAACCAATTTGTAGAAATTCCTTATGCAAGTCAAGTATTGTCCTCATTAGTGAATTTTTTTATAGAACTTTAATAACATCTCTTTAGTTTCTTCTCGATCATTCACCATTGTGTTGCCATCAAATATCTTTGTGATTATTCTCTTTGCTTGCTTTCCTTTTAAAAGATTGAAGAATAATTTAGAACCCTTGTTCAAACATTTGAACAAAACATGTCATCTAATATGCATGATACAACATTTTCTTAGTGTTACATCCATTTTATATGAAAAAAAATCACTATTCATTACTCTTTTATTGTAAAAAGTATAATAACTGTTATATAGATATATTATACTTTATTTGATATCTTTCTATTTAAAATATAAATAAATATCAATGTTAAATAATTTTTATGTACATAGTCATGACATGACACTTTGTCTTACTACCACTATATAATTCTTCATAAAAAAATAACTATATAACATTATTACTATAGACACAAGTAAAAATGACAAACACATTTCTATACAACTAGAACTCGTCGTATATATCATTATTAATTATAGTAATTAAATTATTTGAATTATTTAATTAAGTTAACATTTTCTCCTTTTATCAAATAATAATTCTATTTTCTGATTAACTAATTCAAAATTTCTCCCTATGTGCTTTTGAATATTTATTTTTCCCCATATTTAATTGAATAATTGTAATGACTAAATTAGTTTTCTTTCCATATTATTTCTTCATACATGTTAGTTGAATATATATTTTAATTATTTATCCATTATGTCATCTTTAATTCATAATAAAGAAATAGTTTCAATATTAAAATAGATAATAATTGCTCCAAGGGTGAGTGCACCAAGTTGGTGTACAAAAAAGTGGGCACTCAAAAAAAATTCAATAATCCAATTAGGTTATTAAAAGTGAAATGCAGGCCAGGCTTGGTATCTAAGCCTGGCCATTATACTTTGAAAAACCAGATCGGGTTTTGTAAAGTGTATATTTTGTCTTCTACCCTTGCTTGAGGGCATTTTTATACCCTCAAAGGATAGCAACAACGTCGAGTGCATAAGAGAAGGTCAAAACCTGATCGGGTTTGGGATAAAAATTGATTTTTATTGCATTTCCATTCATGGCACTTGACAAATGAGGTAGGTCTTCATTCTATTCGCCATTTATGTATTTTTCCATCAAATTTTGTAATGTGGTTTTGTAATTGTTTTTAATTTTTTTTAATATAGATGCATCAAGGAATCCAAGAAAATGAGGGAGAGACGAAAGACCACTTCCTACACAATCAAACCCTCCACCCGTTGTGACACAACTGCAACTCCACCCATTGTGACACAACCAAAAAAACCCTCCATCTATAGTCACACAACCACAAGACCCTTCACCTATAGTGACAAAACCACAAAACCCTCCACTCAATGTTACTGTTCAACAACCAACACCTCATATAAACTCTTCGCGCATACCTTTACATCATTTAACTTCTACAAATACACTTGAACAAATGGCCCAAAATGCAAAGGAGGTGTCTAGGGAGGTTATGAAATGGGGTTCATGGAGGGATAGGTGTCATCCATTTTATCTCGATGGGTTATCATATCAGCAAGTGAAAGATAAAGACATAAAGAAAGGTACTATATGTTCTTTTTTTGCTGATCCTATGTCTGGCAACTCCCTATTACACACAACCAAAAATTTTCCTATTCATTGGTGTACTCATCCTAGGATGAGATCATGTTTTTATGATAGGTGGTATATGGTATTTAATCTATCACCATGTAATAATTATGAGGTGTCTCAATATTTTTTGAGAAAGCTATATTGTGAGTTCATCCTTGGCAAGAAGCCAAATTACTTTGACATTTGTCATTTCTAGGATAGAGGGAGAGGCTCTATGCAGGATAGACTTGAGGCTCATAGGGTGGTGCCACAACATGAGAGGAGACATACAACGTGAAAAATCATGTCTCATGTTGTGCTCCCATAAATTGTAAAGGAGGCTATTGATTTAAAAACTCTTCATGTGGCTACATCATTGACAGATTCTATCATTGAGCATGGATCATATTTAGGTGATTTTCCTTCACCTATGGCACCTCCACCATCATCAGATACACCTTTAGGGTCATCATAGCATGTGATAGCTCCATCAAATCATCACCTACCACTAGTGTCATCTCTGCTTGTGTCACCCGCACCACTAGTGTCATCTCTGATTGTGTCACCTATACCACCAGTGTCATCCTCACTTGTGCCACCTACATTGTCATCACGTGCATCATTACATTCTTCAGGGCCCAATCAAAACTTTTTTTTTAGCTGTTAGCACATGTGTGATGGGATGGAAATGATGGCATCTTAGGATGGAGTGTCATCTCGACCATGTGTACATTGTGGGAAAACTTTTTATTCATATGAAGGTGGGGATTTCACACTCATAGATGATTTGATGGCAATGGTCTTCTGTGGTCAAGATACATAGGTTTGTTTGATTGAGTTTTGACACAATATTATTTAATCACCTAAATATTGTACAAGTAAAATAAATAAATTAGTTTATAGATCACTCTAGATTGATATGTGAACAATATACAATGCAGGCTGCAAAAAGTAGTACGAGAACACCATAAAGTACTCATTCTGCTAGAGCTACGAGGTTAGGAGCAAGAACACTTGAGGTAAAGTTTTTAAAATATTGTTAAAAGTACAATAATACATTGTCTTTAAAATTTTTTTTCTTAATTGGTATGACACTAATAACCTACTTATAGATCCTCTTACATATCCTACCATCATTAAAACCCTCCCATTCATCAAATCCATCCAATTCACATCCACATCTCTTGCTCCTAGCATTACCCAAACCCCATCTAATGAACCTCATGATTTTTGAAATGATATTATTTAATCACCTTAATATGGTAAATGCAAATTTTTTTATTTTATTTTATATAGCACTTCTGATTGATATGTTCAAACAATATGCAATGCACGGTGCAACAAGCGGTACGAGAACATTGCATAGTACTCGTTCTTCTAGAGGTGCGAGGCTAGGAGCAAGAACACCCAAGGTAAAGTTTTTTAAATATTATTAAAAGTACAATAATACACTGGCTTTATAATATTGTTTCTTAATTGGTCCATCCACATCAAAGAACCTTCATATCACATAGGGTATCTTGCAAGAGTGTGGAGATCATGAATCTCCACTTTTATTTCTTGACAAGTTGCCAAAAGTTCATTCACATCTCTCTTTTCCTTCTTGGTCTCTTTGTTTTCAATTTAGGCCTTGTAGTCTCTTTGGGCCCCAAGTTTTCCTATCTTTCAACTATCCTTCCAATATCATCCTTCAAGTCCTTCTTCTGTCTTCTTACCCTCCTATGATCTTCTTGTTACTATTGTTCCTTCTTTCTATTTACAACATTATCTTCTATTTATAACAATACTCTTTATTATTTTATAGGGCTTGTCGAGGGCTGAAATTTCTCAAATTGATGATGTTATGCTTTCTGCAATTAACTTTGGCTTTGAGAGCTATGCGGTATCATAGCTTGCACACCTATCAAGTTTACGATTTGAGTTGAACTCATGATGTGTATTATTGATTCCTCTTATGTTATATTTGTTTCTTCTTTAGGGTACTCCACATAGGTCGAGGTCTAGAGGAAAGGGAAGGAAATTAGCAAGAACAATGATACAAAAAAAGGTATTAAATACAAGTCAAGTTTATTTTTTGAAATTTATTATGAATGAATGTATATGCATGTACTCAATATTGATGAATAAGTTGACTTGTTTGTTGAATATATGTAGAAATAATTTAGTTTTGTAGAGTTGATGAATGCACCTGAGATTCCTAATGTTGAGGTAAATTTTCATATTTTCCTTCTCATATATTTTTGGTTATAGTATGCATTTTTTCTATATACATATTAAACAGTTGCATTTACAAATGAGTACATGTTTTTTTTTTTAGTCTTGTAGTAATTATCAACAATTTGTCTTATTAATATGTTTTATTTATCTTTTAAATATTACAACACTCTTTGAGACTTCGTGCAAATCCTTTCCCATTTCATTTTGTTAGGAGTCTTGAGTGCCAAAGACTAGGTCAAACACAACAAAGGCCAGAGATATGTATGTAGCATCTTAGTTGAAGCCCTCTTGTGATCTTAATTTAGATTTCTTGTGTGTGTGATAGAAATCCCTAATGCCTACTCTATCATTCTAACATTTTATCACTTACCATATAGGTTGTGCCTCATACTAGCATTGATTCATCAGTGATTGTTCCTTTTGCTAGCATGGGAGATCCATCTCAAGTTGCAATATGTTTTTTGTTTTTTACTCTATTTTGAATCCTTAATGCCACTATATAATGGTAACATTTTATCACTTACCATATAGGTTGTGCCTCATACCAACACTGATTCATTAGTTGTTGTACCTCCTACTAGCACGAGAGATCTAGCTCAGGCTATAATACATTTTTTTTGTTTTTTTACTCTATTTGGAATCCCTAATGCCTACTCTACAATTTTAACATTTTATTGCTTACCATATAGTTTATGCCTCATACCAACATTGATTCATCATTGATTGTACCTCCTGCTAGCACAGGAGATCTAGCTCAAGTTGCAGTACATTTTTTTAAACTTTATTTGGAATCCCTAATGCCACTCTATAATGCTAACATTTTATTGCTTACCATACAGGTTGTGCCTCGTATCAACACTATTCTTTAGTGGTTGTATCTTCTACTAGCATGAGAGATCTAGCTCAGGTTGCAGTATGCTTTTTGTTTTTTTACTCTATTTGGAATCCCTAATGTCACTCTATAATTCTAACATTTTATCGCTTACCATACAAGTTGTGCCTCATAACAACACTGATTCATCGATGGTTTTGCCTCTCGTGAGCATTGATTGATCAGTAGTTGTGTCTCCCATCATCACTCTACCTCATCATTTTGTTAGGAGTCCCACCCATCAACGAAGGATCCCATTATTGTTATCATTTAGTCTGACTGTGGGACAAAGGGATGAGGTAATGAAAAACTTAATTGTCTGCAATTTAGAACCTAATTTCTATTTACTTTCATATTACTTATAGATAAGATATTTGATAGTGTATTTTATTTTTTCTTCTTCAGACACCTGACAAGCCACAAACTATATCAAAGAGGCTCAATTTTGATGATCCTTCATAGTCATAGATGTTGATAGTGATATCCATCTTTATTTATGGTCATCACGTGACATTAACATATATTCAACTTTTGTACTGTATATATTCAAGATCTATATTGTGCACATTCAACGTTTCTATTGTACACATATGACATTTATCAGGTATTCAACTTTTGTATTGTATATATTCAAGATTTTTATTGTGTACATTCGAAATTTCTATTGTACACATTCGACATTTGTCAGGTATTTGCCTTTTGTATTGTACTAATGAGACATAACATCTTTTTGTAACTATATGATTGATATGGCATAATATATTGTTCTTTTTGATATACATTAAACTTGGATTTCCATCCAATTTGTTCAATGTGTGCATACAAACTTGTATTTTAGTTTATTTTCTTGCAATTAATCAAACACATGAATGTTCATTATTTTATCTAGAAAATGTAATGTGTTTATCAAATTCATTATAACATGTAATCATATGTCTGGAAGGAGACTCCAAGAATATCACAGACTATCTTAACAAGAATAATGAGCCTATGTGGATGATAGTGAATATCATCAAGGATTGCATTCAGATTCTTAAGTCTTTTAATAATATATATGTGGCTCATGAGTACAAGGAAGCTAATCAAGGTGCTGATAGGTTGGCCAACTGGGCAGTTAAGAATGATGAAATGAGGAAGTGGATGAATGGGTATAATATTCTACTTGAAATCCTAGAGTTGATAGAAAGTGAGAGGATCACGGGTAGATTGGGAAATATTAAAGGTCAATTATGAAAGTTTATGTGCTAGGGGAAATGTGTCAAAATAGGATGTGTAAGTATGATATCCAAAGCACAAAACACATTATTAATTTACATCATCACACTTTGAGGCTCAATTTTGGGTATCAAGTACATAAGGTGAAAAGGAGTTTTGTGAAAATGATTCATATCAACTGGAATTAGCCTTCAAAGCATATCACTACTAGAAGAGAAACTTGCAGAGAAGATGAAAACATAGTGGGGGAAAGACACTAGGAGGGAATGTGAGGATGAAGCAGAGAAGTGGTGTTGATGCTCTAAGGTGTGGAACATTTTGAAAAAAGGCAACGTTACCAAGTTCATTGAATGACTTCATGGGTGGAAACCCTCTATTACGCATAGTATGGTCAAGAGGTAGAATGAGGGGATTGTTAAGATCAATGGGGTGGATTTCATTGTGACGGAGGAGGTTATCTTTGCGGTGATGGGAATATCGATTATTGGGAAGAAATTCTATAGAGATAGATAGATATTGGGGCAGACAGTGATAGGATTTACCAAGGATGTGGAGGAAAAGAAGGCTTTCATGAAGAAAGAACCTACTACCTATCGAGATCTATCAAGCCATTGTGGAGGTTTGTGCTGAGGGTTATCATCAAGTACATTTCCCTCGATACGAGATTTGACTGCCTCTACACTCATCATTTTGTGCTTAATCGTTTTAGGTATGGGGTGAAGATTCCTATCCCTTTTTTCCTATATTCATCTATTAATGAGAATATCAATGACCATAGGGAGAAGCACATAGGTAATCCTACCTTCCATGAGGGGATTTTGCTATTAATCTATGAATTTTTTAAGGTTATGACTTTGGGGAAAGAAATTAAGAATAGGAAGGTGGGAAAGGAAGGTAAGGAGGAGTTGGATAAGTTGGGAGAGGATTATAGCCCATCTAATACCAAGGACATCCAAGAGATGCATTTAGATACAGAGGAGGAGGCCACCCCATACCACAAAAAGGGGAAAAAGAGAATCAAAATGGAGAAAAAGGTGAAAAAGGAGAATACTGATCCTAAATAAGGCATCAAGATTTTTTCTGATAGAGATTACAATGAGAGGGTAGAGGGCATGTATACGAAGGGTGATAGTGTTGAAGGGGAGGAAGATACCAATCTCAAAGAGGATGAATATGAGGAGAGGATAGGTGGAAAGAGAAACATTACTATTAAGATACCTGCCAACAGAGAGGAGTATTACATGGGCAAGCCTTTCAGGAGGCTAAAAGGAGGGAGAGATATCAAATCCAACGAGGAAAGGTAGGAGGAGGGGAAGGATCGTGATGAGGAAGATGAGAAGCAGGGGAGTGGGGAAGAGAAGGAGCAAGATTTTGAGGAATTTGGGTCCAGCCACTACACTTGTATGATTTCGGGCAAAGATAGGAATGTGGTTTGGAGGAATTACAATAATATTTCTACGAGGATGAGGCTTAAGAGAGAGATGATTAAGACTTTGGTTAAGGAGAATTAGGAGGGAAAAATACAAATGGAGGAGTTGATTGATCCTGCCCTTATTATTTTGAGCAACAACACCAAGGAAAACCCTCAGATGGATGTGCTTAACAATGCAAAAAATAGTGCTATTAATAGTTATCAAACCACTAAATGGACTTACCATGAAATCTAGGAGCTCAAATATAGAGTGGGTAGATTAGAGAGGGATAATTGCAGCATTCACAATAGGAAAACTGAGGAGGAAAAGGATATGGAAAACATAGTGGAGGAAGTGAAGAGTAGAGTTCAGACCATGGAGGGAATTCTGTAGAAAATTGTTGGGAAAAGCTATAACATTCTTAAAGAATTGAATGATAACATAAAGGTGCTCATAAAAAAAATTGAGGAACATAGGTTTGGTTAGGAGGATGACCAATCTCCCAACAACGGTAAAGATATGTCTCTTGAGGATGGATCGAGGAAGAGAACCAGATCTGGCACAAAGAAAAAGAACATCCAAGAACTTGATAAAGATCTTTTAGGTCTGAAAGAGGTGGCTAGAATATTTTCAAAGTTGGAGATTCAAGCTACAAAAATCCCCAGAGAAATTGCCTAAGATATTCTTTGGCTTTTGGGCCTTTCCCAGATTTTTGCCCTACTTCCCTATTTTTTTTTAGTTTTATCTTATTTTTCTATGGGGGACTATTTCAACCCATGGCTTTTATGTTGTTGATACTTTAAGCACTTTTTTTGTTAATCTTTAAGCATTGTAGGGCTTCAAAGCCCCATCAAAACCTATTTTCCTTAATAAAAAACATGTAATCATATCTCACTTATTTTGATGTAATAAGACATGAAAATTAAAAAATATGACATGATTTTTGTATTTATGTCAAAGATCATGGCCCCATAGTTCTTAGTTTCAAATATACACAACCTTGCTCATTTTAACAGAGCAACATTGCAACTTTTGGCAATAGGAAAGATCTAGATGCCAAATCCAAACAAAGTTGAATCTCTAAAAATTGAGATAGGTTGTTGTAGGCCTAGATAACATGATCATGTAGCACCTAACAATTTGTCAATACCTCACATGAGCTTAGAGAAATTCTCAATCAAAGATTGCAACTCGATGGTGCTTAGAGACCCTTAGGGACACTTCCGTTCAGTGTGCTTGATATTGTTGGAGGGATGTTGTGACTGAAATGAGGTTGGTCCTAGCCTAAACCTGACCAATTGGAGCTAATGAAGTAGACGTTTCGATCCTAGGACCGACAATTTGAAATATACACAACCTTTCTCATTTGATCTGAGTAACATTGCAACTTTTGGCAATAGGTGGGATACAAATTGCAAATCCATAAAAAGTTGAATCTCTGAAAATTGAGATAGGTTGTTGTAGGCCTAGATAACATGATCCTATAGCACCTAATAGTTTTTCAATACCTCACACATGCTTAGAGAATGCCCGATCAAAGATCATAACTTGATGGTGCTTAGAGTCCCTTAGGGATGCTTCCGTTTAGTGTGGTCGCTACTATTAGAGGGATGTTGTGGCTGAAATAAGGTTGATCCTAGCCTAAACCTAACAAACTGGAGCTAACAGAGCAACCATGGACTACTAGGAATGCATTAGAAGCTTCAAAACCCTAGTTGCTAGGAAAGAACAACATGAAAGAAAATGAATGCAATCAATTTTTCTAATCTACTATACTAATTCAAATCAATGCCTTGAACATGTGAAAGCAATCCAAGGAATGGATTCAATCAGCTCATCACAAAAAACCAAAAAAAATCTTGGAAAAGTATGGATCAACACTCTAAAATTCACAAAAAAATTCTCCAAAACTTGTCTTCTTGATTCCAATTGAAAAATTTGGAGGAGTTTGATGGTGTTTTGGAGTGCTTCTAGGGTCATGAAATGGAGCCATAGGTGTAATAGCCAAAGATCTATCCATTGGAGGGGTTTTTTTATCATGGTTTCCATCTTAGAATAATTTAAGGATGGTGTAACAACTTTCATTTTGCAGGCCGCATGGTGTTGGAAGGTCAAACATTGAGCAAGCCCTAGATTTTTGGGGTTTTGGGGTCCAAATTGGGGATTTCATATCTAGAGGTGTCTTAGAGTCAAATTGGATGTATATTATTCTAATTAGATCCATTTCATGATACTTCTAAAAGTAGCAAGGTCTAGGAGTACACCCATGATAGGGTTTCTTTGAAAACATGGGGTATTAGGCCTAGAATCCAAAAGTAAAGCAACAATTTTTGGAATGGATGTTGCGAAAAAAGTTTGGCTTATTTCTACATATGTTTAATAAATTGGAAAATGGTATTTTAATATATAATTTTTTTGGAAAGTCTTTTGGGAAAATTTGGAGAAATCTACAAACTTTTCGTTGGGCAGGGCTAGTGGGATAGTCCTAGAAGAGGTTAGTATGGTTGTGGGTGATTATCCATTGAAATATATCTCTTGGGGAGTAGTTTATATGTCATTTGGAAGCTAGGAACACTTGCTAGAGAGATTGAGGGGTGTTAGGTTGGTTGGTTTGAAGGCAACCATAGAGCATAGGGAATGATTGAATGCATGAATATGGAGATGAGGAAGAGGATTGAGGTTATGGAGTATAGTGTGGTTATTAAATGATGAAATTTACCATTGATAGATCTATAGTGTGGGTTGAGAGCCTATAGTTTATTCTTTTGGAAGGAAGAGTAAGCTATTGTTACAAAACAAAAGAAAACATTAGCATTCTCCTAAGAAGATTTTGAAGATCCTCCATTAGCCTCTGCATCATGGTCTCCAACACATATACACTCCTCGAAGTCATTTTTTCATTTCCCAACCAACTTTTGCACTTGGTTGTGCATTCTTGACAACTTTTGCAAAATTTTCACTTTGCAACTTTTTAACAACATTTTATACTATTATGCAATTTGACTCCATTTATGTATGAAATTATCACAAATAGTGTCTAAAAACTAAATATGAAAAAAAATGATCAAATCCAACCTTGAGTCTACCCTTGACCAAATGTCGACTATGTTTGATCAATCTGGAACAACCTAGACAAATAAACACTAGGTGGTCTTTTGGTCTCCAAATGAGTTGACCAACCTATCAACCCTCTTCTTATGCTTTCTATAGGGTGATTTGGTGCTTAGTCACCCTTTAGGAATCCTTTTCAATGTTGTGCAACTTTCTTGCCAAAAATTTTTCAAGCAACTTTTGAAAGTTACAAAGTTGCACAATGCAAGTTTTACATTTTTTTGCAACTTTTCACCAGTTTGGTCAAATGACCTTCCTATCATCTCAAAATTAACCACAAACCTTACCTATGGTTAAAACCTCACCCTAACTCATCATAGACCCTATTGACCTCTCATGATGACATCATGATCATGCCTTGTGCCAATCAAAGGGTTATTTTTAAGGCTAAAAAGGGGTGACATAGTGTGACACCAAGGACATGGTCCAAAACAACCCTATCCAATATTTTAATATGTTGTAGGAAAGCAAATGTGTATCCAAATCTATAAAAAAAAATTCTTGATGTTTTGGGAAATTTGGGAGAAAAATGCAAGAAGACAACCATCTAAATCCATATAAGTTGATGATAATTGAATTTTTTTTAAGGATATCATCAAACCCAAAAAAAAGAGTTCAAGAGACAAATTTATAACAAATCTATAACAACAATGTACAATATTTACATCTCTTGTCAATTTTATATACGAAATCTAGCATCTAAATATGCACGTGACATCTCTTATTAGATTTTTATACAAAATATGGCATATAAATATGCACATGTTACATGTCTTCTCTTTTTTTTATACAAAATTTGGCATCTAAATATGCACATGTGACATCTCTTATCGATTTTTTATATACAAAAAATGACATATAGATATGCACATGTTACATGTCTTCTCTTTTTTTAATACAAAATTTGGCATCTACATATGCACATCACTGTGAAGTTGCAACATTTCGCATAACATATATACAAAATTTTCAAAATTATTCTACCATGTGTAGAATGATTCAGCTATATAACACAAAATCAATCAAGTGAACCTTCTAGATCAGCTCTAACCCTTATTGTATCAAGTATTGCCTCATGTTTAGATTCATGTACTTTTCACAACTTCTTGTTAAGAGGCCTACCACAATATGGTATCAATTGAATATTTGTTGCAACAATAAGGTTAGAATAATGAAGAACATATTTGTGTGTCTCAAAATTCTCAAATAAACACGTGGTAGAATTCTTGATAGGGTACCTACATTTAATTGTAAAGACAATTTAAAGTCAAAATTGATACATAATACCTAACAAATTGACTTATAGATATCTTCATGGTAGGGGAAAAAATATACTACCTTCTAAACCATGTGCCTATCACAATGATGGATCCTATTGGGTACTCAATATCCTCACCATCAATGATTGTAGCTATCAGTTTCTTTTTGGGCTCAATACATTGACATAGAAAGTAATATGTTCCTTCATCATTATTCTGATATGAAAAAACTGCATATACATGACCTAGATTATATAGAAGGATAAGTTAATGGAAAAATTGATAGTAATCTATTTTAACCAAGTATTAAATTGATAACTTAGTACCTGGTTCAACTAGGTTAGATACATGCTCAAAATCTGTTGATGCTTCAACCTGGTTGAGTTGTAGTGTTGTAGGAAGTTGATATGAATCAATTGGATGCAAAGCTCTACAATACCATTGGTCAAACCACTCTTTTGATTCACATTCATCTCATAAATAATGCATACACGAAGAGAAAAATCATGCAAGCTTTCTATTATGAATAACTAGTGATGTTGCATTTGAACTTTGAAATGAATGCATTTACTTGATCCTATAAGTGTACAACAATCTTGAACATTTACAAATTTTAGATTCATGTATCAAGAAAAAAAATCTAGAAACCATAGACTTACGTGTATTACCTAGTCCCATCATAGAATTGCACCACTAGACAATTATTTAGTATTTTCTAATAGTGTGCCACCTTCGTACTTTAATTCCTCTCTACTAAGGGCTCTTTCACACATGCTCCAACACCATCATGCTCTCCCTTTCCATGTCCCACCTCAATGAAATTCCAAAAATGTTGCACTCCACTTGTCACATGCATCCTACTCAACCAATAGAACATCCTTGCATTCTTGAATTGTGCAATGCAATTGTCTAACCATATAATGTGTTGATTGCATCTTTCATCTCTTTCCCTTAAATTTCCATAGAAAAGCCTAAAATAGCCTTGCACAAACTTTGATGAATGAGTTCGATCATCACTAATATAGATGGGATACTCTCTTAATAGTTTTCTATCATCCTTGATGTTATCATGTGCATGAATAAATGCTATGTGTACAAAAATTGACACTTGTATAGAGTTGTAATATATTGGTTGCACTTCATTTTGAAGTTTTAGTGTATAGTTTTCAGCAAAGTCAATAACTAGCACAACCATATCCAAGGGAAAAGTGTCCTTACACAACTTAAATTTCTCATCTAACCATCTAGCTCTATGTGTATGACCTATGTAGTCATAAACTATTTTCTCTTGAAACAATTTCATAAAATCAGCTACACATAGATTACTTTTCACTAACTCACACTTCTTTAATTCTTTTCCATCTTTAACACCATATATAATTGACTTGTACTTTCCAAGAGAAACTAGTTTCTTACCAATTTCATGTGTGTTATCTAGATGTAGGCATTTATGCAACTTTTTCAATCCTCCACATTGAGGGCAAAAACCTTTCAAACACATGGTTTTATAATAAATGCACCCATCATCTTGTTTACATAGTACACGTGTAATAAATTCTCTCCATGACTTAGGAGGTAATTGTAGGCCATATTCCTACAATATTTTGTTAGTATGCAAAGTACAACATATACAATGATAAACATGATAATGCATAGAAAACTCAACATGAACCTTACAACAACATGTAGTGCATGTATGGTTTATCTTAACATAGAATGGTTTTGTCATCCCAAAAAACCTTTGGCTGATTTTAATTGGAAGAAATCTTTGAAGAAACATTTTATAACATTGTGTTTGATTCATATTCAAAAAAATGTTTTGCATATGGCTCACAGTTTGTTTTCCAATTCATCTTTTGACAACATCTTTTTGGTTTGGTGAAGCCCTTGTGTTGTCATACCAAAACTTTTTTGTTAATGTTCTTAGTGCATCAATAATAACTTTATCCTTATGTTGGAGTCTACCTTGGATTTACCAAAAAGAAGTCTTGTTAGAATTCTCAATTTTCTCTCACCTCACTAAGGCTTTGAGTAATGTTGTTCTACTTATCCTTAATGATTTATTTGTTTTGCTTACCACACAATTTTTTTCCATTTCCTTTCTCATTATGGTTGATGTGAGAACCCATCACTTGTATTAGTATCTTTAGTATGTTCTTTTGAACCAATGGATTGGTATGCATCAAAAAGATTTCTAACAATGCTTCTTTCACTACTACTTTTAAATGTTCTTAACCCCAAAATTCTCAGTGTCTTATTTCAAAATTTTAACCATTTTAACAACAAGTGTCCTTTTTCCTAGTCTTTTCTCAGAACTCTACTTTCTGGCTGGGCTTTATGCTTATTATCAGCCTCTAAACTTATACTTTTTTGGCTGGGCTTTCACGCTTATTATCAGCCTTATATGTTTTAACTATTGGGTTTCAGGATCCCTATAAAACCTATTTATCTAATAAAAAATAACAAGTTGGCATCTTCCACTTTGATTTAAATTTTTAAAATAATTATTCCAAATCTCTTGAACAATTTTCCTAGAATTTATTTTTGACATTTTATCATGCATTGGCTTCAAAATATTTTCATCAATGTCAATTAGAAACTTTGGTTTTCTATGAATTTGTAATGTCCCCACTATTAGGGTTAGTTTGGGATAAGTAATTCCTACAAAATAATGGTTAGAATCAAAAAATAACAAAACTAACTATATTACTCTACCCTCTAATTTAACCCCAATTTTAAGGACATCTCCAAGTCGGGCTTCCTAGCTCATAGCTACTTCGTCATCTTCTTGGGAGTGTACCCTTAAGATTCTTCTTGGATGGGCATCCTCTATCCAAGGCTACTCACATATGCATATGTTGAAAATACCAAAATATTCTGGCACATTGATTATAATCCATGGCGAATAATAGAGATCTTATAATCTCCATGCTGTATGCTTCAATATCGATTCTCGGCCATGGCAGACAATGGAGATCTTAATACCTCACATGCTTCATGCTTTGAGTTCACATTGATTCTCATCCATGGTGGACAATGGAGATCTTAGTATCTCACATGCTCCATGCTTTGAGTTCACATTGATTCTCTTCCACGATGGACAATAGAGATCTTAGTATCTCACATGCTCTATGCTTCGAGTCTCATTAATATCCATTGTGCTAACCCCATAGGTTAACACAATATTATCCACAAGTATGATTCATTAATATAAATAATTTTTTAAACATAATCAAATGAATATAATCTATAACTATGCCTTTCTTACCTTCTTCTTTTCTTGGTCCATGTGGCTTTATCCTTAGTCATCCTTTCAATGAATTATTTCTTCTAGATTATCTCAACTTTATATTGACTTTCCAAAATTCTTCATTTTCTAATTATAAGGAAAGGAAAAAATATACTTTTCCATTTCTTCTTTTCCAAGAGTCACAACCTTTCATAATACAAACCCTTTGAAAAGTCACAACACTTCATAGTTATAATCCTTTCAAAAAGTCACAACACTTCATAACTAAAATCCTTTGGAAAAGTCCCAATACTTTATAATCAAAATATTTTTGAAGAGTCACAACTATTCATAATTATGACCCTTTCAAAGGTTCGCATCCTTTCAATATCATTGATACCTTTTTAGAAAGTCACTTCCTTAATTTCTTCATTATACTTTCCTCTTCCATTTTTCCTTTTGAACTCCTCTCCTCTTCTCTTTCTTTTTTCTACACTCTAAAATAAACTCTCCTCCCTTTTATATCTTAATTTTAAGGAGTCATGTCTATTTGTTAAACATCTCTTGACTTCTCATTAGATTTAGTTAATTTATATTATTCTATGTTATATTATTTATTTACTTACTTATTTGTGTTTATCTTATTTATTATTAAATTCTATTTAGAAAGTTAACATACTTTCTACAATATTGTCTCTCGTATTTAATTTGATTTCTTTCTTTACTCATTGAAATTTTATTATTTTTTAACTATTTAAAATATCATACTAAATATTATTTTATTAATAATATAGATTAAATAATTTTTTAAATTTTTTTTATAATTTAGTATTAGTTTTAATATAACTTTATTACTTATGTAATAACATTGTATTATCTAATTATTAGTGAAGTTATATCTTAAAATGGGGATATGACAGAATTATTATAGGAGATGTTGATGTACGTGCATGCTCAATATTTTCATTGCTTACATCATGTGCATTCATCATTTCAACTTGAGATGTCG